>VZRR01006749.1:515677-636529 GCA_013398015.1 Oreocharis arfaki | reverse complement strand
GAGCGGCCCTGCTCTGGTGGTGGCCCTCTGCCGGGGGGGGGGAGTTGGCCAAGCCACAGTGTCTGCCCTGTCAGAAAGCATGGTCACCCCACCATCACCATGGCTGCCCCAGACAGCCCATTGCTATTAAAATGATTTCTTTGGATATGCTTCCACATAACCTGGTCCTTTAGCCACCATCAGTTTGAAGTGCTGTCCAGTGGTGGCTGTTTCACCTGTCTGTTGAGATCACTGCCCATGGGCACTCATAGCCCATGGAAAAGGGTAGAGAAAAGTCTTGATGAGGCAACACAGCAGGTGGGAGGGCAGAAGACATCCTTAGTGTCAGGGAAGTGTTCTGCTGCTTGACCACCCTTTCAGTGAAGAAATTTTTCCTAATATATGATCTAAGCCTTCCCTGGCATGACTTGAGGTTTTTTCCTCTTGTCTTACTGCTTGTTAGCTGGGAGAAGAGATGGGTCCTCACCAAGAGGTCTGTGTCTGGAAGATAGCTGGGAGAGGGATCATCTCTTGCTGAACATGACTGCTTTGCAGAAGTATGAATAACAAATCCCTGATCTCTTGTGCCCTAAACAAAAACTGCTAGTTTTGTCTGTGGGAGAATGGGTTTCTCCTAAACAGAAGTAACAGGGTTTGGTCAGCTTTAGCCCTGACCCAGCAGGGGATGGTAAATTCCCCTATGTGCCTTTTGAAAATGGGACCTCTTTTCACAGGTGAATACAGGCCCTGAGTGGTGTTTTAGCACCAGTTTTGGTACTGCTACAGCAGTACAGTAGCAATTGCTAAACTCCCTTGCTGTTTGCTAGGTGACCACAGAGTGGGGAGTGTTTGAAAACCAGTGCAGCTCCTCAGAGCCCATGATCATCACCTCTCCTTCTGCCATCTCCCACCCGATTGCTGTGGCAGACTGCTGTAGGAAAGAACCACTTACATCTCTCAGTCACTTCTCAAGGCTGTGGAACATGGCTGTGAGCTGCTTTTGGTGCAGTAGAGTGTGGCATAAACCCAGTCTGTAAATGTTTGATCTTTCCCACTGCTGATATTTCAGTCAAAGGCTGATGGCATTTCTGTCCAACAGACAGTACCGGACCTGACAGTTGTTTGTCAGGAAAATACAGACTGCTTAAGCTATAGGAACTGGATAAGAATCTTGAAAAAAAATCAGTGGAGTTAAAATAAAAATCCAGAGCAGATGTTGAAAGTCCCTTCTTTCCATATTTTATCCCCCCTGAGGGGAGAAAGAGGAAAAAAACCCCTTCTGCACAAATGCAGTTTGGAGAAGGAAATGGCTTCCTGGTGGGGACCTTTCTTTATGTCCTGAAACTCCTGAGGCTGTCTGCTGTTCCCTGGTTAGTTATAAGGACAGACTGGGGCACAGCAACCAAATGCTGCAAATGCATTCTCCTCCAGGGCTCAGGGTGTTGAACAGAGGTGCTGGGGACTTTTCCCTTCCCAGGTGAGTACACGTGGCAAACTTCACTTTGCAAGTGCACATTTGTAAGGTTTCCTCTGGGGCTCGTGATTTTCCTCTTTCTGAAGTGGCTGGGGAGCAATAAGCCTGAAGGGCAGGGTGTGTTCGGAATATACTGCTCCTTTTGTATATTCTTCCCTTTCTTAAATCAGAGCTTGATTTAAAATGCTGTGGCTTGAACAATTCAGTGCAACGGAGAAAAATAACACAGTGGGGGGTAAGAACAGAGCATGGTTTCATTCTCAGTCATACTAATCATCTGCCTTTACAACAGCCTGCAATATGTTCGAGGGAGTGATTTATCCCTCAGCAGTGCAAGGTGACTTTAATAGGAGACTCCATCCTTCCATCCAGAAGCCCTCATCCCTCAAATGTCTTTTATTCCTGTCAAATGTATTTTCTTCCTATAAATTCCCTTGCACAAACTATACTTTTGAAGCAATGGGATTGTGCATCAAGTGCCTTGTAAACCATTGATGGCTCTGGCCATAGTTTGGGATAGTAGTATGCGAGGATCAAGGCAATCTGGGTGCACTGGAATGTGAACACTATTCCCCCCCCTCCCCATCTATGCAATTAGCAAGGTCACTGTGTCTTGTAGTTTTACTTCTGTAAGTGGAAAAACATGTAAGCTCTACCCTTTTTTTTTTTTCAGACAGCTGGTGTGGCTGTCATGTGTTGTTACCTGTTTGTCGAAGGAACAGGACCGGTGTCGTACAACACTTTGGATGCAAATAAGAGACAGGATGCATGCCCTGGATTGGTAAATGGAGCCTCTGTGTTTGCTGTGACCTCTTCTTCCTCAGCTGATTGTGGATCATAACGATCGCTGCCATTTGGACAGGAATAATTAATGAGATAAGTGTAGGTTAGTGGCTTGTGAGCAGCCAAGGGCAAGGCTGCCTGTCCATTTCGGCTCAGCCTAAACCATGGGGGCACTTCCTTCCTGAGTCAATAGTGATCCTGTAATGCTAACAAAAGACCCCCATTGATCATTGCCCTCTGGTAATTGCTGCCAGTGTGAGCCTGCCTCTCACAACTTGTTGACATCTCTGGACAATTTGACTCAGCCCCTTAAAAAGGTCTCTGCAAAAGAAGCAGGCTGAGGTCTGTAACAGGGTAGGTCAGGAATGTAAGGACAAATGAGATTCTTCCCCAAAGATGCCAGGGCAGAGTATACATGGAGCTGCAAATCAAGATGGTTTTATGGTGTTACAGGAGTAACACTCATGTCTCCATGCCTAGCATCAGTGCTATTTTACTTCTGATTTATCTCACTGGGACACCTGGCCAAAAATGTGACATTTCTTTTTCATGGGGATTTGCAGGTTTGTGTGCAGAATACCAGCTTTGGCTTGAACCAGACATAAACCAAAGCAACATTTTTCAGGGGAACTGTACCCTACTCAAAGCTGGGGATTTCCCATGTTCTTTGTTTGGAGGTGTTCTCAGGAGTTTCACTGGGGATTAATTGTCTGGTTATGGAGAGCTGGTGTGAGCTGTGTGATACCTATACTTGCTTTGACATTTATTTTTGTAGGTTATCCTGGGTTTGTCTGTACCCTGCTTGTAAACAGACTGTCTGGGCAAGATTGGAAATAAAGGCCTTATATTTCAGGAAAATTCTGAGGAACTGAGGAAGAGGCTGCAAGAACTTTGGCTTGGAAGAATGTTAGTGTGAAGAGATGCTTTGGATGAAACATCTTGGATACGAAGACATTACCCATCAGCTCTATCATCTTGCTTCCTTGATGCCAGAAAGACTTCTGTCTCCGATACATTCTTCAGGAAAACCAAAGAACGAAGTATTATTTCAAGTGAAATTCACCATTGGTTGCTGGAAAAAGAAGATAGAAGAAAATAAATCCAGTGAGAAGCACCCCTAAAACTCCTGCACAGAAGCAGGATGGGGACAACAGTTTCAGTCAATGGCTCTGGGATGGAGAGAGGTGCCCCAGGGAACTGTGGTCAAGACAGAACTGGACAACCAGTCTACACTAGATGCTGTCACGAAGGAAGCATAGGCCCCTGATATCATTCCAGCTTGGGAGATGGAAGATTGGTCACAGAGGAAATCAATTTCTTACTCAAAAGTTGGGAGCTGGGATTTCACGGAAATTTCACATGCCGCTTTTCCTTCTGCCTTAGCTGGTAATGCAGCCCTCCAGCAACTGATGGTTGTCTTGCATCTGATGTGCAGGTTTGATGTTCTAGTAACACCAGATGACACCTCCCCCTTTACAATATCATTGAATCGATAAATGCAGACCTTGTTTATTAGGTACAGCTGACATTGTCTTGCCAAGGACTCATGTAAAACAGATCTGGGTAATACTGTGGTTCAGTAATGACGGCTTATATTAAAAGAGAAGCATAAGGCTGAAGCTTTACCACAGGATATTGGTTTTCTACACATTCTAGCAGGGTAAGATCAGTGTCTCATCTTGCCAGCATGGACAAACAGAGTAACACATTGTGTGCCTCATGGAGCTCTTTTGAAGGACGCTGGAGAACGAAGGGATTTTTTCAGCTGCCAGAATTCCTGAAACAATTTTGGGAAGAGATGCCCCAATACCCATGGCCATTATCTTTCATTCCCTTCCTCTTGCACCATTGCTTGGTGAACTGGCACCATCTATCCACCAGATGCAGCCCCTTCAAGTGGTATTTAGATGAAGGCTTGTTAAGGAGAGAGATGCCTTGCTCTGTAATATCTTAAGTGGGGTGTTTCTCAGCACCCAAAAAATGGCTCTATGTTGTCCCAGCCCTTGCTTATTCCATTTTTTTTTATCCTGCCTAGTGTGACGTGGCATCTCTGTTAAACTCTGCTGCTCACCTGCCTGACCCACAGTTAAGGCTGGTATTTTAGCTGGAGGAGCAGATATAAGAACAAGACTAGACTTATTCTTTTGGCTCTGGGTTTCCTTGATGTTTTCAACTTTGAGCCAGTGCCAGATATGATGACGTGACTCACCTTGTGCAACACATCTTTCCAAAAAAGAAATCCCTCCTCAAACTTTCAGGAATTCTCAGTTCCTCCCCAGCTCTGTGGGTTTTTGCAGGAGTTGATTTGCCTTGCAGTGGAAATTATCGCAGCTGTCCAGGGGTTTCAATGGAAGCCGAAGCCAAAGACAGAGCTCAAATTGCTGCCTGGCATTTGCTAACTCTTTGCACTGTCTGCCCATATACCCTGAAGTTCTCTTCCAGTCCTGCCTCGTCTCTGAGGCCGTGGTCCTGACAGGCACAAAAAATTTGCCCTTTGCTAGGGAAGAGAAATCAGGTCCTTATATGAGGCTTCTGAGCAGGAATGGATGTTGGGAGGAAAGAGGGCTTGGATAATCTAAGTCATGGTGAAAATCAGCCAGGTGCTGCCCAGGGCCTTCATCTATATAATGCTGATACTGGTCTCAATGTAACATCCTTCAAAATGTCTTCAGGGCATTACGGACAGTTAGTGGCTTTTTCCTTACTGCTTTCCTTTTAGCAGTGAGCTGAAACACTGTTTTTTTACACTCTTCCCTCAATATCCTCACAATGAGATCTAGCCCTCAGTTCCTCCACACTTACACCTTGCTCTGGAAAATAATGGGAAGGGAAAAAGCCATTCTGAAAAGCAGAAATCCATCTGGTGTTAATAGGTTTTCCTTTTGGCTATTGTTTTTGACCACTGACTAGTGCAAGTTTGCTACTCAGCTTGATCTGTGAGCATTATTTATTTTTGGGTCTTCTGTGTGGGTGGAATTGCTGCCACCAAGTTCACAGGGAGCATGATAGGAATGGGCAGAGAAGTCCAAGAATCTCTTGGCACTGTGGTGTCACATGGGACAGTCTGGGAACTTGGTCACTGGGAGCAGAGAACACATGGCACAGAGATAACCAAGGGAGTCATGCTACATTACAGAAGATTTGGTTCTCTTCGATGGAATCACAGGCTGTGATCACATTCTGGATAAAAATATCCTTGTTGTAATGAGAGGTATAAGTATATGGAAAACTATAATATTTTCTTGATATTTTCTATTACGTTATTCACAGAGACTTTTTTCCCAAATATGAAAAAAAAGAGCACCTCTGGAATAAGACACCATCTGATGGCTATTTCAGAAGTAAGGTAGCTGGTTCTTCCGGAATACTCTTTTTCTTGGTCTTAGCCTAAGGCTTTTTGGGGCCTTGGATGTAAGCGAACAGGAAAATAGGATACAGCCTGGACACCCAGGGTAGGTACTTTTCAGTGTCAAAATATGATATAGCATAGAGATTTTTCAACACCAGAATACCACAAAAAGCATGCAAACCTTAATAAAGTAAGAAAAAAAATAGCAGTCCATTCACAAAACATTTATTAGCTGTTCTTTCAGAGAAGCAAGACCTACAAAAAACAACCTGTGAGCTGGAGGTCCAGGGTGATGTTTGAATCTTTGCTTAGAAAAAAAGTAGCTTTTGGCCTATGGGTCCTTCAGCCCGGGTTGGTATGATTAGGATAGCCAAATATCAAAGCTAAGAGAAAAAGGAAAAGGGAAACAGAAGATGGAAAACAAGGACAAAGGACTAGTTCAGTTTGAGGATGGTTTTTTGTGTGTGCTTTTCTATTTCCTTCAAGGGGCAACACTCAGAAAAGATGTAGAAATACTTACCTGTTTAGACTCCATCATGGAAAATGCAGAAAATCAGATAGCCTGACAGGGAATTAACTTCTTCCTAATTTACATACTTCGGAGGTCCCAGCCTGTGAGTTTTTCAGCTGCCACAGAGTGAATTGGGGCAGAAATGAAGGTTTGTGGGGCTCAGATCTCTCCCAGCTGTCCCCACATCCCCCAGCCCACCATTTTCTGTCCTTGCGTGCCACCAATGGTGGGTGGGTTGTTATCCAAAACTCTCAAGATCATATTACTCTGAAAGGCCTGTGAATGTGGCCAGTCTTCCAATGCTTGGGAAGCATGGCATCTGTTGAAAGTGTGGAAGAAAGGTGGAAAACACCAGTGACACTGTAGCAGAAGTGTTGCATTAGTAATTGCATTTATATACACTTGTCTTCAAGCCTCTGAAGCCTAAATCTCCAGAAATGAGTGACTGGCTTTAAAAGGCCTGTAATGTGAACATCATGCAATTGGTTTTCATCAAAGACAATTATCTGGGCAACATTCTTTGGTGGATATGTTTGTTTATGGTGCTTGTTATCCAGATGGGACTGGATGTCATTAACCATCAGGGAGTATGAAAAGGAAAGAGCAGAATATGTATTATTCCCAGCATGGTGGCTTTTAACCCCTTGATGAAGGGAGCCAGAATTTCCTGGGGCTTAGGCAGCAATTCTGGTGCCAGAGCTAAAGGAGACATTGAGTTTATTTTATTTTGAGAAGGTTTTATGAGTTGATCTCTGGCATTTCACACAGATGATTTCCACTGCATTCTCACACATCCCATGGCTTTTTCCAGCCCAACAAAGGTAAAGCAGAGATCCTCAGTTTGAATGAAGGCTAAAAGTATATCCAACCAGGACAGAAGACAACTGCCTTCTTCCTTGAAAATATTTATCATAGTTCAACACGTTGTTTTGCTTCCACTTACTTTTTAGGTGCAGTTCAAAATGCTGATACATAAAACCCTCTGCAGTTTACAGTTCAGCTATATTATATTCAAATTTTTATGCAAAACTTTGAGACTACCCAGGGAACTAGAATTGCCTATGCCTACTCCCTGTTACCACCTCCATCTACACTCACTTTAAATTGGGCACAGTTTCACAAAAAGCTTTGCCTCTGATCCTGAGACATGCTGAATTGCAGCAAAATGAACTCGACTTCTTGGTTCTGCAATGAAATCTGAAAGCTCAGGCATATTCTCCCGGTTTCAGCTTTCACAGGGACAGTTCCATGCAGCTTGAGTCCTTTGAGAAGTGCCAGGCTCCTAATGAAAAGGAGGTGGAATTGCTAGTTGAGGTTTCATGAGCAGGTGGGAGGGAAAGAAAAAGTGAAATTCTGCATTACCCAGAGCTTGTGCTGACAGATGAATTAAAATGTAAATCTAGGCTAAGATTTCGAACACCAGGGCATAAAGTTAAGCTCCTGAGTTTCTCCTCAGTCTCTTAAATAAATCGTAATTTTAAGGAACCCTCACCACCCCAGCACTCCTCTGTAGAAAATTTAAACAGTTTTTTAGGAGCATCCAGTTATAAAAGCCTTGGCCCAGTTTTCTGAATATATGCCACTGTAAATCACAGCATGATTCACAGTTAAAAAGGGGAAGGAAACCACAGCTTTAAAATTGAACGAGATGCTGTTCTTGTGTTCGAAGTCTTTGCAAAGTGTGAAGAAAATATTCAAATCTACACCAAACCAAAAGCAAGATTCAAAATAAAACTAATCACCAAACCCAGAGTGTGCTGATGTATTCAAGAGGGGAAAAAAATCCAGCCCCCAAAAATAACAATAGAAGAAACCAGCCAACAATGAAAAAGAATATTTTCTGGAGTAAATCCCTTTGTTGGGATCTTTGGGCAGCTCCATTTCTCTGTGAGACAAAAGGCAGGAAAAGAGAGTCTGACTTGAATTTTGGTGCTATGCAGCGTGTTGTGCTGCTTCTCCTGGCTTACTTCTTGAGGAGTAAAAAATGTATATAAATGCCTGAGATTTGTTTAGTGAACCAATGAAACGGGGCCGAGCAGTTCTACTGAAAAGTGCTGCTGCTCCTTTGGGCTCTTTCCTTGGCCCAGAAATGCCCTTGAAAATGTAGCCCCCAGTCAGGTATCTCTGGAAATCTCTGTCTGGCCATCTCCCATGCCCGTGTCAGGCACACAACAAACAATGTGAGTATGCATCTTTGATGAGGCCAAAATATTTCATGATCACATCTTTTCTGAAATGTGCTGAGATGATTTGCTGAATCAAGACCCAAAAGCCGTTTGGGATGCTTTTTAGTTGGCTGGTGAGAAACTGACTGAAATAAATAACAGGTTTCTTTTCATGTGCTACATGGATGGCAATGAGCCCTATCAAGTGGCTGCGCTGCAGCGGGGTTTGGATAACACTTTCTGATCCCTCATTCCACTGGGAGGATCGGTCTGCCAGGGTTTTTTATTGGCAGGAGCTGTTGTGGAATGTAGAGAGCATGGGAGAATCTCCAGTGGCTAGGGGTGGGTATGATGCTTTTTTAATGAGATATTTTGTTAAGTATTTTACTTATTCTAAAAATCAGAAACTAATGTTCTTTTAAAAATAGGAAGGAAATAATGTCAGGAGAATGCATAAATAATTACTTAGCTATCTTCTGTATGAGGTCTTCTGGCAGCAGAAACATGACATAACATTTTGCAAGGGGAGTGACCATTGTTTGAAGACAATTAGGCCCATTCCAGCCTTATCTGTTATTTTCCACAGACAGTTATATCTAGAATGACAGTCACTTCACCTCTGCAAAGAATACAGTGTTGAAAACTGAGGCAGCAAAATAATCCTCCCTTTTTTTAAAAGTCAAGAATGTTTTTAAACTGGGCACTTATTACCTATTCCAGCAACAAATTCTGGAAAAAAGTGCATTGAGTTCTGAAAAGTCACCAAATACTTCATCTTGTGAGGCTGGAAAGAGCTGTGAATATCTGTGCCATGTAATACTTTGGGCTGGGAGCTCGACTCTTAGTTTTAATCTGAAACAGCCTCGTGTTGGGTTGCACACGCCAGCTGCTGAAGGCTGCATTAGGCAGCAGTGCAGGCCCTCCTGTGCGGGGATTGGAGGGAAAAATCTGACTTTCTGCCTGGGACCACAAGGAATCCGATGCTGGCTCAGCCGGGCAGACGCTCAGAGAGGTGGTGATCAGAAAACAGAGGGTTTGACACCAGCTCTTCAAGTAGTGTGTGCAAAGCCAGCCCAGCCACATCCCTGCCTGGAGAGGTGAAGCCTGAACAGGTAGTGGTGTTGGGAAAAACCTTTACAAGCTGAAAAGGATCTGCTGCTGTCCAAGACAGGAGGCTGTGCTCAGCTGTTCTGGGCTGGAAGCCTCTCACTGTCCACGTGGTGGTACCTTTACAACGGTTGACTTTACAAGATGCAAAAACTGGCTCTGCTCATGGGTCATCAGCTCATATTGACTAATAAAATCCACACTCTGCCCACAGGCATTGTTGGTCAACGCGCCTCCTTGGTTATGGCTGCATAAAACGGTACCATACTGTTCGGCACAGCTGTACGTTGGGGAATGACATTTAAATTTGCCCATAAAAGATCCATTGCTTTACAGCAATATTAAAAGAAACCATTTATGAGTGTTAAATCTTTATTTAAATATAATCCTTACCATGTGTTGGGTGGAAAAAGGCAGCAGCCTGTAACATAAGAAAGGTATACTCAGTATGTGGGGCTTTAAAAGTGCTTCATTTTCCAGAGAGTTTGCGGGGAGAGGGAGGTCTGTTTTGGTTGGGGGGAGTCCAATCTCTGCCTGGCCAAACCATGCAAGAAATACTATATTTATTTATTTATTTGATCATTTAGAAGCATAATGTTTGCCATACTTATGTGTCTGAGCTCTGACATATGAAGGAACAGATGGAGCAAGCTCTTCTGCTCCCTGCCCCACCCCAAATATCACCTAATGCAGGGTATATGGTATGGCCAAACAATGTGCAAGCGGCTGTGCCCTCCCCATATCTCCTCACTCTGTGATTCCTGGTCTGCGTATTCATGGTCATCACGGGTGCTGTGTTCACCGTATCTTGCACACCGGTCTTCCTCTACCACCAACATGACGTAGTTTTCCTGTGCTGACATCTTCTGCTAATACTCCATGATGGATTGCTCCAAAAGCCACCTTAAGCTCTTGCAAACCTCTTGCCAAGGCTGCTAAACAAGGCAAGAGCTCACAGCCAGGCCTCCTCGAAAGACCCCTCTCAGGCTGCAATCCCACCGTTAGCAGGGGCAGCGGGAGGTGCGGGGAGAGCACAGCTGGAGCAGCTGATGTGCAGTGAGTGCCTGCAAAGGCCTAAGCAGCACTGCCCCTGCCATGTCCTGCACTGCTCTTGCAGAAAAACACAAGCACCCACTATTGCTGGCCTCCTCCCCCTTCCTCCCCATCGCTCTGCTTACAACCTCACTGACATTTTTATAAAACTGGCTTTCACTAGGAACGTTGGTTTTGACATCATCTCTGAAAAGTTCCTTCTTTTAGGAAAGTTTCAACATTTTTGTCAAGAAAGAGAAGAAAAACTGAGTCAAGCCAAAACATTCGTGCGAGAAACAAAAATTTGTTTTGCAAGGAAACAGCTGCCGCATTTTATTGTTTGGTTGATTTTATTTTTTTTAATTATTATTTATTTCCTTATTTTTTTAAAGGAAAAATCTGACCTATGTTCTTTTTTCTCTGTGCTTGTCAAAATTTTCCTCAAGAAAAATATTTGATCCTCTTTTCTTATGGCTGTAAATGCTACTGGAGACAACTCATGAGGCCTCTACCCAGAGAGACAGAAGAGGGAAGAGCAAGAAAGATTCTTGCAGCCTTTTTCTTTTTAAAATGTCGTTTCAGAAGAGTGCAGAGCTTTCTTCAGAACCTGTAGTGAAAAATACAGCAGTGGCCTTTCTATTTTTTCAAATCTCCAGGACAACTGGAAAGATCTTTTCCTATTGACCCAAATAAATCATATCCTGCTAATCTAATTCATACTGAGATGTTAGAAAAACGGGTGGATCCAGCTTATCCTGGTATCTATGTAAATATTCAACTAAAAATTTGTGTACAGTGACACTGTCATTTTTACTTAGCAAGGCAAATCTCGACAACATATTAAGCATATATTTTTTCCTCAGCATCCACATCTGAAGACTTTTTCATTCTGACCAGAAAATGTAAAAAACACGGCATGCAATATGAAGAATAACTTATCCCAGATAAAACACAGGGTGGAATGAAAAGAAGAAAGAAAAATAATTTTAGTCCAATGTTTATTCTGTAGTGATGCATTTGTACTGTAGCATTTTTTTCTTGCTCTTCGTGTAGCATTTTTCGTTTTGTTTATATCTTTCAAATATTTCAGCAAATGAAGCGAACATAGCTGAGAGGGTGAATAAAATTTACTTATCTGTATTCATAATTAGAATTGGAGAAGGACATAAACATGGATCAAATAAGCAGAAAAGAGAAAATAGTAAACCTTGTTAAGCGCTATGCATGTTAGCACAAAGCATTGCCTAATGCAGGGTTGATAAAAGCATTGTTAACTTTTCCCAGGATAAATTCTTATGCTGGAATAACCATCTGTTACACAGTCAGCACAAATCAGTGGCAATCTTTGGGTCAGGCCTTAAATCCAGGGAGGCTCTGCCGAAATCAGTTCTGGTACTTCAGATTAAGACCACAGATCCTGATCACAGAATCTGATCCACAGTCCCGGCTCATATTATTGCAAGAGGAATAAATCTTGCTAAGTATGTGTGGGGGTTTTTCCCTGGTTTTGTGGGTTCCCTCCAATGTTCCAGCCCCTCTTCCTTTCACCTCTAGCTGCATGGCAGCTATTCCCATCAACAAGACACAATGGATGTGCTGTAAAGGGGCAGAGCGGAACAGCGATTAAAATTGGCCTTGCAAATACATCCCGTGCCTTCAGGAAGATTAATCTGAGTGAAGTACGTGAAAAGCTGGAAAAGCCTCCATATATTTTTGAATGCACATATTCATTTGGAGCAGATTGCTGTTCCTCTGGTGCCCTGTAAATCCTTGAGGAATGCAGCTGAGGTCTGGGATCTTCCGCAAAGGGATTTAGAGAGTTTGTGAACAGAAAAATGGAGGATTTGTCTGACTTTTACAAATCTGACAGTTTTAATATATTTTTATAGAGAAATTGTTAGTCATACATATATTAATAAAACTGTGCAGCCTGAGAGAATCCTCCATGAACCAACCAGTCCTATTAGCCATGGCTGTATTCAATATTTGAAAGTTTTTGCCATACAATTTGGATCAATAATTTTCAGACAAGAGGTTTACTCATTAAGTCTTCTTTATTTATTACTTTTGATTGGCCACATAGCATGGCTTTGCCTCCTTACTTAAATAACAGAGATGGGAAAATGATAAGTACAAATTATGAATAATGATTTTCTGTATTCATGCAGAGCCAGTGGCCAAAAATCTTGACAAAAAGGAGTCACATTGAGATAATGCAGCTCATATTTGAAATGTGCAAGTGGATTTTTTCACTTCATGACTCCTATGTCCTGTGCAAAATAATCTCCTTTGGGTTTTGGTAGAATGGGCTAATTTAATTCTTATTAATCCAGGTGCAGTAGTGAGCATGATTCAAAGATGAGGGGCAATCCAAATGCTCAGACTTAAGGCCCTTCTATGTTCCCAGTCTTTTAGAGCTATGCATGTAGTCAGGAGTATTAGCTGAAGAATAGATTACAGACACCTTTAGGAAAAATGCTGTGAGAATTCTGATGTTGCTGAGTCAAATTCTGCCTCATTTTTTGATATCAAACCAATTGTTGATGCAGATCTCAGGGCATTTGCTCTGTGGGCTGTAGATTCCACGAATTTAATATAGATGCACACATTATGTTTAGATAAAACTTTCACTAGCATAGTATTTTTTTTACTGTGTATTTATCACTGTTTCTCAGGAGCCAGTTTTCCAGTCATGACAGAAAAACAAAACAGTAACTGTAGGGTAACAAATCTCAGACACAGAAAGTCTTGTATTTTTTTGACAAAGTAGAGTGCATTTTGGGACACACAGTCTTGATTTGCAAATATGTCCCTGTTTTGGCACAACTGTCACAGAGAGGCAAGGCAAAACATGAGAGGGAGGGAAATCCAGAGCACTCAGTAATCCAGAGGGCTTTCTGGCACTTTAGAGAAGTGTGGAATCCCATAACTCAAGCACTGGAGGAAGAGTATTTCCTGGTTTCTCCTATGCAGGCAATTCCACTTCATACAAATCACTGAGGATGTCCTCAAGCAGGACACTGAATCCTGAGAATCCAAGATATTGTGATTATGGGAGAGTGCCTGGATCAGTATTCCAACACAACATTACTTGCAAGCATGAAAAGAGGGAGAAGAGATGAAGCTATCTCCTGCCTGAAATGGAATGAGAACATTTTTGAAATATTTTGCTTTCTCAGTGTATGAGCAAAACATTGTTTACCCACTGCCACTAATGGAGAATGACCATAAAAGCAGTGCAGGACCTGTAAACTGACACTCATTTAAGTCACTAACGTTGGTAAAAATGAAAACAAATCTATGGGAGAGCCAGTTCTTCTCCCTCTTGCATTGTAAGGTGCTGTGTTGAGACAAGGAACTGCTGCTTCTCTGTTCTGTGGATTTTCTGCACTGTCTTTCTGAGTATTTCTGTATTTCAAGCTACCTCTGATTCTTCTTTAGAACAATGTATGTGTTCTTATGCATTTCTGTGTAGGCTAAGTGTAAAGACAGACCTAAATTCATTTGACTTGTCAGAGGAAAAAATAGTTATTTGTCTTCTCCTGACTTGAAAATAGCCTACAGTTTAGGTTTTTTAATAGGGATAAGTGAGAAGAAACATGTTTGTAGAGTTTATTTTTTTCTTTAGTGCTCTGTAAAACTTTGGCTTTCATCTAGAGATTTTTTTCCCTGAATTGAATATTTTAAAATTGAGTTTGACTAATGACCTTCCAGTAAAGTCAGACCATTTGTCATCTTGCATGAGAGAATGTAGCTGGTTGAAGTCAATTTTATTTAGAGATTTATTTAGAGATTTTTTTTTCTTCCAATGCTGCTCACAGAAACCATTTGAATCTCATTCCCTTGAGGAGAAAACAATAAACATACTTTTGATCACTTGTTAATATGGCTATCTTCCCCAGATGCAGACACAGATATGCTTAGTACACATTTTTGCACGTTTACTTTTGTGCCTCATCTGACAGAATGGAATATGGTCGTGGTACCAACTGCTTCTCGGGATGAGCCTAAGAAATAGTGAAGATTTATCGCCCAAAATCATTTGTAGAAATGCTGCCTTTCTATGGAGATATTTTTCTTCTTGTTCATATTGTTGCAGATGATTTGCATAACTGTCGCTGTCACGTCTGATGTACCCCACTGTACATCATTTTGTATGTGGTTTGCACTACTGAAAGAGAAGAAATGGTGGAAGCTGAAATTCTGTGGAGTATTCAAGTCGTTGCACACATATTATTTGACCTTGGATTACTGTGATTTTTTAGGAAAGGGCCAGTAAGTCTTGGTATGCAGTGGATAAAGCACTAGCTTTGCTCTTCGAGTATTTTTATTGGAAATTTGGATCATGGCTCAAATCACAACTAGAGACCTAAATGAAATGAGTCTGTGTTTTCATCTGAGTTCCCCAATGGACAATAATCCAGATCATAAAATATACCACTTAAACTTTGGCAGTCTTCTTTTCTCAGGAAGCTTTATTGCTTTGTATTACCTTAACTCAAAGATAGTCCTTCCAGGACTCAGTTCAAGCTGAGGTTATTCAAAGAACAAAGTTTGTATTTCTAACTAACTGGTCTGTAAGCTCTAATAGGGTTACAAAGCAAACTCACATACCTTTCTGTTGTATCTTGATGAAATTTAGCTGTTTGGCAGGAAGGAGTGTTGAATCATTCCCTCTGTACCTCCAGCATGGAGCCAGAATGAGGTGGGGAGACCTCAGGAAAATCAGTCCCTGAATCCCTAGAGCCAGAACCCTTCTGACATCATCACTGATGGCTCAGATATTTTAAAGGAATTCAGCTGAATTTGGGATCGATGAATGCAGAAGGTCACAACTGACAGCCTGTGTTTTTCGATCCTGACACCCTCCTTAGCTCTGTGTCCCTGGTGGCCGCCTGCCCTGTGCCCGGAGGGTGACACAGCTGCAGGTCCTGCGCCGCCTCTTGGCAGCAGGGCAGCCCCAGGGGCACAGGACCTGTGCAGAGGCAGGACAGCTGTACCCCAGGAATGGGAGCAAAAGTGCCTACAGCTCCTCCGGGTTTACGTGATGTAACTGGAGTCTCATTGTAGCCCTCAGCATTGTGTGCTGGCTGCATGTTGATGTCATGAATGCGAGCTATTTTTCGTGCTTTGATAATAAAAGTGGTGCCTGGCTTCAAAGGAAATCTGGCTTGGAACATCCTGTGGCATCTCAGAGGCAAATGTGTTATCAATATAGACACCTTTTCCTGATGACTGATCTAAGGCATAATAGTACTTCTAAAACAAAAGGCATGGATGCACTGTGAATTAAAATTTGACGTGTATCCATGCACACCAGAAATAAGAGGAAAAGGTTCATGCAAATGTCATGGATTGTGGATGGATCCCATCCAGGTGAAATTCCTTCTGGTTATTTTAAGTGTAACAACAACTGACATTAGTAGCATTTTTTTACCCTGAAGGTGAAACACTTTTCATACTGTAGCTCAGGACCAGCTCTCAGTTACATAAGTGTAAATCTGTGCCAAATAACTCCGGTGAGGCCAGTGGAGTTACTGAGGATTTACACAGGTGTAATTCTGAGCAGAGTTTGACCCTTTGTGGACATAGATATGCACTTAATTTATTGCACTATTACACCGCAAGCAGGTATGCAGGGACATCCACTGGGGAAGGAAAAATATAAGTCCCAACTACAGGTCATTTCATATCCTTTTCCTCAGGCTTGCTGTATCTTCAAATCAAAACTCACAGGCAGAACAAATCAACTTGAACTACTGGGTAATAACTACTCAAGGCCATTTCAGCTTCAGCCCTATGCAAGGCAAAGTGAGGTGTCTTTGCCCCTAGTATCTTCTTTTACACTTTGTCCACTTCCCCAGCTGTAGTCTTACCTTGATCAGGGCTGTGATGGCAGGAAGTGGGTAGCTCTTTCTATGCTGGGCTTTCATGGCATCTTGCTATATCTATGTGCAAATGAATAAGTGCAGATGCATACACGGAGGGGTATTGTGCTTGAGATGGCACCTTTGATAATCTAAAATCGTTTGTATGCATATATCTGTCTGGATGGGTCCCCATGGAGAGAGATACGTACAGGGCCAGGGTGTACAGCAGGTTTATTGCTTATCATTTGATACTGATTGGAGGTCGTGTGCTGCCACAGTGGCTACATAACAATATTTTTAGGAGCAAGTGCTTTAAGTGAAATGATGGGATCAATTGCAGGAAAGTGGCATATTATAGGAAAGTAGCATATGGAGACCTAAACAGGAGCTTGACCAGCATGCCTGGATAAAGATCCCTGAGGCCAGAATGTATGTTAAAAAGGGCCAGCAAACATTTAATGAGAGTAAATAATACTGATTCTGGTTTTACCTTTCCATTGAAATGATTACATCTCCAGCAGATCATAGCCTCTTTCTTAAACCATGGGTTTAAATGAAAGCTAGTTACTTTATGTCCTGACTCATTAACATTAATATTTTCGGTCATGCCTCTTCATGGCATATTTTTCCCCTTGAAGTTCATCCTCTCTCTGTCTTTCACTTTTGCTCACTATGTGCCAGGAAGGCTTTTCCTCCTCAATCCCACAGTTTCTACGTTATTGTATTTCTGCCTCGAACAGCCAATAGGCCTCATGCAGCTACCAAAATGGTGAAAAAAATACTTGCAAATTTCCCTTTCTGTACCTTGTTTAACCCTGAGGCACAATACTGCCGAAAAAATTTGGTGAGATCTTTTATGCTTTCTGGGGTTGAGAGAAGAGCAACATTTACTGCACCAGCTTCTGCTCTGCTGGGGCAACTCATGATGCTTAGCTCATGAGGTGTTGGGTGAAGCTTGGAGAGCTTGGCTACATGGTCACACTGCTGTCTGGAAACCAGAAACCTCAAATTAATTCCATGAGAAAGTCAAGAAACATGAAGTTTCCTTCTAAAACAACTGGGAAAAAAAGATTCTCTTTTTTCTTTTTTTTTCTTTTCCTTGTTTTTTTCAATTGTTTTTTAGAATCTTCTTTAGCAAGTTTTAGAATAGGAATCACCTTTTAAGTATTAAAAATCAGTATGGAAAATTTTTCATACCTGTATAGAACTGAGTTAGTTCTTTTTTACCCATATGGGTGAAATATCCAATGCGACCCTCACCCTGTGTACATAAAGCGAACTTCACCAACTGTTTTATTAGCTTCCCAAGTTGAAAGGAGTACTCTGGTGCCCAGGGCCAAAACTGCCTTATTTTCCCACAAATCAGGTCAATCTTGTACCAGAGTCCTTAAAAATTATCAAACCACTAAGCAAAAATCTTTCCAAAGTAAATTGCAGACAATTTGTTAATGTCACAACTCATCCAGATCTATTGTCTTTAAACCTTTGTAGGAGGAGATGCTGTATAAGCTTCTCAGAGTCTGAGTTTGAGCTAATCATCTTCTACCAAAAGAGCCTATTTTATATAGATGTAGAAAACAGATAAAATAGATAGAGATTATTTAAAACTGAAAAGACCTTTATAATTTTTTTTTCAAATGTCAGTTTTCAAAAACACTAACAAAGCAGTTTGGGATTTGCACCCACCTTTCCTACAACTTGGTAAAGTTGTACCTTTCTCCTGTTTTTGTTTTTTTTTTTTATGTCTTGCATATCCCCTCTTCTGCTGGTTTTCAGGACAAGACAGTGGAGGAAAAAATTATGAAGGGAAGAGAGGTGGAGTGGAAAAATGAAAGAATAAAAGCTAAGGGGAGGAAGGAAGGAAGGAAGGAAGGAAGGAAGGAAGGAAGGAAGGAAGGAAGGAAGGAAGGAGAGGCTTGGAAGGAAGGTAAAAATCAACCTTTCGAGACACATTTGTGAAAACTCATGAAAATAAAGTTTAGGTGCCCTTTCTTCCTTTCTTCCTTTCTTCCTTTCTTCCTTTCTTCCTTTCTTCCTTTCTTCCTTTCTTCCTTTCTTCCTTTCTTCCTTTCTTTTCCTATTTTTCTTTCCATTGTGGTCTTCTAGGCAGGAGGAGGGGGGTAAGTTTCTTCCCTGTGGACAGACAACAAGATGAAAGTGCTGTTTCTACATGGTTGGTCCCAATTGAGCGGTGCTGAGCTGTCACAACTGCCAACGCATGAGCAGAATGACTTAGGCAGTGCTGTGGACAACCAGGGACTGGGCAAGGACTTTCAATGACTGCTGGCAGGAGGTAGCTAGCATGAATAACACCTAAGTTTAAAACGAAGAGGTGTCAGGGTGTTTCATAAAAGTTCTGATGCCCATGCAGAGAGAGGATGGACTTCTGGCTGTTGTAGGTCAAAGCAACATATGATACTGATGGTTCAGGTATGTGCTTAGTCTTTTCTAGTCCAGACTTGCGAAACTGTATCCCATGCCAAAAGCTAGAGTCTGGCTTGCTTTGGAAAACAATTTTCTTGCTATGAACACCTGCCCCATGCAGGACTGCCAAGTGCAGCTCAGGGTTTTTTTTGGAATTCACTGGAAGAGCAACAAAATGCAAAAATGCCGAAGCCAGGGCACAGCATCAGAGGAGCAAAACTGTTGGGCCCCTTCACAGCCAAGTGAAAGCCAAGATCCTAAGGCAGAAGGAGGTGTGTCCTTGGAGAGAGAGTATGAAGGTTGGAAGTGTGTTCCCGTGCTGTGGCTTGCTGACACCTCCCTCGGTGCAGCACTACACACGTGTCTCTGTAAACACCTCTCGGGAAGCTCATTGGAAAGAGGCTAGCCAGACCTCGGCTGCTTCATCCCTACACCTCCACAGCGTGGCCAGCGCAGGGCTGGAGCTAACACATCAGGGACACACATTAACTAATGCCCCATCTGACTTCATGTGTTTGGTTTACAGGTTTCACTACAGATTTTATTAGCCTGTGATTCAAACCTCAACCCTGCCACAGTTACCAGGTTGTCCAGATGCTTGCAAATGATAATAAATTAGAAATAATTAATGCTAAAGATATTTAGTATTATGTGAGGATAGAGACCTCCAAGCTGGAACATTGTGCCATGTGTGCTTTTCTCTTGAACTTAGTTGTGGAATGTTCACCTAAAATTTATTTCATATTACTGTTGTTGTTGTTTTTATTTTATTTTTTAATTTATTTTAACTTACTTTATCTTAGTAGTCTCAAAGGTTGGAGACAGACTCAGAACCTGGAGCATTTCCATTTAGCTCTGCTTGCAGCACTCCATGCTTCTAAGTATAAACATCAGAAGGATTGCAGGAGCCATTGCATAAGGCAGGATGCTGGGGCTGACCACAGCAGTCTTCAGAGAGTGAGATGGATTCATCTGTGTGTCTGACACAGCTTTGCTGCAGCCATGCCAAGGTGTAGTGTATAAACCTCTGCCTGTTCTGGAGTGATTTTTAAGGCTTTTCTCAAATACAAGACAAGCCCCACATGAGCAGTGTTCACCCTTGGGTGTGGCATTACTTGGTACAGCTAACATTGCCTGAGAAGCTCTGCAGATTTCTCTTGGAACATATTTCTGTTGAGTGTTATTTTCAGAAGTGTATAGTTTACACCATATTCCTCCCCCAGCTATCGGATTTGTATGAATCAGGCTGTTCCATACCCTCATTTGGGTACAAGAGAAATACAGGGAGTGTAGAACTGGGCCTATGGATTGATAAAACCCACAGGTTTATAAATTCATGGTACAGATAGACGTCCCTCCATTATTAGGGCTTAAAGCTCTGCAAGGCAGGGAAGGGGTTAAGGTTCCAGCATCTGGGAAGCAGCAGGGAGGAAGAGGGCAGAAATAGGACTTAAAGCAAGGCTGCCAGGGCACCCCTGAGCTGATCTGTCAGAGTGCAGCCAGCAGTGACTACAGGCAAGTCCTGGATGGAGTGAGGATATCACTTAGCAGGGCTGAGGTAGGAAGTGGTGCCTTGCTGTGGAGTCTTGGTCTGTGCAGACAAAAGAGCAAAACTGAGGGAGCAGTTGGCACAGTTAAGATGGCAAAGGCAATACTTGTTACGATGCAACACCAGTGTTTGATTTTTAGGCTTGAGAAAAATTGCTAGTACACCAATTAGAGTCAATCCCACTTCAGTGCTGAGGTATTGTTGTGACAGGTATAGACTTCTGAGATTGGATAAAACAGCTAGAACTTTGTGTTCTTGTATCCTTGAGAATTCTCTGATCTATCAGGAAGGACCTGCCTGTTTCCAAGGCAATAATTTCAAAATTTATGTCAGTCTGTTACCACCAGCAGTGGCTCCTAACCTTTTTTTTATGACAGTGATAGTCTGGGCTACTGTCAGGCTGGTGATCCTGCAGAGGCTTGCAGCCCTTTGTCCACAAGCCTGTTGCCAGGCTCAGGACAGAGACAATCTCTTAGGCCCCCAAAGCCCATCAGAAGCCACTCAGCAAAACAGATATCCTACAAAGCCTCCCACTAGCTGCAATTTGAGTTTTGTGTTGTAGTTCTCTAGCGTGTTTGTCTACCTGCAGCTTGTGTGAAGTGACACAAGCTCCAGGGCCACTCCTTACAAGGAATGCATCTCTTTTTCTTGGGCAGGTTATTCAGGCTGGAGGGCTTTCTTCAGGTTACTTATTTCTACCTCCCCCCACTACAGTGGGCCCTACGCCTATCCTGTAAATAGGTGGTGTGAGATGGCTTGTCTTGAGAGCTACTTTTCCATGTTTGAAGCCAACTACTAGGCATTTTGGAAACTTGGTCCCTGCTTTGGAATGTTTCTGGACAAATCTAGTTACAATGCCTATCTGTGTATGCGAAGATTTTGGGTTCAGCCAAGGCCCCTGCTTCTTGCTGCTATTTTGTCCTTTCTGGGGCATTCGAGGTGTCTGCAGTGTAAGCCCATAAATGTGCACAAAGTGGAACATTGTGTAGAATACACGAGGATTTTCAAAGGAATGGCTTCTGTAGTCTACTTACAGGTTAGAAAACAGCTGAGCCTGCAATTCTAACAAATTACTCAGTGATGTTTTTTATTTTATTACATATCTGTATATTTTTCAGGAACAGAGGTCCCTCTGCGATCTTTAAAAGAAGCTTTGTCAGTTGTCATTTCAAGTCATCAGGTAAGCATGTTTTCTAGCAAGAAGGATTGTGGGGAATGGTGAGGTAAACCCCAGCCTGTTTGGAAATGGGCAGGTGACCAAAGCCATGCATAGCACAGCCTGGGACCATGGTGTTCCTCATGGATAACACAGGCGTTACCTCTGGGGCGCCTCACAATGTTGCGTGCTGTAAGGTTTGCACTGTTTGGCCACAAATGGCTAATGTTTTGCATTAAAGAACTGCAGAGCTTCCATTTGAGCTTCTTTAATAAAATGTTTGGGTTTTTTTAAACAGAGAATGATTTCCAAGGAATGCAGAGTGCATCTCTTCCAGTCAGGCTGGAGACCTGTGCTGGGATGGGGTTGGCAGTGCAGGAGGCCAGGTGCAAGGACTCGGCGCTCATAAACAGCCTTCTCCTTTGGACTGCAGGCACATTTCATCAGGAGCAGCAAGTACGAAGTCCAGGCTTCAGCCTCGCCGTGCATAGGGGATTTGAATGCAGACACTCAAGTTGGAATAACGCTATGCCAAGCACTTCTCCAGTACTCAGCAGTAGGAAAATGTTGCTCACATCATTATGAAGTGTGTGTACACTTTCTAAAGGGTTTGGTTGAGAAAGAAACCAGAAGACACCAAACACATGTTTGTATAAAGCCATTCCCTGAGTTAAGAGATGTCAGATATAAATTGTCAATGTTTATACTCCTAAACATGAGAGGAAATAGCCTTTGGTTTAAATACTCATCAGGCCAAGTTGAATAGCCTGCCCTAGGGGATTCTTGCAGCTCCAAAGGAGGAGCAGTTCTCCAGCAGAGAGGTTTTTGTGAGGACATCAGGTGGGCATGGCACGATGCTGACTTGGCTGCTCTGAGTAGGGCTTGGTGTTGCTGTTGTTGTGCCACAGCTGCTGCGGGCACTGTTAAAACACAGTAGGTCTGTGCACGGGTACCTTCTCCTCCTGCACCGTGCTTCCTGCCCAGAGGCATGTGTGGGCAGCAGGCAGCTGCTGGCTGTTCCTCTGTGTGCCCAAGGACAGTGGCCAGACAGGCTGCTGCCCTGCCAGCGGCACATGGCTGAGCCCCTGTCACACTGTGGGCTCACCCCGGAGCAGGGAATGCTGGCCAAACCAGCGTGTTGGCATATAGATAGTTACAATTAAAGAAAATAAAATTAATTAACGTAAGCTCCATCAAGGTGCCGACTTTCCACTTGGAAGATATTCCAGACCCAAATACACTGCAGACAGGCACTTAACCACCCAGATCCATATGGGAAGGAGGCAGTAGGTACTTATGCTTGCCTTGCTGGAGGTGCAGTTTCTGGGGCCAAACAGGATTACCCAGTTTATGTTCAATGCCTCCTTGCAGTCCTGCTTACTCTGCTGCTGATTTAAGCTGTATTAAAGGTAAAGCCAGTCTGTCCATGAACTTGCGATGTTTTTCACCCAGTATCTGTCTCTGTTTATTTGCAGCCCAGCACAGAAAAGAATGAATTCTTAGGTAATATGTGGGATTTTTTCCATGGTTTTTTTTTATCCTTTCAGAACTGTTCTTAAAATATAACATATTTTATTGATCCGATTTTTGTGTAAGACCATTTTTATTATAAAGATAATGAAGATTTTCATGTTTTTGTTCTCTGCCCTGTGTTCTCCAGCTCCTCTTTAAGGGAAGGTGGTACGCCAGCCTGTTCATCTGCTCATCTGCCAGGCCATCTGCAGTAACTGCTGAACCCGCTGGCCATTTTTAACATCTTTAGACAGAGCAGTCAGTCTCAGACATGAGCTCTTAAACCTCGGAAAACTGATAGATGTGCAAAGATGGAAAAACAGTTCAGGGAAGAAAATCTGTAGGGTATGTTCAAATATTTAGTCTTGTTTAATGTTCCAGTTCACCGAACCTACACATGTATGGGCTGCTCAGCCACGTGTGCCTCGTTTGGAGCCAGCCATTTGCTCAGGCTTTAATGAGGGTAAGGAGGGGTGAGCTGATGGCACTGCTCCACAGTGGGAGAGGAAGAGAGGGAAAAGGAAAGGGAAAGGGAAAGGGGAAGGGAAAGGGAAAGGGAAAGGGGAAGGGAAAGGGAAAGGGAAAGGGGAAGGGAAAGGGAAAGGGAAAGGGGAAGGGAAAGGGAAAGGGAAAGGGAGAGGGAAAGGAAAAGGAAAAGGAACAGGAAACGGAAAAGGAAAAGGGAAAGGGAAGAACAGTGGTGAGGATGAAGCCAAAGGCCTGGAGTTACGGCAGAACAGAACACATGACTGTAGAGAAGCCAGCTTTGTTAATTTTACTGTGCCTTCTTCCATTTTTACTCAGAAAAAGACAACGCACTGTGCAGGCAAAGGACTGTAGGAGTAAGACAAGGAAAGTTATCCTCCCCGAGTTGAAAGAGTCACTATTTTTAATCTTTGGGGGAGAAAAAGGTGTCAAAATGAAGATTCTGATCAAGGCTGAACAGTCATTTTTCTGTGAATTTATCAAAACTTAATTAGCTCTTGTAGAAGCCTTAGTATTGATGCAGGGCAACGAGAAAGCGTAAGACATAAACCAAGAATATTTGTAAAAATGCTATTAAAGATTTCTCTTTTCAAGAAGTGACAGATTAGCTAACAAAATAATCCATTTTATTGGACAAATTGGTTAGAAAAGTGTGTTGTCTGGCTTACCTCCAGCACAAATAATACTATTAACAGCAGCCATAGAATTGATGCCAAATTAAAAGAAGAACAGCCTAAGCTCTGAGTGACAGAAGTGGCCTTTTGCCAGGAAAGATATGTATGAATACATGAGGAACATTTTCTTCTTGTTTTTGTATTTACATTTGGCATTAAGAAGCCACCTAAGGGCTGTTAACATCTGAGGTGGTATAAATCTAAACAGGTAAAAGACAGGACAGATTTTAAAAGCATTTCCCAGCAATTCATCTTGAACACACAGCTACTAAGTATGCTCACTCTTTGAGGGCAGCACCACAAAATAAATTATCGTTCCACATTTTTATTAGCATTTCATTAGAAATAAAATCCAAAATGTTTGACAAACCATATTTTTAAAAGTTTCTGAGGGTATGGATTTTTGTTTGGTTTTTAAATGGGTTAGGGTTTGAGACCTCTGAGGCATTTAATTTTTTAGCACTGAAGATCCTGCTCCCCTCCTGCTGAGCCCTTTTAAAATTTTCCATGTATACCTGAGAACCCGGTAAGGCTCTTTCTCCAGGAGGGTGCTAGTCACTGTGAGGAAAGGAGGTGAAATCCAGCCATGAATAATAAATGCTTGGGAAACGGGTGAGAAATCATTCTTGCCCGATGGCTGAAGCTTTACCAGCATACTTAACACCATTGATCAGACCTTAGCTGCCATAAGTTGCCTTCTGTGGAGCTACTTTACCTTACGCTGGCTGAGCATCTGGCCCTGTATGTCTGATTTAATGGTGGCTCCAGTTCACATTGAGAGCAAATTACAGTGTGTACTGAATGGCTGCTTTCCAGAGGTTAGCTGGACCAGGCCAAGAGGAGAGGCCCTGACTGTCTCTGATCTCACTTCTTCAAACTAAAGACCATGAAAATAGTCATGGAAGTGGGAAACGACTACATTGTGATGCATGTGTATGCTTGTAGTCCCCAACAGCCTCTGCTTGTCATTTCACTATAAATATGTTCTGTGCAGTGACCATTCTTACATGGAAAAATCTGAATACAGTTCATTATTCTGATACCGAGTGACTTTTTTTTCTTTCCAGAGACAGTGTTTTTGTTCCCCCGCTTTTTAGTTTCATCAGACTGGATGTAAAAGAAAATTTTAGAAGATGCTTGTTTCAGGGAGGTATTACACTAAATATAGCTCCCTAAGAGCCTGTTCAGTCATCCACCTATCTGTCCCATCTTCCCAGAAAGACTTTTAAAATTAGTTTTTTAATGAATAATTTTTTCCTGATTGATATACAGTTCATTCTGTAATTCGATTCAACATGTAGAAATAGTAGAAACTTGTAAACAAGGGTAAAGAAGATTGGTTCTGATGAAATAAGAACTCTTAGGATATGTTGCTTAAAAGCTTAGGTTCCAGGCTCACTTTAAAAATAGAGGTGCAGATGAGATGAGATGAGATGAGATGAGATGAGATGAGATGAGATGAGATGAGATGAGATGAGATGAGATGAAGCCCATTCCTGGTGGCAAATCAGGCAAGATCTGCAAGCTGCTAGGGAAGAGTCTTTCACTACTATTCGCAATCACTTTCATGACTTGGTCAAAATGTTTCTGTTTCAGACGTTGACAAAAATGTTGTTGAAATCAGAATATCAACAGCAAACGGGAGTTATTTTTGTCAAGATGAGTTGCTCAAAATGCTCATTTGGAGGCATATGCAACATCAAGAATACTAATGGGATAACAGGGCAGTGGTCATTTTTCTGCCATAAAGCCTAGAAACAAGTTCAGCCTATAACAAAACAGACCGACCAACTAAACCAAACCTGAAATCTGCTTAATTTTGAACTAAACCCTACACAGTAAGGGGGTAACTCTACCCTCAATATTTTCTTGCTCCGACCGCAATCAGAGGTGTTGGTGCCAGAAGTCAACGTACCGTGAGAGTGGGATTTTTTTTCCAGCTGTATTGGAGCGCAGGAAGTGCAAGGTACCGTACAGGAGAGCTTTCCTTGTGCTTTCCAACTTCCTTGGATGGAAGTATCAGAAACTGTGGATAGGACCTGGGTTACACTGGCACTCCCAAACACATTTCCAGCCCAATTCTGGTCTACAAACCATCTGAGGTTTGCCCATTTCTACTATGTTTAATCTTATCTAATCTGTTTCTTATTTAAACAGGGATTAATTGCATTTCTTTGTTCTTTGGTGACTTGATGCTAATCACATGCAGCACACTCAGGATCAGTTACATAAATGCCTGAACTGCTACCTTAGATGATGAGAAACATCTGTGAGAGGAAGTGTAGCAAAGGGAAAAGTGAAAAAAAAAGGCAGATGGCTGTATTTGGGGCCTTAGCTGTCATGGCAGGAGCATTTTTCAAATGGGTCTGTGGGTTCCTCTCTCCTATTTAGATTTCTAAGTGTTTTTTTCTTCCTTACTCCTGCAGTTCTGGTATTGCCAAGTTCCCGAAAGCCTAAAATAACCCAAAATTGTCTTTATCAAGCAAAACCTGGGTAGTTAGCAAGTTTGCACTCAAACCTTATTAACTCTATCGCAGAAGGTTTCCTGAATATCTTAGCACTGACAAAATCCCTGAGCACCCCATAGCTGTGCAGTGGGCTTGTGGCATTTTAAGACGAAGGCAAGTGCAGAAAAAGAAAGAGACTGGAACTTCAGCATAAGCAGAGTGGAAATTGGGACCAGGATGGTGCTGCAAAGCCCAGACCTGTCTTCTAGATTGGGCTGTTCAAGACACAAGTGACATATGTGCTGTTAAATATAGAGGCAAAGTGTCCATCAAGTTGGGACACCCACAGATTGGACCACAGTTTGGACCACAGTTTGGACATGCATATAAGAAACAGGCCTTTGTTGTTGTCAAGGGGCCTCAATAAAGACCCAAACTGAGCATTGCTGACATGACTTCAGTTTTTTATTGAACTTATCTTTCTCAGTGGCTAAGGGAAAGGGCTTTCAGTGTTTTTCAGAATATGGGTCTGTAATGGTTTTCGAGGGCGTCCACAGAGAGAATTAAAAACTATGCATGACAGATTGGCTTTTCACATGCTGACTTAGAAGTGGTCAATTTATGCCCAAGGGTCCACTGGCTGTCAATGGAATACCTTTGGTGTTGGGGAAGTCCTGATCCTAGTAAAGCCAATGACAAAATTATGAGTTGCATCGTTGTCAGAACTGAAACCTCAGCAACTCTTGTGGTGTTCAAGAAAAAAAGAAAACATTTCATTTCATGACTGGATGGGAGGCTCAGTAATGTAGACAGATTGTCTTGCAGCAATGCCAAAAATATCACCTGTGTTTTAGAGGAATAAGTAAAGGACTCCAACAGCCCAATCTCTGAAGAGAGGCATATTAATCCAGGGGTTAAACTTATATAAACTCCATAAAAATGCACAGAATCAGCTCAACTGACTGCGTATGGCCTGCTTTAAAGGGATCTACTGGGAAAATCAAAGTACCTTTCATACAACTGTCAGTTAAAAGGGTAAAAAAAGTCCAACATTGCTCAGTGTCTAAAATCTAAACCAGAATTGATCAGCTTTCATGATATTGAAAATGAATGCTGTAATTTTGTCCAGAGACTACCTTACTTGCAAGTGTATTGGCTATCTTACAAAGCCTGGAACAGTCTGGTTGACATGTCTTATTTCATGTATGCCCTTGAGTATGCAACGTATTTAAATCACACCGGGCGTAGTTAAGTGTATGTTTTCCCATATGTTTCTTTAGTGGAAAACTAAACTGAGGCTTACCTGCACAAAGCAGCATTTCAGCATGTCAGCATATTCATACCGACTGTAGCTCTTGCATAGGTCAGCAGGAACGAGCACTTAGAAAAACTCTTAAGGTAAGCTCTGGTATAAAGTGTGTATAACAACGTTTATTTAATTCCCACAGGAGTTTATGAGGCTTAATTAATGCCAGCAAATTGGTTTAAGATCTTTGTGTGAAAGATGATAGAAAACTGTACAGAGGGTGGCTTTTGACTCTTGCTAGTGTTTCAGAGTTGAGAGACCTCCTAAAGCTTCGAGTTGAGCTCTGGAACCGGGCAAAGAACAGATGTGCAGGTGGGTTTCAGCAGGCATAAACTCATGACCTGTGTTCTCTGCTAATACTGCAGGTTGTCCTTCAGACTCAAGGCTGATTACACCGAGCTCAGGAGGTGAAGGCACTGGTCCTGCAGGTTCTGCTCTGCCTGTGTGACAGAGCTCTGTGCCAGACACCTTTGCTGTTTGGGTGATGTTGGCATTTTTTGACTTCTGAGGAAGTGTAAGTGTGGTCTGGAGCACAGACTGCTCTGCCTCAGCTGGGAAGACCTGCCTGCCCCAGGTACCTGGTGTAGCTGGCTCTGAAGTAGCAGCAGGGATGGGGGGATACAACAAAAAGTGCTCATGTCCTGAGCACCCAGGCAAACTTTGCTTCCCTTTTTCTTGCCTTTGTTATTCCAGAGGGCAACGAAGCTTCACAGAACCCATTTGGTCCATCACTGCTGCATGTGAATGACAACATGGCACACCTGACAGAAATATCATATCAAATATGTGAGAAGACATTTTACAGACTCAGATCGAATGCATATTGTCTATTAAAAAATCAAACAAAGAAAAATTTAATTGACACTGGCCCAAGAAAGGGAAAACATCAGATGTAAATAATTGCAAATGTAAAATTGCGTATGTTAGAGCTTCTGTGATTTTTGTCTGAGACTATTCAAATAAAACTGCAAATTCTCTCCCAGGTATTTTCCTAGAGAATTGCTTTGCAGAGTTTGGACTACCCAAGGTTGATAGACTTACTAGGTCTTCTACAACTGAAAGCTTGTACTGGACTTGGAGTAGATTTGGAAATAAGTTAGCATCTAGATTAAAATGACAACTCTGAACACTCTTAAATGACTAAGAAACTCAGATGTCATGATAGATGGCTGAGAAATGCCAGCTCAGCTGGTATTTCTCAACCCATATTAAAAAAAAGATGGGAAGTACCTTATCTGAAAACTATCAGTACAGATGGTGCTGCATTAGCTCCTCTCTTTTGGAGCTAATTAAGGAGCTGTTTTCGCTTATAGTGTCAGGCACTGGATATGAGCACTTTATGAAACCCATTAAGGATCCTCTACCTCAAGGTGTCTCTGAAGGCAAACACAGTGGTAAGAATGGTGCTTGAGAAGATTGTGTTGTTTGATTGAATTTCCACTAAGAGTAAACTGCATACAAAATAATTAATTATGTATCCACCCTGGACATATTTGGACTCCTGTAGGCAGAATGGGGGGTCAGTAGAATATTAGACTGAAATAAACCTTCTAAACATGCCCATGGGTTTCATTCTGTGGGTTAACAAAAACAAAACTAATGGCCTGTGAAGTTTATCTGTTTACAGTAGCCACAGATCCATACAGTGTCACAGACAGATCTGAAGGTATTCCTCGTTTGTATGGACAAGAACTGAATGCCCAGAGACCTCTTTCTTTACTTTGGGAGCTTCCAACACATGCCTCATTCAGAAAAATCTTTGCATTTCTACAGAACACAAGATTAGCTGAAGATCTCTGATCAGCAGTTTTCTTTAACCACCATGTAAACACAAAAGTTCACTTCATTAGGTGAACAATAAATAGGTGGTGGCAGAGAATTCTGCTGTCTAGTAAAGTTTCTGAATCCTCAAACTGATATTTGATAAGTACCAGTGGATTTCAAACATTGAATTTATAGGACATGCTTCTCCTTTCCAAAATCTCGTAAAACAAGCACCGAGGGGAACATGAAAAGCAACCTAGTTATAAATACTTGAACTATACTGTAAATTGTACACTGGAGGTAAGAAAGAAGGAACTCCCCAACTCAAGAGACGAGCGAAGTTAGTGAATGTGAAGTGGAGGATTGCATGATGCCAGAATGCATTTCTCCCATTCCACGCCCAGTGGGACTGAGATAACAGTTGCTTCAAAAGAACCCAATCCCTATCACTGTCTCTTCAGCTCTACTCAACATGGTAAACTTTAGGGAACTGTTATTTTGAAATTCAACCGCAAACATTTTATTTTTGTTTTCACTTAGTTTTAAAAATATCTATAGTTCTTAGTTTCACTCATGTCAAAGTATTGGCTTGGAGGAATTCTAAACTGATAAATCTAAGAGTTTTGGTTTCGGAATTTTGTGAGTATTAATCTGATGTCCTCTCCTATAGCGAAGAACAGATACTTATGATTTGTTCCTGATTATGCTGTATTTTCCTATTAAAAAAGGTGGTTTAACTTGTGAGGGATGATATGTTAATCAATGAAAACCACTATTGGGGATGATCTACAATGACAGAAATGTTAACGCTTCTCATTCTTCAGAAATCTGGGCAACATTTGAGGGGCTGTGCCAAGCACCAGAGGAGGCAGGATTTGCTCCCTGACTGCAATGGGAGGCCGTTTTGGATGAGTTTGGGGAGGTTAAGCTGGTGTGTTGCATCTTGTCTTGACGCCTGATCCAGCTTGTCATACAGTCAGTGGAGAGACTCTCTTTAATTTTTGAGTGGAAGCCCAAATCAGCTTGTTTAAAGACAACAAGGAAACCAATAAACAAATACAACAAAGCAAAATAAATTAATTCAGCTGGGAAAATAGCGCACTTTTTATGTCCTTTGTAACGTTGCTGATGAATGTCTTGTGCTTAACTTCCCTTATTGCCTTTTATTTTGAACTAACAGCCTGGGTAGCCTAGAGATGATGTATGCTTTCTTATTATGTAGGATATATTTTCTATGTCATATATGGAATTTTTTGCTGTTTTCCCTATTGAACGTGAAGTTGCCGTCGCTTCCATGGTTTCAGTCTGGTCATAGTTAGAGTTTTTCAGACCACACACAGGCCAACTTCTTACTTTTGGCAAGAAAAAAACTACTGGTCTCATAAATTATATTCATAAATATTTAGTGTACTCATACATGTAGCTTTCTAAATAAAGAGAAGGAAAACCAAGTCCTGAGGAAACCTGGTAATTCTAGGGGAAGAATAATCTATTTTGTCGGGAAGAAAAACCTTCTACAAAATCTGTAAAACTGTAATTTACTCCTGACATTTAAAATAAATCATGTTTTTGTACAAGTATAATGTACTAGAATGAAACTACTTCCAGAAAATCAGTATGGGCTTTGACCAACAGAAGTACTTGAAACATTGAACACTGGAAGTATTCAGCATTAGTGAACAGCAGAGGAAAGCATGATTTATGACGCCAGAAGAGAGACTCTCTAATCACATAGATCCCATTCTTAAGAGTGGGCAGTGGTCTTTTTCTGCACATGACTCTTTTCTGTTAAAAGAAAAAATGGGCTGTGGTAGGTGCGGTCGGTGGCTTGAAGCTGGTGGGAGTAATGCATGGCCCTTCTCCAACCAGGATGCCACCAAGGAAAGAAACCTTCCTAGGCTCCTCCTTTGGGTTCAACTTTTCTTCGCTGCTGCAGAAAACACAATAAATAGAACTTCTTTTTCAGGGGCGGGGCGGGGGTGGTGGGTGGTGAGGTGGCAGGGGATGTTGTCTTTTTTTTTTTTTTAATCTTCTTATGTTGATAATAAAGATGATTTTTGGGTATCCCTGACATTTTTTTGTGCATGCAGAAACAGTCTTAACGTGCTTCTTTTCTGCAGCTTTGCTAACAGAATTATTACACTGAGTAGTAATAATAATAATAATAATAATAATAATAATAATAATGAGTGACACAGCACCACACAGCTGCTAACAATTTGCTTGCTGTGTTTGGACTAACCTAGCTCCTGAAAAGTGCCAAGTGTCAAAAATCTAAGAAATAGGTACTATCTTGATGTAATCATAGAATGGCTTGGGTTGGAAGGGACCTTTAAAGATCATCTAGTCCATCTTTCTCTGCTAACATCGCTCAAAGCTCCATCCAAACTGACCTTCAGTTCCTCTTGACCTCAGGCCTGGCCTTGGTTCGGCTTTACCCCCTCCCCAGAAGGACTAAGCTCTGTTCTGTGCCTGGTGTTCAGTCTGCACTATTTTGGTTGTCTTTGTGGCATACTGAAAAATTTTACATATTAGAGACAGAAATAACAACTATGCCCAAGGTAAGTTTGTTCCCTACAGTTTGAAAATCATGTGGGTTTTAAGTTCTACAGTTTTCTTAAGGCGCACCAAGAAATCTCTTCTCTCATCTTCTTGTTAAAATTCCCCCTTTCTTAATATGATTATATTACATTTCTTTTTTTTTTCTTTTTCACAACCCTATCCTAAACTGTCCTAAATTGTTTGGTCACCCTCTATTACTTGGATAAAAAATTCGCAAGGCAAGCTAAAAAGGGTCAAGGGAGATGTTTGTGTGCAGGACCCTGTCAAATCGCGTAAGTGGAAGAGTTCAGAAGACATATGTGACCAATTTTCATGGTCAGCTGATAGGAGATCAGTTGCCTGGAGTAAGAGCTGAAACTCATGCATCAGTGAAAATTATCACCCCCTGAATCTCGGGCCAGATGTGCACCCCTCATCGGATCCCGTATTAATTTCAGGTGTCCATGTCTTTGCTCAGGTATTGGACTGGAGGCTTTGAGGCATGCCTTTGGAATATCTTTCAGACTCAGATATTTGATAGGGCTATGAGAGAGCTTTTTGTCTTCACTCCCGCCACAGTGCTGATCATTGATAAAATATATTCAGAGCACGCAAAAAAGTTGGCCACCAAATTTACAGTAGTGTAAACAAGACGAGGGCAGGGTGCTCTGTCACTACGAAGCTGAGGGCTAAGGTATGAGAACCATGAATAATGCCCTTAACACACCTTGAAGTTACTCCATGTCAGCCCTGAAGGATCCTTGTTTTATAGATACAGCCACAGGACAAATATTTCTTCTGCAGAAGAAATGACATTATCTTTCGACACATAATCCAACCCCACTCAAGAGATGTGTATGCCTGTCCGTAGGGCCTGGGGGGAATAATTTAAAGATTTGGCTGTGAGGGAGGTGAGGGCACAGGGTACATAGTCTTCATACTCTGTCTCTGTTGCAACAATGGCCATTTCAAGCACTGCTTGAGAACTTATGCCATGTCACAGGCTAGTAATTAAACTGAGGGAAATCCTCAGCTCCTAAACATTACCCATATGACACACTTGAAATGTGCTGTAGGAATGCATGTGAATTATATAAAGGCTTGGAGCAAACAAAGCTCTCCAGAGGAGTTGCTCTTCCAGTGAGGAAGGGAATCTGGGGGACAGCTCAAAAGAGGATTTCCCACTAGAAGGCATGGCACTGTGGCAAAATCAGAGGGAAGAGATGCTACCTTCACAAGAATTCTACTCAGACAAAACTGAAATGTGTCCAAACTTAATAGCAGGTACATGTTCCCAACTGCACAGAAAAGTTAAATGGACATGAGATCTTTGGAAAAGATCTATATGGAAAAGCACATTTCCTGCCCAAAGAACTCATAAAGGGAATAAGAGAGTGCAGAATTTGGCTTCATTTGTGTGTGCCTATTTGTGGTTTTTTTTGGAATATTGCTATGTGATTTTTTATTAATTCCCAAGAAGCCGCTTGGTTCCCTATTCCCTGGCTTCTAAGCTCAGGTGTCTTTTTGAGTGTTTAACAGTGACCATTGGTACTAGTCAAGAATATTATATCCTCGTATAATGTCCCCCTGTGCTGTATTTACTACATTTATGCCAAACCTCCCCCCTCCTGCCCCCGCTTCCCCTTCTGGACTTTAAAACACTAAACTAGAAAGATGAAGAGCATGTCTCATAGTTTCAAATGATACACAAGGTTGATTAATAGTGACCTAGAGGGTCAACTGAAATTTAGGGCTAAAGTTTCTAGTAATGGAGGAGAAAATTACTGAAAAGCAAAAATCCTAATTTTCCCCCTTTAGGCACAATAATAGCCATTGTCAAGTTTCAGAAATATAACACCGTGGAGCTGTCTACTGAAGGAAGCTGCTGAAAGCCCTATTAGTAAAGTCATAGGGAACAGGACTGAACAAATTTGGGGAAGGTACCCTAGGGAACATTCAGGAGGGTGGTGAGATGATCTGGGGACTCTTTTGATCTCTGTTATTTATGATTTTAAACCGTGGTATTACTGCAATATTACTGCCTATCCCACAGTGAAACAGGAGGGAAGGAACAGAACAGCGGGATCTTGAAAAAGACAGAGAGACTTCTGCTAATGTGAGAAATAAACCCAAACATCAGCAGACTTTTGGAACGGAATGGGTGAATTTCTGCTGTAGACTTATGGGGAGAACTATCTTCAGGGGCGAATTCCCAGAACAATTGCCCAAAGACCCAGGACATGGGCAGAGGCTCATACCACACTAAACCAAGCAATGCTGAGAGTCACCTAATACAAGGGAAGGGAGAAGGGCCCACACTTTAACCTCTGCCTGAGGTCCTCATAAATCTGATGCTGACTCTGCCTGAGAATGTCAGAGATGAGAGGAGATGGGTAGAAGGCAAGCCTCGTCACACTGGCACCTCTTATTTCATTCCTGTCACAGCTGCAGCTCCTGTCTCTTGAGGACTGACACTCGTTCTTCTCTTTCCACACCCCAGGATGAGGTTGCAGATTTAGTAACGGATACCAGGCACACCATGAGGTGGGACAGAGTGCTGGATATTAACCTCCCTGTATTTTCATTTTCCTTGTATATTCTGTGAGTGAGCCAGGACAGCTTAACTGGCAAGGCTCACAGAAAGAATAAATCAGCATAGTGGGAATGGAGCTGCCATGATTTATACAGCTGAAATCCTTGTGTCTGTATTTTCAGTTTGCTTCTGTAATTTATTGACTTTTTGTCCTTTTACCTTGACTCTGCCTTCCTCCAAGGGTATCACAATGCCATTCCCACTTCATAGTATTTCATGACAAAACAGAAAGTCACTTACTCTTTGGGGGCTATTTGATGTCTAAGAACTCTTTCATCTCCACGATGCTATTTTAGGATAAGAACCAAGGCATTCTGGATGATATTACAACTTAAAGAACACTTGTAAATATTTCACTATCAAGAATGACCTGTTCCCAAGCCCTCCCACATCAGAGTTTTAGATCACAAAGAGGTAACTGAAGGCAGTCTTTCCCTGATGAAGGAAAAATAGCAATTTCGAAAGAGGAGGTCCTCAAAGACCTAAAAATGAAAATCGATTCCACAAATAGGCATTTGTTACCTTTAGGACTTTTACAAAATTAGAATATTTATGAAAAATGCTTCTGTCTTCTGACTAAACTAAGTGGTATGGCTGTGCATGTTAATAGAGTCCATAGGCAATCAGGTAAGGCTTTTCTTTTTGACATAAATATTTGTGCAAACATCAAAATGATAGGTGTTTCATCTGAAATTGAATCTAGAAAGATAAACTGGGACAAGCATGTGACACAAGCAGGATTTTTACTCAAGTATGGCAGGAAGAAATAACCTGTCAATATATCATATTAGGAGGTTATATGATTAATCATACCTATTTTTTTTCATTCTAAGTGGAGGTAGATACATAAGAAGGACAAGACAGAAAGATATTTCAGATAGAGATAGCAGACAAGAGAGACAGAAGAAGAGTGATGGGGAAAGCATGAGAGAGATGCAATTACTTTTGAAGATGATTGGACAGATTCAAGTTCCACTTCGTATTAGTGTGAATTTTGAAGAGTTCCCTTGGGCTTACATGGTGCTCTTTCAGGGCTTATGACGGGCAACTAAAGTCATAGGCAAGGTCATTGTTTCGTGCAAATAATTACTTTTACCCTCACTTGGTTTTTAATATTAAAAAAAATAATTTCAAAGAATAAACAAGTCATCTCTGGGTTTAGTCCATCATACAATTTGCATATAATTGATTCCTCATTCAGTAATTTACATGAGACAAATCAGGAATATCTATGTTACTGTTAACAACCAGAGCTGGATTTGTTAGCACCATGACCTGCATTTGCATCTTACTGTACTCCTGCCCTTGTAATTGAAGAAATAGTCCTAGTGTGATTAATAACCCTTATATTGCTAACAGTTGTGGGGAAGTGGTTTGCAATGAGATAAAGATTTAAAAACAGCATTACCACCATGGATATCTGTTTGTGAAGCAATCAAAATATTTTATGGTTTTTTTGCCTCACGGCTATTAGCTGCCACCTTAAATTCACCGCTGGTATTTAGGAAGAAAATGGTCCACAGAACTTTCCTGGGGTCAGTTTACCTGTTAATTACTTAAACTTACCAGTTTATCTGTAACTTAAATTATGGGGACAAAAATTTGAGGTGCCTTTGTAAGCTGACGTAGCTGTTGTACAAGCAAATACGTTGGCAGCTTGAGATTTTGCATGGCTTCCTCAATATTCCCCTGACTGTGCAGGGCTGAAAGAACTGTCTGAACACCATTTTCAGTGGCTGTGAAGATATTTCACATGCTACTTGTAGAAACAATGATTTCAGTTAACAGAGAACAAATGTTGGAAATATTTTGAAACCAAAGCTGGTGTGGGCTGAAGGCACTGAGAGGCTGCAACTGCCTGTTTTGGTGATGCCAATTAATACCATCAGGAGAATATTTCTCATTATTATTACCATTTATAAAGAGCAAGAACATTGCTGATGTCGTAGTTGCTATTAATCTAAATAAATGTTAAGGGAAAGAATTCTGTTTTAGTGCAGAGATGGTCCTGACATTTATGCATTGCTTAAACCCCAGTGCCTTATATTGTAGGATTTCATCTCTCGGTGCTGGGTTGTCACATATTTCCTGGTGCTCAGGCAGATGCTTCAGTTAACCATAACTTTGGTAGCTTTTCTTGATTCTTAATTACAGCAGTAAAATGTTAGGAACAGTCTTGCTTGTCAGATGTTTTAAATACCAAACTATTTTAAAAGTGGCTTGCTTTATACAAAGATGTTTGTCGAGTGTAAGAAGCAGGGAACATATGTGATCAATTTCACAAAGTGAAATCTAAGGATTTACCTAAGGACACAGGAATGTTGTGAAGTAATATTTATAAATGTCACAGGTGTTGTGGTAATTGTAAATTGGCAGCCTTACATCATCCTGCTCTAATTGGCTTTGAATTCCAGCCTCTGCAGTGTTATTTGAATGTCAATAATTTCATAGTATGCTTGAAAGCAGAATGAAACAACTCTTTTAACTGGGGAAAAACAACCCTAGTGACTCTCTCTGGTGCCTTTCACTGCCATTTGGAGATATAAACTGGAAGGGCTGGGATTCTGGGGGTACCCAATTTTCACATGGATGACGCTGGGTCATGACGCATCCCAGCATATTTCTACTGCGAGCAAAATGACCTGAACTCTTGCAAGAAGTAAAAACTCAAGGAACACACAAAAGTTGTCTTCTTCAGTGAGTAAATAAATCGTGGTATATAACAACCAGCTGTTGTATACTCAGTGGAAAAACTGACTCTTTATATTAATTAAATTCTGTGATCTAAAAATTCATAGATACCATGAAATGCAGACTTAAGGCTCCTGTTAAGTCAGCTGTAACTCTGTCTCATATGCCTATGCTATAATGGGATATAGGAAAAAGGATATGTAAGTTATGGATAAATAGAAACACCATTTAAATCCAAGTGCAGAAATCATATAAATACGTATTTATCTTTAAGACTGTGATTTACTGTATCCAAGCCTAATAAAGTGAATGGAAGTATTGATATGTGTAAAAGGTAAGCACATGCTTAAGGCTTTCACTGCACCCAGGATTCTCTGTCCTGGGAGATTTTTACTCTTAAACATGAAAGGAACTTCTGTGCCTCTTGCCAGAAGCAGGCCTATCTAGACTATTTTCTAGATTTTGGAAACCTTAAAACCTTTATGACTTCTATATTCTGGTCCGGTAATTCTTTTCCGAGTTAATAAAATGATGTCAAGAAAAACGCTTGCACATCTTAATTCATCAGTTTCTTAGATCTGTTCCTAACTTCTTTGCATTCCTCCCTCAAGACAACAGAAGTGCCCACATAAGCAAGATTCATGCCTTTATTATTAATAAAGGCATAAAAATACTACTTTCATTTAGAAAATTCAGATTACACAAACTGTAGGCGGTTGCCTTTGTGACAGACTTGATCTTAATTGCAACTGTCAAGGTATTAAATAGCGTGTGGCACACTGGGCTTGTAATATGTGCCTGATCGTAGATGAGAAAATATGTTCTTCTTGAGAGCTGCAGTACCTGCAAACACTAAGGAAATTCCAAATGAACAGTTGTGTTCTCCACAACTTTATTAGATATGTTCAGCTGAAAAATAAATAAAGGACTAACCTCTTTTGCCACTGCGTGCCTTCTTCCGGGAAGGAAGGTCGGCTTCCTTCCGTTTGCTTTAAATGGGCTTTAATATTGGTAAAAAATCTGTATACTGAGAAAATCAAATTAGTGTCTACTTCAACTGTACATAATTAACTTTCCATGCAAAAGAACTTTTCATGTTTGTTCATGTATTATTCTATCTATCTCAAGGTGGATAAGCTAGGAGGAACATAAAAAAGGGTAATTAACATTCAGAGCATTGACTGCTACCCTAGGAACCAAACCAAAAGTTAAGAAGCCAACATGATAGTTGGAGAATCTAGCTGTAGTGTCTTGTGAAATAAGGGATAGCCGGAAGGTGAAGGGAAAAAGTACCTCTTTCCACAGAACCACACATATTTAAAAACTGAAAGGTGTAATTTGATATGTCATAAAATATAATTTAAATGGGTCATACGAAAGAAGCTGAGTGAAAACCAAAATGCAGATGCAGAGCCGAACAATGTCTTAGCACGACCACTGAAGCTGCGCTTTGCGGATAAGCTAGAAAGAAATACAAAACTTCTTAGTTCACATTACAGGCAACTGAGTAGGGGATATCACTATCTCCAACTTGGAGCATACTATCGAGAAGGAATATTCATGTACGGCTGGAAGATCCAGTCTCAGATCTCACATCCCCAAGAACTGGATGTCGATATCACAAGTTGCTCTAGAGAAATCATACAGACCATGAGACAATGAATGCACTTGAAATCAGGTCATTTAAATAGCAATTTTATTACAGTGTACCTGCAAATGGTCAGCACAGAAATACGTGGACAGGCTGCAAGCACAGGGAGGTGTCACGAGTATGGGAATTTGGGGCTTCCCTGAAGTGAGCTGGTATGTCCCTCTGGCTCGCAGTACAGTGTGGTACTTCCTGTTCTCCTCTAACAATTTGCTGTCCTGTCCTGTTCATAGACAGCTGGAGGCGTCTACTTTGCTGTTATGAGTGTCTTGGCTCGAGGGCTGTCTTTTAAATCACACATTTGCCCTTTAGTCATAAACCGGCTGGCACATGGGGTTCCTGTCACACACCACTAGCAGCTACTGATGTTGTGGCAACACAAATAGAGCAGTTCACCTTAACTTCACTCAGGGTGCTAGCTAGTTTCCCAAGTACTTTCTGAATCATTTATTTTAAAAAAACAATAAAGTTGATTTCATAGTTGTCGAGGTTTAGAAATGGTGTTTCTCAATTTAGTGCTCCCACCAAAACTGCACCAGCACTCACTTCCTCTCTGATCCAGTTGGAAGAAAAAAAGGTAAAGATCACAAGTCGAGACAAGAACAATTTACTGGAAACACCAGTGAGATAAGAACATGAACAGTAACAGCAATAATATTAATAACGAAAGAGTACAAAGAGAGGGTGATTTATATGCAAAATTCTCACCAAGTGTGCGACAATGAAAACCAATGGTGGAAGGGTTCCTTACCCTGCCACACTTTTTTTTCCACTGCAAGCCATGCCCTTCTACCCAGAAGCCAGAAAGCCCCTTATCTCTGGAGGAGCTGAGGTGGTGCAGAGTAAAAACCTAGACATGCCCACACAGCTCCAGGCTCCACCCCCACACAGCTACTGCAAAAAAAATTTAAGTCTGTCCTGGCCAAAACCAGAACAACAGTGACTAAAATTTCAGGCGTGTTTTTCTGATTAAATAGATTTGTTTGCAGCTTGTAAAAATAAATAAAGATATACAAAGCCTTTAGATGGCTGGATTTCCAATGGCTTGAGTATATGTTGCTGAGAGTTTAATGTTACTGGTAAAGGATAAACAGTCTTCTGTGATAGTTTATACATAAGATTGCCTTGCAAATACTAAGTAATTGATAGAGATTCAAATGGGAATTAAATAAAAACGGACATTATTTATTTGAAGTTTTCTTCCCTGCCTTGGAAAAGGCATGCCTATTCCCCGGTGTGTTTGGGAGAAGAAGGTAAATTTGTCTGCTGCTTTCACATCCCTATTGTAGTACTGATGGAAGGAAAGAAGCAGATTTTCATGAAACCCTTTCTCCTGTGCTGTTACATCTTCTTTACTCCTTAAGATTCTTTCCACAGCTGGTGGCTTTCCCTTTCAAGAACTGAATTGAGCTTAACATGGGTGACAAATTACGCTCCCCCTTGCCCTCAGCTTGGCCTTGTTCTGCACTTACAACCATGCTGAAATTTCACCATTAAAGCAGTAACCTCTGCTCCCAACACTGATAATTTTGGCTTTAGGGGGATTTTTGCATAATACAGGAGGGAGAGTTGAACAACTGCACCCTAAAGGCAGATGAAGAATATGGGGATCTGTGAAAACCAGGCAGTTATGAGTAGGCTGGGTATTCATTGACTCTCAGATCGCAAGTCTTTTGTTTCTTCCTCTCCTCCTGCTCACCAAATTACAAATACATCCCATTCTTCAATGTATTTGTAATTTGATATGTTCAAGTTTAGGAGTGGAGGCCAGCTGAACGCAGGAAGCATCACCTACTCTGCTGTTGTTCACTGGGACTCCCACCTTCATGAGCATGTCTCTTGACTGACACTGGTATTTTCATTGTGAAAATAAATACAGAAGGCAACACTCAGAGGCCATTCCCCACCTGGCTGTGTTTCCAACAGAAATGAATTAACAAAAAATGAAGCAAATGTGATTGCGCTTTATATTGGTTTTCCTCCTAATAACTTTTGGGTCCACAGGCCAATTTTGACTCTACTTGACAGAAGGTAAAAGGCTTTAGGATTATTGCCTTCCTACAAAGCTGGAGAAAATAAGCATCTGGATAGAGGAGATAAGGCCAAATGAGTGCCCTGCAGCTGGAAAAGCAAACAGATTCATTAAACCTGACAGCAGCCTGCTGGCCACCAAATGCAGGCTACCTATGTCACTGCCTTTTCCTGGGTGAATGTGTCAGAAGAGGGGTGGGATGGAGCCAGAGTAATTCTGAACAGTACAGGAATACTTATCCAATATATAGAACATATTCATATACTTCTGATCAGGAAAGATTTTGCGTAGTAGGAAGCATTGGAATCCATGAATTTTCAAACAAAATTGCAGTCCTGAGCAAGCACTGATATTCTGTTGTGGACCATGCTAGTCCTAAAATTGGACCTGTGTATGAAGCTCAGATTAGCATAGGGGGGATGAGGAAACCTAGGATAAAACCAGGAAACAAGTAAAGTCTAGTGTTTTGAAGTACTTATACACAATTATCTGAATCTATACATTGGCTTCATTTGTTATGGCCTGATTTCCCTGGTTCTGAATATCTGAAACACTCAGCAACTTACAATAGTACTCACATTCAGGTCAGTTCCCTTTAGGTGGCTAGATAAATGTGAATTTAAATGGATAATCCTGGATACTTGAATTTGGTTTTGTGATCTGTTTTTCAGACATAATGAAAAGTAGAAACTCCCATCTGAAGCCATGGGCATCTGATCTTTGCAAAAATAGTTTAAAAATTACAAAGTTCATGGTTGGAAGTTACCCCTATCTCTTCATTTTGAAGGGGAAGTAATTAAGATATTGAATTTTACCGTGAGAGGATATGAAATGGAGAACATTTCTGAGAAACAGTGTAATCTATTGTTTCAATAGAAATCTGCTTTCATTAGCCAAAAAATTATCAGCAGACTATCAATATTAGTGGTGCTACAGTGTAACTCTATCAGAGAAATTCCCCTGGATGAAAGATAGAGACAAATTGTTCAGGTCTTGCCTCTACTGTGGCCTTAATTTTGCTACGGCCACCTGTGGGCCCCACCGAAAGTCCTCTGTTTCCTTCCTTCTTCCCTTTGCATTTCCACGTGCTCTTCACGGGTGGGTTGTAAATAACTGGGCTGTTGGTATCGGAGTCCTATGGCATTTCAGGCTCTTGAGGCAGTGCTAAAGAGGTGTTAGGAACTGTATGAGTTTTTAGGCTGGCATTCCCTATCCTGAAGAACTGGTTGGGGAGGGATGTGACACCACGCACTTCCTACATTCTCTTCAGGAGTTTTGTGTCTGGCATTAGAGTAAGAGAGAACCTCTTTCTCTTTAAGGATTATTTTGGACTGAGACTATGTGGAGGACCCCACCTTAGGTCTCACAACTCGTATAAAGTTTGAACAAAAAAAGTAAGCTGCTATAAAAGCTGTGCTCTCCTATTATCCATAGAAACAAGAAAGCTGAGTGTTTTTGGCAGAAGATCTGCTAAAAGCATTCCAGAATGCTCTGGAAATGAAATGCACTGCACAAAACCATTTTGTGAACTAGAAGTGGACACATTTAAAGTGTACTTAAAACAAGAAAAGTATTGAAACCGCAACTTTGTTCTTATACAACAGGGGCACTGACAAAAGAGGAAGGTCTGTCTCATGATGAATTTAGTATTGAAAGGACATAAGAGATAATTTTTTTGAAGTAGTCTGTTATAGCAGACTGTCAAAAGGCTTCTAGCACACAATTGTTTGGAATCAAGATTTAACTACTAAGATTCTGACCTCCAAAGACATTTAAACACCATTTTTCTATTTCCTGAATACCAGTTAAGGATCTGTTCAAGACATACACCTTTTTGAATGTAAACCTCTATTTCTATACTACGTAAGACAGCTGAATGGGGTAGTGTATACATGGTGTCTTTCTATTTTGTGGTGTCCCTATTCACATCAGATCTCAGCAGAAAAAGGTTTGATTCAAGAGAATGTCTCCACATTTTCAGACTCCGAGGTAGACTCTTGGGTCTCAGGGCAGCGAGCAACCTCTTCCACTGAGATCTGAAATACAGATGTACAATGTGGTAAAGGTCTCCCCCAGTCTTGATGACCCGCCCCACGTAGGGCTCTGCCCAATGATTTTATGCAGTACTGTCCCTGTTGGCTTGTGCTACACTGGCTTGTTCTTCTCTCTGTATAAGTGCAGAGTGTCACAAGAAGACAGGGTTCTTTGGTATTTCCAGACTTCTGTGATACCTCCTGGTGTCCACAAATAAATAGTACATGCTTCTCTTCAGCCTTAACAGATAGTTGATTCCTTGTCAGTGTTTGTGTCGTATTAGTTAAAAATGTAAATGTTGAAATACATTGGAGACAAACTTTACAGATCTGATCTGGAGATCTTCTCACAAAGGATTTGCTATTGCTTCCTACTGCACCAACACCATATTCTTGGTATGAGTGCCAGAAGGGTAAATCATGACATTTGTCCTTCTTGCTGTGAAGAAAAGAAAACAGTAAAGAGGGAAGCCTGAGTGCTCACTGCCCCTCTCCCCTTGCACGCTTTTGATGCTGAAATCTGGCAGCTTCGGTTTCCATGGATTCGTGTATGTGTGTGTGTGCTTGGAGGCTGTCTTAATTTGCATGGTTCACTGCCAGGTGAGAAAGAGTAATGCCTGAATGTACAGAACAAACATAGCTGGAGTATCAGACTACATTTTGCTGGAACGGATTGAAATGGTAGCTGCTCAAGACTTGCAGACCTTTGGCAGGGCTGTAAAAATACAAATAATACTAAAGGAAGGGAGACATTCTGACCCCAGCAGCAGCAGGATGCCTTTGTGTGCGAGTTCATCCAGGATCTGACTAACTGTCTCGTAAGGTCCATGTGGAACGTGTGAAGATTTGCAGTAATCCCTTACTGACACAAGACAGCAAACTTGACAGCCAAAAACGGCGCACGCAGCAGGGCCCTGGCAGGGGGACAAGTCCGAGCACAGTTCCATATGGAGCTGAGCTATCATCCTTTCATGTAGCTTGGCCTTAATACTAATGCCTGAAATAATGCCCTCCTAAGATCAGCAGACCAAATGATGGACCAACCAGCCAGCCAAGAGAAGGAGTAGAAAAGAGCTGTAACCATTCAGCTGAGCTGGACAGTCCTGTAGCCAGCGCTCAACTGGATTTTGGCTGTGATGCCTGAGCCCTGCCCCAGGTGTGGTGCGAGACTCAGAGGCACCGCTGGCAGGCTCTCCCTCCCTCTCTCATTTCACACTTTCTTTTTCATGCCATCAGTGCTCTCTCTTTAGCCTGTTGGTCTCCCAGCACTGGAGCAGGACTCAGCCTGCTGAGCTGATCCCTGCAAGTTGTGAGGGCAGAGGCTGTGAGCATCACCAAGGGGACAAGTCTCCAGTATCTTGCTTGTGCCAGCCCTGCCAGGCAGGACCAGTCTACATCTTGGTTTATAGGCAGGGATTAGTCAGGCAAAATTATTTTAGCTCCCTGGGATTTACACCTGAGCAAACATATTATGCTGTAAAGTCACTAATTAATTTAGCTTCAAGTCAACTGCACTAAGGTTATTTATATTGCTCTTACAGATAAGGATTTGGAGGATGAGGAAGACTGAAGTTTCTCAGTGTTTGTTCTGCTCCACCAAAGCCTACTTGTCCTTAGCGGTCTTTGAAGGGGACAAGCAATGTGTCCCAGTCCTTCTTATTGCCTGACTTCATACTTACAGCTAGTAGCTTGTTTGTGTTTCATACTTAACTTCTCTTCTGCTACCACCAGGATTAATAATTTCTTCCTGCAGCTCTTTTTCTAGTGAATGCAGCCCCAGCTACTGCACCAGCAGTGTAAATACAGCCAGAATATGGCTTCTATATGAATGCATTTGTGTGTGTGTGCATGCACATCTATGTGAGTGTAAGTATAACAATCCCATGAAAATTTCAATATTTATAGCAAAAGCAGAGACTTAATTAAGCCAAGCTTTCAGATGAAAGAAGAGAGAAAGGTTAATCACTGATATTTAACATGGAGCATTTCTTAAAATAAAACCCAGTTTACAATAAAAAGTAGGCAAGGGGTTGGTCAACTTTGTCATGATAAGTGGAAAATGAGCAGTTTGAAGCCATGCAGCCCTCACTCTTTGGCACAGAGTTAGTTCCCTTGCAAATATAGCCGCACAACCAAGACCACATTTCCTTTTGTAAAGAAATGTCATTTTAGGGAGCAAAAGGAAAATATGAATACCACTCTGGAGCAGCACTCCTGGATCCAGTCTCCTATAATAGCCCTAGAAAAACAGGGCAGATGATGTCATGGCAGCTGCTGATTGTCTGACAGACAGTTTCCGCAGTGCAACATGAGGCCCTTTGGTCTCCCTGTCAGGGAGATTGGCAGCTGAATGGCACCAATGAGCGCTGGACTGTATTCCCTCTGGGAATGCTGCCCTCATTGATGGACAGAAAGCAAAGGGAAAGATTGTCTTTGAACCTGAAAAGAATCCCCTTTTTTCTTCCTAAAGCTCCTGCCCCCGCTCTCTGCAGCTCTTTTTTCATCCCCTTTTTTTAAAGGTGTTTTGTTCTACAGCAGTTACTGAGCTTAATGGAACTGAATGACTTTTCCCCTTCACAATCTGTCAGTCAAAAGCTCAACTCCAGAGCTGTTAAATGAAGTCCTTTCAGAGTCAGACAGAGGAAGAATGTGTCAGTCATCCAACAGACCCTGTTGTGTTTTAATCTGTCAGAGGGGTGATAGGGAGAGCAGCCGGGCTCGGCAGGGGCACGTTCCCAGCAGCAGCTAAGAGGCCCCGACAAATCCAGGTGCTGGAGCCAAAAAGTCAACCAGTCATAAACACGGCGAGGTATGGTGCTCCGAGACCCCAGAGCTCGGCTTTGCAGTCGCCTGTGAAATGTTTGGGCAAACTTTCAGCAAAGGTTTTGCTGTAAGCATTTCTAGCAGAAAGCCAGCCTTTAAGCACAGGATGGGTCTGTGCAAGGCATGGCTTTCGAATTAATATAACTCTTAACTAAAACACTGGAGACAGTAATCCTCTGGATGAAATGCATTTAGATGGACTATGATTCCAAGCCATTTCTGCCGAATTACCTTAATTTTTTGAGTTTCCCCCATTATATGACATTCCATTAATCTTGCCTATTAGGTTAAGACTGATGTGCAATTTGTTCTGGGGCTGAACAGTTGGTCCTATTCACTCAAGCGCTGGTGTTTCACTGCACATTATGAGAAGTGCCCACTGTTGCTCTAATAAGAATAATGATCCTTTACTTCTATTTCAAGGGTTTGCTATTTCATCTTTTTTTTTTTCCAGTGAGGGAGTAGATTTAAACAAACAGCTCCTGTTCTTATCAGATCTCATAGGAAATGTCTTTTGCCTGTTTTTACAGAGATGGCAAACTGTGGTTCAGCACACAATGTAGTTCTGTGTTACTGTGGCAGCTGGACTCCTGATGCACTCAAATACGTTGGCTTTCCATCTGTAATAAAGTGGGTTTATGAAGTGGGTTTATGTCCCCTGCAGGGCTGTTGCACTTTCCCTCCAGTTTTGCATACCTGTGCTCTGATGCCAGGCTCAGCAGAGCTGGCAGAAGGGATTCCCTGCCTGGAAAGGATGCCGTATGGGATAGCATTTTTTTTCCCGACCTGTCTGCCTTTTCACTTGTCTACAAAATCGGGGGAAACCAGTGGCCTCTCGCAGCTTGCCATTCCCTAGTTTAGATATTCTATCATGCCAGTATTTGCTTAAAAACTTCAGCAAAATGCATTCCCTCTGCCTTCTTCCATTATGTCCCCAAAACTTTCCCATGTATTCGCTCAGAGTGATGAAGCTCTATCTGTCTGTGAGGCTGTGACCAGACCTTGGCAAAAAACTGTTTTGGAGCTTCAGCTGCTTATAGAAACCTGTCTTTCATGAATGCAGATAACTGGCTGTAGAAAGTATCACTGCTGTAGAAAACTGCCTATTGTGATTATCTAAGAGGTGAAGCTCAGAAATACAGGGCTTGCTTGGACAAAGTCCTAAGAACAGCACCTGACTGATATGGTGACAGAAGAGGTTTACAGTGTCGACAACTCTTACCAAAAATTTTCAAGTCAGTGGATACGTCCTAGGATAAACAGAGTGCTTTTCTTTCACTGAACTAGAACAACAACCAGAGCTAACAACCAGTGAGGTACAGAGCCCTTGCAGGGTTGTAAAGGTGTGTAAGGACTCACCTCTGCCTGGTCTTGACTTGTTTCCTTTCACAGTCAAAGGAAAAGATTAGAGAAAGACAAATTTTTTAAAAATTGCTTAGGTGCCGCTGTATAATTTTGTTGAGAATTACTCGAGGTAGAGAATAACCTGACATCATCCTGCTGAGCAATGTAAGAGTCCCGAAAAGGATGGTAAGGTGAAGTTGTTTGCATTTGGCTGCAGAAAGCTCTCTGCGTCTGTTTAGATGGACTTATGTTCTCTAGGAACCAAACTGGTTTGCCAGGTAACTGAGTTAGTAGAGTATCTGCTCTGTATCTGCTGTGCCCCAAAAGAAAAGTGTTGCAGTGTGGCTGGGATGGCCAACACAAGTCCGTAAAAGGGGAGCCCGCATGGACTCTTGCTCCATCTGTCACTCAAGACTAAGCTTAGGGTGGAGGAGGTGTGGGAGGGCATGAGTGAATGGAGTCTGTTGTCATGTAGATTATTTATCCTCAATGTGGAGGAGTAATTAGGCCCAGAGGGCAGTCCATCACTGTCCTCAGGCTGGATCACTGGAGACGGACTGGCTCCCCTTCCAGCGATGCTCGGAAAAAAAACTGTGCCGCACACTGGGCCCCGTGTGGAGCACATGGTGATGGTGCATCTTGATGTGGTCAGAAAGGTCATCATCCCCACTGAAAAGCAAGAGAAGCCCGAGGAGCACTGGCTGACAAAGGCGGTGGCCTCTTGTCTGCACATGGACAGGAATGTAATTGCTGAACATAAGCTGTCCTTGTTTCACAGAGAAGGATCAGACAGCCCCGTTGGGGTTCAGCTGGTCTGAGGGAAGGCATGGCCCTTTATGTGTATTGAAAACCTCTCTGTAAAGAAAGGTTCCTTTAACAGTGCCGTAGCTGATAGCTGAAACAAAAACCCAGCCATGCTGCCTGGGCTAGGCTGCAACATGGGCTGCAAAATGTGGGAAACAGAATTTCTGAAATCTCAGAATGCACTGAGATCTTCCCAGACTGGTTAGAGTCCTCGCTCTTTTTATTGGTGGTTTGGGGTTGGTTTTTTTTTTTTTTTGGCTTGTTTTGTTTTGTTTTTCTTAGATCTGTAACTTAAAATGAACCAAACAAGTTTCCTTTGCATGTAGGTCTGGTTATTGTATGTTTTTAAGTACCTATGGTATGATCCCATGTGCGTGCAGGCAAGCAAAATATAATTCCATTGATGGGAATGGATGATGTGTCAGTTTGGATGTCTATCTATCCTGTCTGCATGCTCAGCCATGGAAAATATTTGGGCTCTAGCAGTTTGTCACTCACTCAGCTAAATAAGTTTTGAGCCATCTCAACATCTGCCTAAAAGTGGCCGGACTGCCACTGAATTGCAAAGGTTCAATTCAACCCATATAAATGGAAATTTTTACTGCTGGCATAGAAGCATTTACAAGCTGAGACATATATTATAATGGGAATGAAAATAAACCCTTAAAAAAATCTGCACCCCATTTGTTCAGGCTGTGCCTGAATGTTCCCATGCTGAGAAGCACTTCTTGCCATTTATTAACTGTGACTTTAACTAGAAAGTGAAGCTGTTCATTCAAATAAAGTGCATTCCTGGGTCTCCTACTGGAATAGATGTCGTTTTGCTGAAGGGCTGTGTCTCAGTGACACATATGCCAGCAGTAATGGCACCATATCCTTATATACCCGATATTTCCCACTCCTTGTGCTGATGCTGAATGCAAGCCCTAAAACTCCCCTGTGAATTTCCCTGCAAGGGAGACAACAAAATATTTTTAACAAGGTGTTACTACTTGTTTTCAAATGTTTTTGCACTGAATTTTCTTGACAAAAATCTGTGAACCCAGACAATCAAATAATCATAGTCACACACACACACACACACACACACATACACACACACTTTTAAACACAGTTGTCCCTGACTTCACCAAGCACAATCTGCAGCTGCACAACCAATTAGTGATATGTGGGTGGGTGGATATATTTTAGGGAGAAGTTATTCAAAACTTGTACTTTTATGCCCAGAAGGGTTTGTATGTGTGTGTGCCCTTGGTAACCACACAGGGGAAAAAGTGCAGGTGTTCCTGTTTGCAAAATTATGCCTACGAAATCAGAGAGCAGGTCAAGAGCCCAATGAACAGGAGATCCTTCCTTCGTTCATTTCCTTAAGTTAAGCCCTAATGTGCTACAAACTTCTTCTGGTTATTGTTAAAGGGGAATGGAAAGTTTCACAAAATCTGTCTTGTAAAGAAGCTTATATTACCCCTAAAAAGAATGGGGGCTGGGGGGAGGAAAGACCCTCCTCTGTGGTATGGTGATTTCAAGCAGTGAGCTTGGAAACCCTGCTTTTAATCCAGGAATTTAATTTCAAACAGGTGCTGCTGTCTGTCCTGCTCGGGACCTGGGAGGATTTGAGATCCGGCTTGCTCCAGGGAAAAGGTTGTGCAGCTTTTCCTGATGCTTGAAGGTGGCAGCTTCAGACCCCTTCAGTGGCTGAAGGAAGAGGCTGGAACTTGGCGCTGTGGTGAGAAAGGGTAGGAGGCTGGGGGCCCAGGGGCTGAGCGCTGGATTTCAGTGTTGGGTAACACATGAGTTGCAAGCCCGCTGCTGTAGGCAGACCATTCTCACTTTTGCACGGAAGCTGGAATACTCATCTCTTCTTTTGCTGACATTTCCCTCTTGGAGGTCTGCAGACCTCGAGGTGGCATCTTCTTCTCCCGCGTGATTTAACTCCTCCCACCTGAGGTCCCTCCCAGAGCCTCAAGCTGTGCCTGGACCCACACAGCCATATTCTTTCAAGATGTTTAAGCCTCTTTTCATTAAGTTTGCCCCAGTTCTTCCGATGCTGCTCTTGACCCTTGCTGTCAAGTGTTATAGCAGGATATTAAACTGGCACCCTCTGTTACACGTTAAGAAAACAGCCATGAAACTGGAGAGCTTGGCAGACACACTTTCTGCAGCCTCTCAGTGAGGGCATCCTTTGAACACCAGACCCCCTCCTCCCAGCTGGGTAAAGTCAGCCCCTACGGCGACTGCCCCACATTGCCTTCCCACGGGCTGCTGGGTTTGCTTTTGCCTTTGGGATGAGTGGCAGCTGTACCTCTGGACCATCGCCCTTGTGAGGGCAGTGGGAGCTACAGTATATCCTGATGCTTTTGGGCTGCCTCTGCTGGGGCCTGGGAGCTGGCCTGGCCCACCAAAGGCTCTTTGTTTCTGCTTCTTTTTGTGTGCAAATAATTATATATGCAATTTAAGTGACATCAGTGTCTCACTACTTGATTTGAAGGCACAATTAAATACGTAGACTTATAAATAGCCTAAATTGGACCTTTCAGTTACTGCTTGAAACAGCAATAGGGGCCAGGTTAGGAAACGTTGACCTTGTACCTGAAAATTAGCTATACTGTACATTTAAACTTCCTAACTCGTTGAAACCTTATAGACCCTGGCTTCTAGTCAAACCTCTACATGTCAGCTTTGCTGACTAGGAGTACATGTCCTCTGGGGACTGTTCACTGTGCAACAAAATACCCTTCTAGAAGAATTAATATCACCCTGTCTTTTTATTTGTTCCTTCAAAAGGAGCAAAGTGTGGAAAAATGCTCCTTTCCCCTGAGCTTTGTGTTGTGAGATCACTTTGGAGATGCAGCACATTCACCCTACCTTGTTGGGTGTACTATCAGTTCTAGTGGTGCAGCTCAATGAAGCTCCTGGAGATGTGGATGAGCCAGTTCTTGCTCAAAAGTTCCTGTTTATGTTTGCAGGGTAATTTGGGTAAGTAACAGTGACCAGAGTGAGCAGCTACACCAGAGTGTAAACTTTCCTGAGCTGCATGAAAATGCAAAGGTCTCCACTATTCCAGTACATCAGATTCTTCCTAGAAAAATAATATTTGCAGAAAGTAAAATAAACAAACAAACAAAAATATCTGAGTTATTCAGCAGCCTGTGAAGGAAGACAACAGTACTGGATTCTGTGGGATCAAAAAGGGTCCTTTAGCTGTGCCTTTGAAACAAAAAATTTCTTCTACTTACAAAATCTAAAACGCATTGTGAACATTTGAACTCAGCAATAATCCACAACAATGCTTCCTGGGAACTGCTGTTATTATGAATAGATGTAGCCATCTGGATATGTCTAGCTATTGTTAAACATGATGTTTATACGGTGTCATATGCACCCATGCCTCTATAAAGAAAGAAATGCAGTTTTCTGCACTAATGGTTTTGTATTTTGAAAGCTAATACAGTAATTTTCCACCCTTTTATGATTAATGTATCCTTTCTCAACGATTCTCCATCAAAACTGTGAACTCTTTTAAAAAGCTGCATCTGTAGATTACTATCTAATATTTATGAACTTATTTTCTTCTATCGTCTTTGCTTGACCTGGAATCTCCCAGAGGTCCTCAGATCACTGGCTGAAAACCGGAAAGTAGGATGTACCTTTAGAACCACATGGGAAAATGATGGTGTGAAGCTCTTAATATTCCTTTTGAAGGGAACATCAGGCTGCATGCCAGTCTTTTGCTGGATGCTGGTGGACCACAAGAGTAGGGGCAGCATTTGCTCTGTGTTCTTTGTGCAGAGTCCTCTCCTTTCAGGTCAGCATCATCACAGCAGCAAGGGCCCAGGCAGGAATGGCTCTGTTTTAGACTGTATTTGGCCAGCTCCATTAATAAACGAAACTTCAGTAATCATTTTGCAACACGACCTGACATAGGTTGTGCTTCCTGTTATTTCCATCAGCCTTGAGGGTGCCTAGATGTCAGCTGGGAAATAACCTCCAGCAGTGTGCTTAAGCTTACAGTGGGTCCCTGCTTTTGTTCCTGCACACACACAGTGCTTGAGGCACGTGGGCCCTTTCAGGTTGCTGGTTAGTAAGATGCGATGCCCAGGCAGGTCTTGATGTCCGCCAGGACTTGGTGACTGTCTTGGCTTTTCAGAAGAAGGACAGACTGGGAGGGATAATGGGCTGGGAGGCATGGCAGGGCAGCCTGCACCATCAGCGTGGTTTTAATTTGGCTTCCAGCATGCAGGGCAAGATTTGATGGCCTCCTCTGCTGTTTTCTGCTCAGTCCATGAAGTCACTCTTCCTTTGCAAAGACCCGTTCCTGCCTCAATAAATAGAGCTTTCCACTGCCAGTATTTATTTTACTGGGGGGAAGCTCTTCGTGTCACCTTTCCCTTTTTTAATTTTGGCCTCTTATGGACTACATGCTGGTTTGCTAAACCTGCCAATCTGAATGAGTAGCCCAGGGAATACAAGTTCCTATGGGATAAATGCTCTAACTTATGACTCATGGACTAGAATAGTAAAAGCTGATGCATAAAGGGCCCTGGGCACTAGCATACCACTGGTGTTTTAAATTTATCTTCTTCAAATGAGAAAGATGTTTTTCTTCAAGACATACAAAAATATACCAGCTCAGTGCAATCTAAATGAAGTTATGTGGGAACACTGCTCTGCACTGTATTGCCAATCTTTTTGTGTTTATGTATAATTTTCCATAGGGCATTCCTGTCTGTAGAAGTACTCAGAGTGCTTTCCTGTGGACTCCTTTTGACTGGCAGGAATACTAGCAGCCCTAAGTGTCATGTTGTTCATTTGTGCACAGTGTTTTTACAGCTATTCAACAGCATCTGTGAGTCATTTGCCTGCTGAGCCTTGGCTCTTTGGCGTGTGTCAGGTAGAGGTCTCAGGCGAGCGGGGAGAGGGACGGAGGGCTGGGCTCTGTGACAAGAGGTGCCCAGTGGCAGCTGTGGTCAAAAGCGAGTGTGGTCAACTGCTCTGTCTGCATGGGTATGACCCCAGGGAAGGTGTCAAAGAATTTGGCCCGTAAGATCCTCTAGGACAAATAACGTGGAAGGGAACTGTGGACGGTTGAATCCCTAGTTCTGTCTTACCACTCCAAGAGCTGTTTAGAGAAGTGGCTCACTTCCCAAGAAAAGGGTAGGTGACTTCTCTCCCGGAGCAAACTGAAGACAACATCGATACTGTCTGTTGCATGTGGATATCTGGTCCTTCCTTTTACTGGGGCTGACTGGGAGGTGAGCCTTGCCTGTGTCTGCAGACCCACACATCACTTTGCACAGATTTATTTTCAAGGCTTAGGTGTTAACTTCCACAGAGAGAGATCTGCTGGGAAGGCAGCACTTTTTGAAGCCATTCTGCTGATTTCTGTGCCCCTGCTCAAATATTCAGCCCTTATTTCCTAAAACTTGGCACAACTGAAGGTCCTAGCTGTGCTTTGAGGAAAAGGCTGCCCTTGGCTCTTGGTGAGATCCAGTCTGTGTTTTCTGGCCGCGAGGTGCTGCAGAGGAAGGGAGAGGAGGAGGGGCAAACCTGGGTTTAGCATACAAATCCAGAGCTGATCCAAGTGAAAGCATGCAGCCTGCCTGTGGGGCAGAAACCCCTCAGAGATGGGGGGCAAGGGTGAGCCAAGGCAGAGAGGACCTGGACATGGAATGCCCCTGTGCAGAGCCCCATCTTGGCAGCTGCCATAAGCAGAGAGCCCCTGGGCTGATCACCCTTGGTGGATCATTTGTGACTTTTAACAGTGAAGAAAGATACTTATTTTCTTTCTATTCTCTGAACCTCCATGGATTTTTATTCTGGAGGAAAAAGTAAGGGGGAAGGGGCAATTTGTGTTTAGTCATGAGGGAGACAGTGCATCTATTGAAATTCCATGTGTAATTTGAAGTGAAAAGAGGTAAAAACAAAAAAGTACAACACTCTGCCATGGTAGGCATTAATATTGGTGTAGAAAGAGTGAAAGAAAGCACGTTTTTTCTAGAGTAATTTGAATGTAATCCTTGGACAAAATTATTTTGCATGACTCACTCATTCCTCTGTTTTCCTTGTCGTACTGAGTTCAATGTCACATAGACTCCTGAGAATAAACATTCTATAGATTTTGGGCAATATATAGAAAGGACAAAGACATGAAAAAGAATACAAGGATTTTATAAAACCACACAGACTACAAAAAATGTTTCAAAATACGGCAGAACCTCTGGATCATTAGAAATATTCTAAAAATTTCCTGAAGGCCCATGTTTGCTTTCCCAGCCACTCCAGCTGCACCAAAAGTAAAATTGTGAGATTCCAGATGCACCAAAAGTAAAATTGCCAGTCGGGTTAGTTTTGGATGCAGTTTACAGAATTGGTATCTATGGCAGATGTAGAACTGAATGTTGAATGTGAAAATGTCTTAGATTTCAAGTTCTTGTTTTCATGATCTGTACTTGTAAGATTAATTAAACTGTCTCAATTTTACAATCAGAGGCATTAGAAAAATACTGTCACTTTTCATGTCTAAGACCACAGCTGATGTGAATCCAATATTGGTCTTGAAACTGTAGTGAAAAGCTGAAAAAGAGCAAAAGGAAATGATGAAAAGTTCTTATGTTCTCAATTATTTATTCACTGTTTTTCCCCCTTCATTTTCACTCCAGGGATAGTAATGAGTTTTACGAATGTAAGGTGTCAGCTATAGGCTTTTCTGTTGAAACCTCTAAATTTATGGCTCCTTGGGGCATTACAGGCACGGATAATGCATAATTTACAAACAGACTTGAAACTTTCATCTTCCTTTTCCCACTCCTTTTCAGAGCTTTTTGTTCAAGGAGTGATTTGTTTTGCTGTAGTGGAAACCATATGCTCTTCTAAATCTCAGTGGAGTGTAGAAATTCTGCAACTTTGCCAGATGTGGCCAAAGAAACTTCACCTGACATAGAATTACACACGCTTCTTTTCTTCAGTCAAAACCATCTTTCTAAGGGGGCAGTTCTTCCTGCTGTTTGGTAGTGGGCAAGAGGAGACCAAACCACAGCCAGCTGCAGCAGGCACAGTCTCAACATCGAACTCCCTAGGTCTGTGCCCTGTCTCTAGTGGGGCAGGAGCTGGAAGCTTTACTAATCCATCTCACAAGAAGATAGGTCAATAGCTCTTAAATGGGAATCCTGCTTCTGGCACTGACTCTACTTTGTCACTAAGGACTTACCATATCGGATAAAACCAGTCTAGTTCAGAGCTGGTGTGACTGTGGCCACACACTTGTGTGTGTGCTGCAGAGGAGGGTGGAAGAAACATCATAGTTGAGCTGATAAGAGTTACTTTGGCTGAGCTCTCTCTGTTGTTTAACAGTTAGTGTATGATTAGAAATAAAAGGTTTTTTGTTCTCCCTCTTTTGTTCCCTAACAGATTTTAAAACATTGGATGCTCTTTTTATTCTAAAAGTTCCCTTGTTCTGGTGTGTGTCTGCATGACTGCTTTTCCTTGTAGCCATAAATCAGAAGGTTGAGGTGCTTAGGGTACAAGGGTGGGGGATGAACTCTTCCCTTCACTGAAAAGTGCAAAATTGTGAGGAGAGCCTCCAAGCCCAGGGATGCTGAAGGAGCATGGGCTGAGCAGACCTGCACAAAGAAGTGTGGATCCTTATACAACCTGTTTATTTCCAAACTGAATAGGACTTGGGTTCCCCAGGTACCTGTGTGGACTACTTAATTGCAGGTTGTGGATCCGTAGAAATCTGGTAGAATCTAATACCACTGGTGTGGTAAGTGCTTCAGTGACTGCCATTTAGGCTACATCTAAAGTGAGGTGTCAGTAATCTGAGAATTGTGTTAACAACACGGTTTGGCCTCCACTCCCTAGTGTGATCAAAATGTTATTTCATCTTAGAGTTTAGCAGGGAGCTGTCTTGAGCATTTGTGTGACTGTGGGGAGCCATGAACATCCCGACTGCACTGCCAATGGAGTCATGCCTTCCTACGTTGTCTTTGGGACAACTTGGGGCTGAGACCTGGACATGGCTCTTGTCACAGGGTTGAAGATGTTCCTCTCTGCCTCCCATTGATGGATTATGGACATGTTGTGAAACTGTCCATCTGGTGAGTCCTTGAGCTGCTTTGCGCCTCACCCTGGGGCCATGCTTGCTCCCTCTTAGTGCCGCTGCCTGCGTTGCTGGGACACTGGAGCTTTTTGCTCTTTCTTCCACCCAAGCAGCTGAAACAGCTGTGAATGTGCCCTTCTGGTTTACACCATGTCTTAAATGTAATCATTCCCACCCCTTGTGGTCATACTGCCTACAGTGCAGTTATCTCCTTCAGGGAACAGGCGACACCAGATAAGGAAAACAGATACAGATTTTGTTCACTACTCTAGTATGTCATGGGTCTTTCCCAGGATACTTGAGAGAAACAAAGCAGGAAGCTTTCTGAAGGCAGTGCCCCACATCAATCTTCCTCTGGGCACCACTGGTCCTCTTTGTGCAGCATTTCCCTTAATTTCCCGGGTCCTGACACAATACTGCCTTCTAGATAAACTGCTCAAAGTAACTTAAGACTTTATTTTGCCCCAACCCTTCTGTAAGTCCAGGCAGATTCCTACTGGTCTCTTTGTTTAGCCTTCCTTAGTCCTACTCCATATGATTCTCATTCCTCCTTGAAAACAAGATGCGTCTCCTAGATTCCAGGTAGTCCATTGATCCAAGCAGTATCGTCTTCAGCATTTTCTACTGAGACTTTCCAGATGGCTGCACTTATTGGTGTGGAGATGTGAGTCTTGGTGGCAGAGCCTCATGTGTTCCCTAGCAATGGCTCTCAGCTCTGTGTTCTGACTGGTGTCAGCTGTCAAAACTGACAAAAGTTTAGTTTTCTAGGTATTTACACACACCCATGTGCTCAACCCCATCTGCTGTGCTGGAGGTCCCCTTACTGTATCTAATGGTGTGATGGACTGTGATTTGGGCCACTTTGTTCTTTGGTTTGTTCTGCTGTGTTGTGTTACATGTAGTTTGAAGCCCAAGGTTTCCAGCATAAGTGAAATGCAGCATTCAAATGGTGTGCTCTGAGGTAAAATGGGATGGTTTAAGTACATACAATCATGCATTATAAATTGATCCCTCAACATTATAGGAAAACATAATTTATATGGAAGTTGTGTCTTTTTTTAAAACTGTAATACCTAATTCACACAAGGAATGCTTTGCAGGTAGGATTGTTAGTTATCCTTTTAACTTATAAACGGGACAAACTTTGATAGCTTTATTCCACAAGGCGCTGTGGAAATACAACAAATCAGCACAAATACGCAGCCTGTCACAGTCATTCTTGTATAAAATATGACTCACAGTTTTGAAACATATGGCTACACAAGTTTTAATTTAAGTGGCATCTTCTTCAGTCAGCAAAACGAGGTCTGGCTTGCCTGCGGAAAGTGGAGTCAGCACCTTCACCTGCTGAAGTGAAAAGGCTCCCCCAGTGACTGGTGTTGGTTTCCACTGCTGGTGTATGGCTGAACAAAAATGTGAACCTTTGCACTTGATGCATGCAGGGAAAACCCAAGAGCCTTCCCATTCATTATCTGCAAGCTGCTAGGAATGCAGCTCATCACATACCTTGTGGTCACACAGCCTGTGGTCCCACTGCCTGAAACCCCCCACATGGATAACCAGATGCACCCCACACCACAGGCACTAAACTTTCCCACGAACTCTTGTTTTCAATTTTGCCTCTCAGCCTCAACAGGGAGAGCCCCTTACCATTCCATCTTGCCAAATATCCATCTATCTATCTATCTATCTATCTATCTATCTATCTATCTATCTATCAATCACGGATTATTTACTGATGCATTGGATAGATTTAAAAGCCTCCCTTCATTCTAGAAAGGAAATAATAATTAGCACCTACTCTCACAATAGGAAACTATCATCTCTTCTGGAGGAGAGGAATAGGGCTTGTCCTCCCACTCCTGACAGCTGCTGCTGGGAGACATTTCTGGGCTGTCAGAGCCTCTTTATGCACAGATTCTTTTGTAAGTCTTCATTGCCCACACCAATAGGTCTACACTTGACATCTGTTTTTCCCTGTGATTATTTTTTCACCTTTCTCAATGTTTTTCCTACCCAATTCATTCTCTACTGCCCCTCCCTTCTGGTCATTATTTTCTTTCTACTTTTACTTGGTCTTTATTTGATGTTGAAAAAGGTTTTGGGGCAAATGAAATGTAATCTAGATTTATATCAGGCTTTTCTGAAGCTCTGACAAAAGGTGAGTTTCTTTTGGACCGGGCAGAGTTAACCAAAGGAGGAAAACTGGATGGCCACTAAAAGACAGTATTTTACTGTTGAGATATCATTGCAGAGCAGTTCTTGTAAATTCGAGGAGAAATGTATCTATAAAGAGTTTGCCCAGGCCTTCCCAGCACACTGAAATGGAGCCATCTGATTTTGTTTAAAGTTTTTTGATCCAAAGAGCAGGAGAACATTTCATTCATAAAGAGTGTCTACAACTGTGTTTGAACCTTTGACATGGGAAACTGAGGAAATTAAACCAGCTGCTACCAGTTTCTCTGGAGCCAGAAAGATGTAAAGCTTACAGAAAAACAAAATGGTATTTTTTCCTCATGTTGTCATTTTCTAAAATATAAAAAAAAAGGGAAAAAGCTATTTTTGGAAAGGGGAAAATATCTTTGCTTGCATTTCTGTCTGCAATACAAAGTGTGGCTGATTAGAGGCTTATGGTTTATATTGTTACTGTAGGGAATTAGATGACTTCTCCTACTGAAGCTGGAGAAGGGCTGGAACAAGGCTAGCTCCTTCTGCTGCCTTTGTCCTGTCCTGAGCTGTGCCCTGACAGTGAATTGCACAGTATCTTAAAATGACCTTTCGTTCAGGCTGTATGGAGGTACTTTTAGTCAACTGGTAGGAGCAAGTGACCTCTGACCTTCTGATATTCAGTGAGCGCATGAAGGCATTTTCTGCTGCTGATGGGTGGTCCCAGTAGACGGTGGCCACAGATGTCTGCTCTTGATAAATTCGGTGTTCAGCTAGTGGGAGGGGACCTGTCACTGGCTTCACTGGAGAGTGAAATATATAAGTTATGGGCAAGTGTTTCTGCTGGCTTTTAAACTCCATCACTGGCTGTGGTGAGGACTGAAAACTCTTGACAGTGCCTTGAGCTGCTTTGGGATAGGTATCAGTGCCCCCCTTAAGTCCTTCCACAGCTGTTCTGGTCCTGTGCTGGGGACCCAGCTGCACTACTTGCAGACAGCTCTGAGTTTCCTTCACCCTGATAGCTGGGAAACAGGGTCAGTTGCTGGTCATGTGAGTTTGCTTTTTGTTCTGGAAGTTGCTTTGTGCATCTGGAAGAAAGCAAACTTGACAGCATCCCTCTTACAGTGAGTTAGCCTGGTTAATTTGTAATTAGGACTTTCTTGCACTGGAAACCTTCATCTGAGAGCCCATTCTCAGAGAAATTTCTCCTTCTTTGGTCATAGCAGCTTTTCAAAATGACTAGCCAAACCCACTATCATTGCTGGTTGGGACAGCTTATTCAACTTCACCCAGCCCTCTTGCCCATCCCCTTCTTGCTCACCTCCTTTCTTCTGGTGCCAATAATTTCTCTAAACTATTGTATGCTGCTCAGTGACAATAAATATTAATAAACGTATGTCACTTTACTGCTGAAGAGTGGGAGAAGAGGTGAGCGATGTATGTTTTACTTCAGAGGCTTGGCTCCCTTTGGCATGCCTTTTCCTCCCAGAATAATTGCCAAATTATATTCTAGTTTCCCTTCCCAGATAAACTACATCCTCACATCTGTCTGGCTCCGTTCCAAGCTGCTCCAAGTTAGTAGGAGCTGGGAGAAAAGTTTAACATGCAAATTGAAAATGTCAAATTTTGGCTTTGTTTATTGCTAGTTTTGTGGAAAGGAGGAAGTAGAAAGTCTTTCTGTCAGAACAGCTCACTGTTATTGTCTTGCTTTGAGTAAGTGAACCTCTGAATCCCAGTAGAGGGAGTGTCTGGGATGCTAGGAGAGACTTAAGGGACAGTTCTATAGGAGCAATCTTGGATGTACTGGAAGAGCTGGAAGAGTGTGGTACTGGGAAGTGTGCGGCACTGAAGTGTGCCTTCAAACAGTTGAACGTTTTGGGCACTGGAAAGCAGTGGAGAAGAGACAACTGCACAAGAGGTGTGTTGTTACACTGAGGCAGGTATGATGAGACTTCTGAGCTCGGTGTGAAACCTTAGGAATGCTATAAGCTGCACTGACCCGGTGTTTCACTCTTTAATTACATCAGTTCTGTCTGAAAGACACAATTCCATGATCACACGTCCTCTTAAAACCAAGAGTATTTGTTTATGCATATTCAACACATCCTTTGGGAAAGACAATTTCCATGAAGAGCTTCTGGGGTGCCCAAGGTGCTCTGCTGTGAATGTAATGCATTTTAATTACAGAGAGCAAGTGCATTCTATATAGATGATGTTTTGGTCTTGAACAAACTAGAAGACCAGGAATGCTAGGGTAAATTTAAGTAATAAATATTAGTAATTCCATCAGAGGACAAACGTACCAGGATGAGAAATTAACCCAAGAAGGTGTGTGATCATGGTAGGACTGACGCTGTGACAAGTATTTCTGCTCTTTTGGTGCAGAAAGAGAATGATATGAAGGCCCCAAATAATGGGAAAGTTGTTCATGTGTGACAGCTGATGTACAAATACGTCTGAAAATCATGGGAAACTGACATTAACTGACTTTGAGAAATGGAGGAGGTAATGAAAAAATCCAGAGTTAAAGGTACAATACTGGTAAATATGAAATTGATTTATCCATAACTGTTCTAACTGTGTCTATTTGTTTAGTTTTCTTCTGATTGTGTTGTAAAACTGGAGATGAGCAACTTTTTTGACACAGCAGCAAAGAAAAAAATGCCACATACCACCTGAAATTGAGTGTTGATATACAGACAGAGAATAAGGCTTCGCTTGGTGATGTAAAGAGGTCCATGTCCTTATTTATGGAAGCTGAAATGTTACCTGAAGTGGGCCATAAATCTCTTGCTACCACTGCCAAATTGGGTCTGTCCAGCACGCTGCCTAGAACAGGGCAGCTGTTACTGAATACCTAGAACAGAGACAAGTTTTGACTGCAGAGGTGTGATTTGTGTATTGAATGCAAACCTGATGGAGAGGTGTTAACAGCAGGCACATACCGGTGCATCCAATGGAAGTCCCCTGGTATGTGTCACTTAAAAAATACCCTACAGCTTTAATTGGAATATGGATTATGATACTTGTGATGATTCCATGATGAAAACCTGTATGAAGTCCTTACCACAAGAACAGTGTTCTCTTAGCTTCCCTCTCCCATTCAGAGAAGCAGCTCCTCATAATAGAGGGGATTTTCTCTAAGACAGCAGCAAAGTGATTCATAAGGAGTTGAAGAAAAATTGTTGAAAAAGATAGATGAAGGCCTCTTAGGGACAGAACAAGAGATGAGCTAAAGATTCCCAGTGAGTAATGGTACTGAGAAAGTTGTCTAGGCTTGTTGCATATGTCAAAAATACAGACCACACGGAGTGGAATAGCATTATATTGGTGTTCCAGGCAAAAATAAGCACATTGCCATCCACAAATACTTACTGGACTAGTAAAAATCGTTTGAAAAAATCATAAAATAAAGTCAGCATTGCAAAACTGAACATATTTGGGTAAAAGAACTTTTAAATTGAAACTTTAACAAGAGATTCTATTATTCTTTCTCTCTTTTTTGGTATTTTGTGCAGTTTTTTTTTTTTCTTCTTGATTTTTCATGTGTTGAATTGGAGACTGCTTTTAAAGATTACTCATGAACATCCAACTTAAACATAACTTTCAACAACATCATTGGTACGCGTGGGACTAAAAAGACAGATTACACTATGGATGCTGATATCGTTCTTCTAGTTAAAGTGGAACCCCTAGTTACATAGTAGGTTATCTACTGCCCTTCTCTGTGGGGCAAGGTCTATTGAGTGAATCACTTCACTCAACTAAAGCTGGATTTGAAATAATGGGGGAGGAGTATAGTTCTATATTTTTTGTCTGATTCTGAAGTCCTTACCTATAGAAGTAGGGTGAGTTAAATCAATGAGACTATTCACGTGGATAAGCATTAATCATATGAGTAATGAGAAAAGGTTGAAGGGTCATTCTTAAAGTTGCTAAGAAGCTTTGCAGCTGCTTCATATGGACTAACTATCATTATAATTCCCCAGTTACTACTTCTAATGCAGTAGTGATTAATTAAACTAGGGTGATATTGACCCCAAACCAGTTTGTTCCCTGTTCAAGCCCCCTCTAAATGGTGTCTAGAGGACTGAAGTGTGTGTGAGGTGTGCAGGCCAAAGCCTACAGCAGTGCCTCTGCATGAAGTGCATTCCATCCTCTGCTGGTTTCAGATTTCCTTTCTCAAGAAAATTGTCTTGGCGCCTGAAATGGAGTTTCCAGTCCCCATCCCCCTCTTGACATCCCTGTCTGAACATATCAGTTATCATCTCATGCTATGGCACAGAGAGCATAGAAGTATTTATAGCTGGCCATGGCTATCGAGAGAGATTTGCAGTAGTCTCTTCTGTGGCTCCACACATGCTTACAGTAATTGCTTCCTTTCCCTGAAAAAGTAAACTCACATCTTCCAAAATAGCAGCAGCAGCCTTGAGGCCAAATGTTCTCCCAGGTGCTTTGTTCCTTCGGCATTTACAGGCACCAGGATGTCATTTCTGCTACCTCTGACTGTTCAGGGACTGTCCCTACTTAGCCATAATACCATTACCAGAAATCTCCATCAGCCTTGAAGCTGAATGATCCAGCAACCCATTGTTTCAGTTCTGAATTTGCCTTCTGAAGGGACAGTCATGGTCATATCAAAACCATCCGCTTGTCTTGTACTGGGGAGCAGAGTATGCTCTATTATATGATTTGTATTAATGGCGAGATTTTCAGCAGCATAGGAAAATACTTCCAAGCCTCTGATTTTTTGAATCACTGTTATCCTTGCTTCATACATGGCTGCAGTGCAACATAAGAAGAACCTTCTTGTATTTATTCACTCTTTCAGGAAGAGACTGACTGTTGGTACTTTTTCTTGTCTATTTCCCTAGTCTGATGTATTTGTTTATTTCTGATATATTATTGTCTTTGTTCACCTCCTAAGACGAGCCTTAAGAGGAACGAGCCACTTCGGTTTTGGAGTGTGGCATTTCCTTTTGAAACATTTGGACATTTTTGAAGGCCCAGTATATAGTGATTCTCTGTAGCAAGGTGTCTGAGTTCTTACTGTCTTCATTAAAACAGAAGAAAATTTGAAAGGGCAATGGTAATGGGCATTCTTATCACAAGCGGTAAAGTATACTGCTCTGTAGAACTTGTTATCCTTGCACCAATGAAAATGCCCATGCCAGAAGAAAAGAAAAAGGAAAAGGAAACACAAGAAATAGTGTGGGAGATTCCCATATTTGATTCTCACTCAGTACTGCAGAAGAAGATGCTTCAGAAGAAGATGCTCTTCCAGAATACCAAGGGAAAACATTATTTCCAACTCCAGATGAGTTATTTCTTGTCCAAATCTGCACTTAGTCTTTCTTTCCTGTTCCTTTAGACACTGTGTTTTTCATGAACAATTGTCTGTTAAGCCAGTATCACACTCAATAAGTTATCTGTTTCCAACAAAGAAAGAGGGAAACAAGAAAACTTCCCTTCCTAGGAAAGAAAGGCCGGTGCTGCTGGCATAAATCAACAAAAAGTGAGTTTGTTCATTTAGCTGTCCAGAAAGTCCTAATATGTCATCATGTCATGTACAGCATTCAGCTGCTTTAATAGTGTTATCCTTTTCTCTTTTTAGAAGAGAGTTCATTTCAGTAAGCTTGTAAAGTACAATATACGGTATTAGAGGTTTCATTATTCACAGGGACCAGCAGAGAAAAGAAAGATCTTTCCACACGTGATTAATACTTCAGCTGAATACCATGTGCTGGATGTGGGCCATCCATCAGCAATTTAACATCTGTAATCTGGCCATGGTGAGTCACTACTAACATCATGAACAAATCATGGATGCTCTGTGGTCTTAACATAGTTTATGGGTCTTGTACGAAATGAATGTGTGTTCAGCCTGGGGACGAAATGTGGATGGTCTAAATTAGAGGCAAAGGAAGTTAAGAAAAGGAACCTTGCCATTTATTTATTTATTAAGTAGATGTACATGAGGATTGTTTGTAAAAGTCTGGCTCTCAGCCCTTCCCTAACAGGGAAAGGCTAGAGGATGGGAACCAGTGGAATTTAATAGAAGTTCAGTGACAAAAAATGATAAAACAGAGGGGGGTGATCAAATCCAAAGTGAAGGCACAACCTTGAACCTGTAAAGGCACACAGAGTGTTTGATGGCAACTCTGCTTTTGTTTAATTACACCCAGCACCATGAGCTGTGGGCATCTGCACACCAGTGTGGTGGGTAGGGTGCGGGTTCTCCCCTCCACCATCTCCCTTGCTGAGCACAGATGGCCTTTTTGCACTGTGCTTGCTCAGTGCTGTGACTCTGCCAGCCTTAAGCTGAGCTTTCAACTTTAACTTCTGTCTGAGGGCGGAAGAAGCTGCCGAGAGAATAACCCAATGGTGCTCATCTCCCACGTAGGCCGATGTTCACCTCTAACTGCACTCGTTAATTCGTCAGCAGGGAAACCACTCCCTTGTCTAGACAAATTTCCCTGTGCCATGATCCTTTCATTCTGGGCATGCTGACAGCAAGTGGCATGTCTCTGTGATGACTCAGGTCCTGCCATTTCCCTTGCCTTCTGCCCCATCCCACCACAGAGATGCTCATGCTGGAGGTCTCCTGGTTTGTGCTTCTGGGCCTGTGAGGGGCAATATGCTCAGAGAAAGCCCTCATCCCTGGGATACTCTGCCTTCCTGGGTCTGATGGACAGAATTTGTTGATCATGAAGGAGCGTTATAGAGTCTGGCTAATCATTCAGGCATTTTCTAAAAAGCAGGGTGAATTTGGATTAGGACAATCTTTTTCTTTCTTTGGTTTGGGGAGTTTTACAGTGGCTGCTGCCAGCTTAGATAGATCTTGTAATGCGTATTTAAACACACTGATCGCTCCCACAACTGGATTATATGATGGTTGCATTGGTGATGCAAATAAAAAAACTGGGACATGCCTGGTGCTGTTCGGGGCTGCAGAGCTGTATAATTCATAATTTTCAGTCTTCTCTATTCAGGAAGAATAAATCTCATCCAGTCCAGGCTTCTGCTTTGGTTTTGTCTCTGCCTTCACAAAAAAGCAGTGCAATAGCTCTGTCAAGGTGAGTTTGGTTAAATGGCAGGTTCTGGAGGGGAACATGAGTGATTTCTGTAAATTGCCTTCAAAAGCAGCACAGGATCTTTCAGTCAATTCTAAAAGAACTGTTTACTGTTGCATATGGCAGTCATTATTTTGAATAATAAACCTACTGAGAATCTGAACAAGCATGGGCCAACAGATGGGTCATCTTGCTTAGCAATTTAAGCAAGTAATTTATTTCAATCACCAGGACAAAGCACTTGAAGATTATTAATTCTTTTCCAAGACACAATCAACAAAGTCTCACATCTTTCTGAATCTTGTAGCTATTATGGAAATGTACACCTTCTCTTTCAGATTTGGGACCAGTTTTACTTGCTTGCAGCATTTTGTTTTGTATTTCTTACGAAGAAATCCCATTTTCTGATTCCAATTAAGAGAAGGTAAGAAATTAATAACTATAAAATTATGATGTAATGCAATGTCACCTGCATTTGGTTAGTACTATACAAAAGCTGTGCGCTAAGCAACAAAAACAGAGAAGCACTTCTGTTATTTTTAGTAATAATTAAGTATCCTATCTTCCCCCGATTAGAGCCAGGAAAAAAATGTGAATATGTTTCAGCTACCTCTGGTAGCAGCAAGATAGAACGGTTTGCCAATTGTCTTAGTTACTAAAGTCTCCTGTTCCTTCTCTTTGAAACTACGTGTTCAGCTCCCAAAAGCCACTGAAGTGATGACTCCGAGAATTTAAAATTCCCAACGGATCAGGATGTGCAGACAGCACAAGTACCTTGGTACCATTGCACAAGTGTGTTTACACTCTGATTTAGAGCTATTGTCACCAGGGTGGTTCCAAGTACATGGAGTGTTCGAGAGTGTCTGCTGTGCCTGATGTGAGGGTGCAGCTCATCCTACCAGTGAGGACAGCTTGTGTAACATTTGCTCACCAGTCCAGTCTGAAAATCTGCTGTGGGCTGCGCCACAGCTCTAGTTCAGGAGTACAGCATCACAGTTGGAGAACAGAGTGCTACCCCAGGGTGTGTTCTCTCCAGGTGGGACAGCCCTGTTTCAGTGGCCCAAGTTTGCTGGCATGAATGAATTCTGTAAGAAAAACAGAGTTGCTTTGGGCACAAACTGGCTTTGCAAAAAACCCCCAAAGCCTGCATTGGGTTTCATACTGTTAGCAGGCCTGATAATTTGCAGTTGTAAAACAGTGCATCCAGAGGGGGTCATGAAACAACAGGGGTGGTTTTGGTACCCAGTACCAGAGCTGCTGTGGATCAGTTCCACAAAAAACTTCCTGCAGGTCTGTTCCATGTTTGTGAGTCACAGTGCACTTGGAGCTCTCTGAAGGCAACATCATGTGGTTGCACTGACCTAGACCGTGCTTAGCCCTGTGGCCGATGAGGTAAGAAAAGTTATCTCATTCTGGAAGAGGCTGGTGGGCTGCAGTGGGAACTGAGGGATCCAGTAAGCATGGTGGGTTCTCATGTCAGTTCTCTCAGCCTGTGGCAAATGCAGACAGATACATTTATCTAAACCACTTCATTTAACCCTCCTTTCAGACACCAAGGAGCTCATTAAACCTATGTAACTGGACCGTGTGCCTGATTTTTACAAACAGCAAGCTTTTGTAAATACATAGCCTGTTTACCTGAATCTCTGCAGTATGATCAATGTTGTCATATAAAATCGAGCCACTGATATTTCATTTTGAGCCGTAAACATTGAATGTTTACTCTAAAATTGCAGTATTTACTCATTAGCCAATGCCCTGTGTGAGTAGAAATAAAACTTTTCACCAGTACATTGTCCTAGACATCAAAAAATAGTGAGTGAGTTATGAAAAGAAGCTCCTTCCTCTTTTGGGAAATCTGTGGCTGATTTTGAGAAAGCTTATGGAGTGCTAAATGGGCTTAAGAAGCAATAAGTACCCCTGAAAGATAGAAAGGGAGAAAATGTTAGAAAAGCAAAATAACAATCTGTGTCCCAATGCATACTCGTCTCGAAGACTATTTCTCCTCAGAAGAAAAAATTTCTGCCAAGCTTATAAAACTCAAAATATTTTAGTTTGACATTTTCGAAAGGAATACTTCTGAATTAATAATTTCACAAGAATTATTTCATGAGCTAACAATTGAATTGAAAGCGCTTGGAGATAGCGTTTTGTTGTTGTTTTTTTTTTTTTTGGGCCAGAACAGAATGAATTTGTTTTTCTTTCAACACAAATGATGAAACATAATTAGTTTTGGATATGAAACCCATGCCCTTTGAAATTGTGCTGGATTTTTTTCCCTCTCTGCCAAGCCACCTTGGCACACCTGAGCCTTTTGCCAGGCTCCTGACCTCTGTTCTGCACTTCGTGCCCCCAAACTGATCATGTCTCTTGGGCAAATGCTGCCAGGCACAAGAAGCAGTGGAGACCAGCTCTAGCCTGTGTGACCTCACCAAGCTCCATCAAAACTGAAATGGAAATTCCTGTTGGGAGCCAGCTGGCTTTGAATGCATTAGTGGCTTAGCCCTACTTTCCCTTTTATCTCTATTATTTCAGCAACATTGCTGTGGTTTCTAAACTCTTTGGTTACAGCACACATTGCATCTCCCACCCATTGCCTTCAGAGCCTGCTGACGCCTTCAGTCCTTTAAGAAAGCAAAGCCTTAATGCATTTAGAGAAGAAAAAGTTCCAGATGTTTTGCAAACTATCAAAATACACTGGATTTTCTTTCTGTAAGGAACTTTTCACAACCTGATAAAAGCCTATTTTCTTAGCAAACAGATTATATGTCACCCAGAGGTGTGAAACCTTAATAGAAAAGAACCATATGCCAGTCAAGGAGAGGAAAAAAAAAGGCAGTCTCCAAGCATCATTATGTGTTTTCTAGTTCTCATAAAAAAATTCAATATCCAAGAAGAAAATTAAGACAAAGTGTGTTAAAAGTAGTTAAAGGCAAAACAGAATTCGAAATGTAGAGTCAAACATTGACATGGAATTTTAGCTACCTTTTTTTTTTTTTTTTTTACTTTAGGCAGAAAAGTATACGAATCCCAAACCCCATCTGGGGTTTTTTTAAACTACATTGATTGAATCTTTACGGAGAGTGGATGAACCAAGCTCTGTTTACTGAAATGGTAAGCAATAATCCCATTAATGAAATAAAACTCTGAATTACGGTAGTACATTTCCTGCATCTTGTATTATATGAGTTGAAAAACTGGTAAACTGACTCAGCAAAAAAATTATCCGTGTGAACATCTCATTTTGTGTTCTGACAGAAAGAGTTTCATAGAAATGATGCCTGATAAAGTACTTTCCATCAGCAAAGCTCAGAGTGCTCTACAGAGACAGAGAAGTTCACAGGTACTTTTTTTACAGGTGGAAAAACAGAGATGCAGCAGCTTCCAAGAGCAGAGCTGCAATGCACAGGAATCTCCTTAGGTACGGGACTTTAACTACCACACACTGTCTAAAGGGAATACGGGCACTGAAGGAGTGCCTTGAGACACCTTCTTACCCTCTCCTCTAACTCTTTCCCAGGTGGAAGCTTTACACTGCCCCAGACAACACTTGTTTCCATACTTTTGCAGGGCTTTGGAGGATTTGCAGGCCTAGCAGAGGAGCCTCTCCATGCTGGGCCAGCTGCTGTGGCTTGGAGGAGGAGTTCACTCATGGAAAGCTGAAGGCCAGATGACGCTGCTGAGTGCCACACTACGAACACTGGCTGGCTGGCTGGCTGGGCTCCCTCCTGTCCTTGCACGATCTGCAAGAAGCTGCAGCCTCCCAGACAGGGTGTTTCAGCACAGGAGGTCATGGTATAATGCTCTCCTGTTTGCAGTCAGGAGTGAACCCAGCGAACACAGCAAGGACACCCAGTAGGAATTAGAGGGATAATGAATAGAGCCACTTGCAGACCACACATACTGCTTGAACAACTAGACCCTAACTAAAAGCAAGTCTTTTTGCCAGTGGCCAGGTTCCTTGGTATGCGTTGTTTTGCCATGTTAAGGGATTAAAGTCATGCATTGTACTGGAAGATCTCAGGATGAAAGGCTTACTGACCTATGTGGGATGATGGTTGCTCACAAAGGGCTGGTAAGTTGCCAATCTCTTTTTGTTGGGTTATGTATCAGTATTTTCTCATTAATTTTAAGCTGTGTGTTTACCTTTCAGAAGCTTGCTTGTTATGCCTTTTCAGATCCATATTTCAATACAGTTGATGAATTTAGCTACCTTTTTGTGGCATGATTGCGAGTTCTTGTGTCCTTCCCTGGGGTGAGCAGCAGCAGGCAGCTACACCAATATATTGGTCTATATTAGACTCGTAAATGTGGGCACAGAAAAGCACTACAAGTCCAGTCAGACACACTCACCATCACCTAAACAACAAACATCTCTTCAAGTTCAGAGTAGAACTGCAGCTCATCCTTTGGAAACCAAACATCAGAGGAGGTTCAGGGAGTTTTGCTGACACTGACATCCACCATCTGAGCTTCTTGCTCACATCTCCCCTCCCGTCTCTGCTCATGCACAGGGTGAAGTGCACTACAGGTGCACTACAGTAGAGCCAGGAGGGTTTTTCACTTTCTCTGTCAAATCCCAATGAAGAGTTACCTGTCCACTTTGTGCGCTTCCCTCAGGCCACGGCAGTGAAAGGGAAAAGCTGAAGGAACACTGAGTCACAGTGAAGAGGCATCTAGCTGGTTCATATCATCAGTGAAGATTTCTGAGCATCTGCACTCCCCCCTCCATGCAAGCTTCCCTGAAAGCTTAGGAGATAAGTTATATGTACAACAGACAAAAACCTCTTCTGCGTCTAAAATGAGACTTGTGAGGAGCAGAATGTGCACACTCTGAAGATGATAAAGAATCAAGAATTGGGTGAGACAGGAGATTTGAAGTGGTAAGGCATAAGTAAATCAGGCAGAGTTATACAGAGTGTGTGCTGACCAGCATGAGCTCTGTCAAAAATCAGGGGGCAAATCATGGAGGGAAAATCACCTCACTTTGCAATAAGTTGTAAGAAATGTGCATATGAAACCAAGTGACAGCAGAGTTACTGTCTTGAGTACAGTATCACAGTAGAAAATGAATGGACCATCAAGGGCAAACAAAAGGTTTTCTTGTTTAGTTGGAGATGGCCACAGGAACAGGATCTGGCTTGGTGCTAGAAAGAGTGATACAACCATTCCTTTAGCAGTGAAACCAGCTGAAGGAGAAAGTAGAATACAGGAGTTAGGTCAGTGTACGTGGAGTGGCAGTATGCTGCCTGTGTTGATAGGACACAAAAAGGGAGAAAATACAGGTACAATAAGTGTAATTATAACGCAACAAGGTGCATCCGTCAATGGGGTAGAAGCGTACCTAGGTTTTGATCTCAGCAAAAAGGCAGAGACCATATTTTCTGAGGAAGCCCTTTTAAAGGTGGCAGAAAAATGGAAAGAGGAGATGGAACAAGGCAAACTTTCCCCAACTCAAGTCTGAAGGCAAGTTCCTTTCACATTGCAGAAGAGGTTGGTTGACTCTCGATCACATAAACATAAGTAAAACCCCCAGACACCGAAGGTGCAAAAAGGACACATTCCCTTGCTGAAGTATAAGCCAAATGGAAGAAATTCAATGTGTAAAAGGATCATATTCCATTGCTTCTGAGAGGAGACCTTGCTGAAACCAAATATTTTTTTACATGTGATGCATCAGCAGGGTTCTGAAAGTTTTCTTAGGAGAAACACAGACCACGTTTGTTCAGATTTAACACCTTATATGTGCAGAGGAAACTATTTCACTTGCCTACTGGTTGGGTTTTCCTTGGCACCTATGACAACTCACCGGGAAAAGCAACAGATTTGTGATGGTCTGGAGGTTACTAGAGTCTATCTAGATGACACTTGGTTTTGGGAAAAAAACCCAGAGGCTCTTAGCAACTCTGGGCTGAGCCACATCTGCTAGCTGAAAGTTAAACACCACCAGCATACCGTGGAAACAGCAGATGTGTGAGAGCCGGTGACAGGGTGTGAGGTCTGAGCTATCACAGTAAGGCTGTGACCATCACAAACACAGCTCCTGAAAAGGCAAAAAGATGTTACAGAGATTATGAATCATGCAGAGAAATGCAGGTTTTAATGGACCAACTGAAGGAACAATTCAATATCATAAGGGCAAGGGACTGACAGAAAATTTGCAATTGCCCTAGCTGTAATGAAGGAATTACAGGGACCCTTCCTCTGAAGCTTTCTGTTGATAAGTACAAAATCAAGATGTCCCCAGTCTCTTCAACATCAAGGGCACAACAAATGATAGGTGGCCTTTCTGGAGTCTGAAAGCACTGCTGCTGCCTCAGAGAAGATCCACCTGGACACACGGCAATGCAGAGGCTGACCATCACTAATCACAGTCAGTGTTGTGTGCTCAGGGCCCATCTCGGCCTTGTCTTCTCTCATGTCTAGCATGCACTAGTATGAGAAGCCCTGCCAACTCAGAATCATGTACATAAACACCTGAAGGGAGGGTGTAAGAAGATGGAGGTGAAGCTGTTAGTTAAGTGGTGTGGGCTTTCAAGCTGTGAATTAGAATGATCCTGCACAGGCAGGTGTGCTGGGTGAGTGAACTGGTTTCTGAGGGCTTGTTGCTCTTGTTTGCTGTACCTCCCACAGGAGACAAGGAGCCCTGTTGTGCTTGCTTTGCTTTTGTAGGTCCTGCCTGGGTTTGCTCACTTGCCTTCCAGCAAATGCCGCCCTGGGACAGGTCTATTCTGTCCTGACTGACGGTCTCCAGCAGCTGAGGATCTTGGACCTGAAATACTGTGAAAGTCTGAAAAAAAATCAGGACTTAGCAGTGCTTCCTGTTGCTGCTTCATCTAAGATAAATGTAGCATCTCTTAGGAAAACACAGCAATATGTGCAGCAGAGACAATCATTCCTTGCCCTATTTGCAAGGTGAAGAAGTTGATGGAAGAGCCTTTTTTACTTCATACAGTAACTGCATGCAGGTAATTGAGTTTGTTACTCATACCTAAGAGGCTAGGATCATCCTGGGTATAAACACCTACTGCTGCACCTGGAAGCTCCCACTAAAAGAATTCTTATCATGAAAGCTTTAAGGGCTACTTCATGTGGATAAAAGCATCAGGAAACATCACAGGGAAACATTAGGAAATAAAAAGGAGGTAAGACTTGATATGGAAAGCTGGACTTTTTATTGGATGCATTACGATGAAAGAGCAGATAATAGAGAAGGGAGAGCTGCTTGATGTCAGAAAATGGTTCTTCAAAGCTGGATCTTCTAGATATCTTTTAACTAAATATGGGCTTGGGGTTTTTTTTGTCTTACCTTTCACTGATGGATACCATATAAGCAACCATGCCTTGCAATAACTCTCAAGAATTGTGGATGTCTTTGTGTCATTACTCTTCTCACAAGCTACCCTGTTACATTCCTTAGTCTCCAGTAGATACATGTTTAAGCTGTGGTACATATTTTCCAAGAGGATTTCTCCTCTCCTCTCCTCTCCTCTCCTCTCTCCTCCCCTCTTCCCTCCCCTTCCCTCCCCTGGAAATTATTTTAGGATACTTAATACATCCCTGGTTTTAATTTCAGTCATCAAACATTAGTTTTTCCGTATTTGCTCAAGACACCTAGTTCTACAAAGCAGAGTGGTTATCAGGAACAAACAGAACAGTGATGTGAAAAATAACTGTGATATACATGATGCAAAGAAGAGGAAAATTATGCAAGACAGTAAGAACCAGTAAAGTTGTTTATATACTCAAGGTGATCATTAGCAGCACTTGGTTAAAGTTTCATGACAAACTCATTCATAATGCTAAGTTCCTGGCAAACCTTCTTCACTCTGAGGAATATGAAAAGTCACTTTTCAGCTGGAAGCTGATACATAAACCAGCAGACATGAGTCTTTTCATGGGTTTTTAAAGCTAATCTTTTATACAAAAATTTTTTGATTCTGGAAATGCCATTGCCAAATACTTTGATGTTTTCATCTGCAGTAGGGCAACAAAAAGCCACATTCTATGGTTTTACATTGGCAAAGCTGAGGCATTTCACAAAAAAACCAGCTTGACAATTGCTAACCAATGTTTCAATAGCCAAAGCAGATGGCACAGATTATTGTACACAATAAAGCATTCATATGGATATACCACAGCTGGACCCAAGTTAACTTTCTTTTCTTAAAGGGAATCTGCAATTTGAGCTGAATTGTGGGAAGGAATACTATAATTTTTCTGACCACCAAAAAGCACTTGATTTCTTGCTGTGTAATTCTAGTGAACTGAGACATTTTGATAGAAATCATTTCAAGTACTCAGGATGTTAAAAATACTTCTATTCATCATGGTTGCAAGTGAGTCTGCCAGGATTCAATGACAAATTTCTTCCTAGAGAATTTGGGGTTGGTTTCCCAGTTTTACTGTGGAGTGTCTTCTCAGTGCCTATGACCTGATGGTGGAAAACAAGGTGTGTGTCTTTTCACAGGAGGCTTGGCTTGACTGTCTGCATTACTTGAAGATAGAGATGCAACTGACCACTTGATTTGAAAATCCCTAGCAAGGGCCATCTATATCTTTAGAGAAATAGATGGCATATTTTCTTTAAAAGTAGTTGAAAAAGGGTAAAGACTCACTGCTGGAGAAGGAAATAGAATTTGAGACAGAAGCTTTTGAAGGCTGTATGAATCTAGCTGGTCTGGAAAGGTTATGAGAGCATTGGCTTTACATACTGATGAAAATTATATAATTTTTAAAAATTTTTGCTGTTATATGCTTGTTAAAAACCTTTCTCCCTGTTTTCAGCGCTGCTGGGATGACTAACAAGAATCTGCTAGTTTTTTTTTAATGTAGTCTAGGTAGATTCAGAATGGTGGATAACTAAGGGGCTAATTCAAGTCATGATCTTCTACAGTGGTGAAGAAAACAGTGGTGTGCAAGTTTAGGGATAAAAACGTTTATGGGCAGGTCAACAGATCTCCCTCTCTCTTATAACATTGCAATAGTTTAGTAGGCAATAACCAGCATATTATTTCTCTCTGGCAATTGCTTTCTTCCTTCACACTCAGTGAGATTCTTTAAATGAGCCTCAAACACTAATTGAAAAAAAAAAAGCTGAAACAGAATACAGCACTTACAAAGTTATAGGCCGTTTTTAAAGACATCCTTGCTATTCCGCAGAATTTTCTATTTTTTACTCAGGATTGGTTTCAGAAGCTGGCAGGAATTATTCACTATTATTTTAGACTATTCTGTAAGACTTGAACTATTTTCCCATACATCCTCTTGAGCACCTGAAGTTTCCCCTCTATGCCTACTTCTAGATCAGAGGTGGACTGTGATCCTGTTGGGCAATAATGAGGTGTGGCTGGATCGCTATTTCCTGTCCTAGTCATTGTGAAATAAAGATTCAGCAACAGATTAAATCAAATAAAATGTATAGAAGGACTGCCATCTATTTTCAGCTTCTAACCAAGGGTTTTGACATTTCCAAAAAGAATGTTTCCTATAGAAATTATTAATTGCCCCTGTGTGAACAGGACGAAAATTTCTCCTGAAGATGCATTCAAAGTGCAAACAGGATTTGCTCCAGCTGCATTTATATTCTCGTGGTGTTTGTTTTCTACCAACCACCTTTTGCTCCCAGCATAACTGATGGCAAGTGAAATAAGTTCGCATGCTCAGCCATTTGCATCGGAAGTGATGGATTTTATAGGGGACGAGACATCAATAGGTCAGGTTTCCTCAAGCCATTAAACAGGGCCCAGGTACAGAGCCAATTAAATTAAACATATACCAATCTGACTACATTCTTCTCAGCCAGGAACCAGATGCACAGGTGATTATGCGATGTCAGTCACTAAGGCGCTGACAAAAGTTACAATCAGCAATGCAATAATGTATCAAGCACATTTTATGTGGGATTGGAAACTGTTTATTAACAGGCAGGCGAGTAGAAGGGTCATACATAGTAAGAGAAGGAATACATTTATACTCTGCTTCCAGCTAATAAATTTTAAAGTAGCTTTAATATTTTTAGGTATGTTGCTGAAGGGAAGTGTTATGAGACCCAAAAAGAAAGATTTCAAAGGCTCTAAAATGCTATAATCCAATGTTTATTAGAACTTTGTTTTAATGGGTTGCTTTCTCTGAAATAGTCAGGCTCACAGTCATGCCTCCTCGTAATGTGAATTAAACTTATCTATCTGATCCAGAAAAAGAAGTGTTTAATTAAAACTAAGTATGGTTAATCGATACAGCTCACATTCCAGAAATCATTTAGCAAAATATCTTGCTGTTGGTCAGAAATTGAACTCGAATTCAGTACTCAAGAACTGAACTTGAACTGAAGATGAAGAATCGAGAGAGGTCTATTAGCTGTGACGCTGGATTAAAAACCTGAGCAACCTCCATCAGAAACTCAGATTAAATTCATTGGAGGCATTATTCATTCTTAGGTGCTGCTGCTTACCCAGCTCTGGACACTCGCTGGAATTCCTGTGGAGTGGGGATGAGGTGCCTGAGGGATCTTTTCCCCAGTCCCCTCCCAACACTAAGACACTCAGCAGCATCTGCTCTTTTGTCACAGTGGCCACCACAGAAGTCCAGTTAGTCAGCCCCAATTCCTGTGCCTCCAGGGTTTTGCCTGGTTTCAGTGGGCGGTCTGATGCTTCCAGTGACTCTGGCCATTCATATGCACAAAAATTACTCTTTCCTTTACAGCTTGGAAGAAAGTACCCTTAAGGTTTAAGGGTATAGGTTAGAAAATGTCCTTGGATCAAGAGTTATCTGGCAAGTATTAAGAGTTGTACATTATTATTTAAGCTGGGGTCTATGCCATTACTATTTGTACATGAACATTTTCTTTTAGGAGTATCTTTATCTGCACCTTAATGCCAAGAATGCTGTTGTTTTTCTGTATTGTTAGCTGTGTTACAGACACTTGACTGCTAATTTCCTATTCATTTTGTGTCCTGCTGTTGGGGTTCATAAATTACAATGAATGATCTTAAATTCAAACTAAATATGATGTTCAATTTAAGTTCAAAATGAATTGAAGTTCTTCTGTTGATCTTCCTGTTTCATAAATCCATTTTTGAGCAAAATCTAGATTTGTGTCCTTTTAAATAGTCCTTTGCAAGCTAGCATAACTTCTAGGTAGCAAAGAGGTAAGAGCATAACTTCTAAATTAGGAAAGTAACTGCCAGTTTCTCTGGGATTTGTTGGGTCCAGCCATATGTTTGATTTTAAAGGTAGTGCATTTCCTTTCTTTCTGTGGATGGCTGGACCTACGGATCCATTGCCTTTATTTTAAAATTAATTCCACGCGTCCCTCAGGCTTTGGAAATATCGAAGCTTAGGCAGCAGAGTGAGGAATCTTTTATATTTACCAGTTAGTTCTTGGAGCTGATAGGCTATAAATGTCCTCTTCTGAGATCTTTATCACTGGGAGATCGATGGCTTGGGCTACAAGAAGGGCTCTGATAATTGTGCCATGATGCCATTCAAAAATGTTGCATCTGTCTATGGAAAAGAAATAATGTAATTTTATTTGTCCTTACTTTTTTTTTTTTTTTTGTGTGTGCGTGTAAAGTTCTGGTCTTTCCAGAATGTTGGTGTGATGAGAGACACATAGGCATAGTTTAGATAGCTATGCCTGCTCTTTCTGTTTTTGTGACACTTCAGATACCAAATGTGTGTTTGTGCCTCTGTATATCCCATGTGTGGGTGCCAATGGGCTGTGTCAGTGTGTGTTGCACACCATGGCTATACTGGAAGAATATGAAGGTTGCAGATGCAATCACTCTAAAGCTGGGAAGTGCTTGAGCAAAGTAGGCTTTGCTAATGGCTTTCACAGGTGTTTGCTGACAGCAGAGGAATGCAGAGGTAGAGGACTCCTTGGATCCATTTCAGCTCCAGCGAGAGCTGGCCCTATCCATAAATTCCCTCCTAACTCGATGCACTGGCATTTCTCTCTGTGTCTCTCTGCCATGCTACTCCTTGCTTTGTTTCATATCTCCTGATCCCTTGCTTTGGAGGTGTGTGTGAGCCAGGCCTGGTGCCTGCCAGAGCCCTGGCTCGCCCTCCTCCAGGCACTGCCACTGCTCAGTCCCTCTGCTCTCAGTGGGACCACTCCACCTCTGCTTACCCTTCCTGGCTGGCTCTGGAGGGGCATCCAGCTCCATGCTGATCTGGAGGAGTGCAGCAGGTTTAGCAAGGACATAATTTTCCTGCTATTTTGCCACTGATTACTAACTCTCTCCTGAGTAGACATGACCAGCACCTACTTAAAATCTCAGAATACAGTGCGGCAAAAATCTCAGCAAAACTTCAGAAATTTTTACAGTACATTTTTATGGCACATCCTGAAAGAGAGGACAGACCTGACATGCTTTAATCTTCTCTAAGATTAGGGAGGCAATAGCTTCTCAGGGAAAATATTTTCAAATTTTTTTAAGGCTCTTGTATGGGCTCTTTTCAATGACTTTATTTGCAGTGGGGACAAACTGTTGTGGATATAGTTCATGAATAAACAGAAATATGGATGTGGACCTGACACAGAGAATTTCAGCTTAACTGGTTCTAGTTTATTGAGGCCATTGAAAATGGGGTCTTATAGAAGGAATTAGTAGATGCCCTTAACAATTGGATTTCTCTCTGACAAAAAATACCAAAACATATGTTTTCTATCTTGAGAAATTCTTCAGTGATTTGTGTGTCCTCAAGTGAGTGAAGATCCCTGATAGTCAATTACAAACAGAAGTGCCTTGGAATTAAAATAGTCCAATATATTTTTCATTCTTCTTGAATGAATACTTACACTCAAACTTATGTTACATACGCTACAGTTTTAGGATTTGAATAACAAAAAACTCCAGCCTTGACACCTGGCTGGGAGTAAAACCTTTTCAGGGTCTTGAAGCTAAAATAAACCATCAGAAGGCAACACTTTAAACAACAACCTAGTAAAGAGTATGTCATCCACACATTAAAACACTGAGCAACAGGGAAAAGGATCCTTCACTGGTAACAAAAAGGATAAAAATAATTAGCGCTGTACTGACATGAAGAGGCTCAGCATAATGTAACAGATTATGATCTGCTGTTATATATTGATCTCCAGTTGTCTCAAGCCCAGCATTCCTGACATTTCCAATTGCAACAGGATAAAGTCCATTATCCCAAAGTGTGAGCTTTGGTAGTAATATTTTTCTGATCTTCATTTGGTTAGGTGCATTAGTATATTATCCTGTGGATTTGTCAAGATTTATAGTGGCAGCATTTTATTGCAGAGTCAATAGCATGAGCAGGCACCAGAAATAAACCAGTTCACACATCTTAGTAGGCATGCAATAAAAAGTCTGGTTCATCAGCCTGCACAGACTTCCTTCATCTCTTACCATTCATTGAGTCTGATAGCTCATGTATTTACTAGGTGACTCGTGCTGCAGTTCTCACAGCTTTCAGGCAGTGAAACTCTCCAGGTTTTATTTAGCTTTAGAAGTTATTTCTTGCCGAATTCAGGCTGGCCTCTTCTTACCCTTTGTGAGAAGCAAGTGCTGTGAGAAGTTGTTATTGCTTTCTGTGTGTCCTACTAACTCCAAGCACACATCTGTCTCAGCAGATGCTCCTCTGGTAAGCAGAGGGTCTCTCTGCAGATGGGCCTGGTGGAAATGTGGGGAGCAGGAAATTGGCTGCTGTTCAGCCACTGGATGATGACAACAGAGAGGCTGCAGTGGGGCACTGTGGATTTCCGCTTTCCAAAAATGTCAGGGAAGAGGTTGCTTTTTGATTTGTCCTGCCATGATTTAATGGCATGTCCCATACAAGTTAAATCACCAAAAGGACTGCAACAATCTTCTGCTTCTTGGCAAAACCATAAATTTTAGTGTGCAGCCTCAATCCTTTTCCTGTTTCCTGAAATAAATATTCTGATTGTGAAGACAAAGCAAAATCCAGTCTAGAGGCTGTGCTAGGATAGAAATCAACAAGTCTCTCAGTGTGTTAAATGCTCTGACTCCTGCTAGCCTGCCGACAGCTGATGAGCAAGTTTTGCCCTAGCAGGTTTTCTGATGCTGGAATCTCCATCCCCACATGCCCATTGTATTCCCTGGAGAGCAAGTGGAGTCGTGCATTTTTACTGGGAAAATCTGTATACGAGGTTGAGGACCCAAGCCTCCCACAAAGCCTGCCAATAAGACCTGAGGCAGATTTGGTTTCCTTGGATTGTCCCTTGAACTGGCAGTGAAAGATAAAAGAGAGATGGAAAGGATGAGGGTCTGAGTCCTTGTCTGTGGGATGTTCACACAGGGACATTTGTAAATGTGTTTCTTGGTGGTTTGTTTGCAGAGGTATGAGAACCAGTGTATCCAATCAGAGTGCTGTACAAAGATCCAGGAAGCCTCCATCTGCTCCCCAAATTGCTCATAACTGAAGAGACAGACTGCCCTCTCATGAATCCAAACCAAGCTTAAGAGAAACTGGAATGGAAGCTGGAAACTGGAGAAACACCTGAGTGCTGACCAGGCAGCTGGGAGAAGCAACACTCACATTCATCCTTGTGTTTGCTGAACCCAACCATTGACAAAATAAGTTTCAGGCACTGTAAACTGAAGCAAGAGGAGATGAAGAAAGCGTCCAAGGAGGCAAGGAAGAATTGTCCTCCTCACCTTTGATGTCAAATACTTTTCTGGCATCTCATAGTCACACACAAAGAACAAAGGTGAAAGTATCACAGTCAAGAATCTTTCAAGAAGCAGAGTTTGACTTGTATCCAGTTTATCACCTTACGTTGCATTTATTAACAGAATATTATGGTTTAGGAAACATGAGCATGGGCATGGATAGTCTCCAATCCTAGAAGATTTGTGCTGATCAGTCAAGGATCCTTGACAACCTTCCACAGGCAGTGCTGCTGGCTGGTGTTTTTTCATTTCTTTCATTGCTGTAGCCACAACTACACATTTATTGATGTAACTTTCATGCCATTTGAAGAGATTGTTTCATATTTTCTGTTCCTGGACTAAACTGATTACTGGTGAATTTGAATGACTCCAATTGCTTTCACTTTGGTTTGTGGCACTACGTTCAGCAATAATTAATATCTCTGTACCTTAGGTTTCCTCCAGATGCCTGCTGTTAAATTAATGAGTCTCCCACCTGGAAAAGCCTGTTGCAACCAGTGCAGTGGCCATTTTCTCTTGCACTGGAACACTGTGGAAGCCCTCCTTCCTTGCTTCATTGTATAGTAACAAATATGCCTGTAGGCATTTCCTTCCCTGTTCTGTTAGTATTTGTTAGCAGTGATTAGCCTGTAAATAGGTAAGGACTGCGAATGCTTATCAGAGAGCTCTGTGGTAAGCAAGCTTGAAGACAGTTGACAGCTTTCCACACTAATTTTTTCCATACTAATTTTTTCCACAATTAATGGTAACCTGTAGAGGCATTCAATGCAGACAGCAAAAGCTGCTCTGCAAAGTGTGCCTGCAGAGAGGAAGAGGAAGGACAGGTCAGGACTCCTATATAAACCCTCCTCTCAGCTGCCTACTGAGACTCCCCTCCACTTCTGTTTTTGAGGAGATAATCTCTAAACAAATCAGGCAAAATCTTACTTCTCATTCCATAAGAACAATGCTCCTAAATTTTTGTTACTCTCCAGATAATTTAGAAGCTACACTTGCAGATGACTTATCTATTAATAAACTCTTCTGCCTGCAAGAACAAGTTGGAATAAAGAAAAAAAAATCCTGCCGTCTCCAAATAGTTATCAAAATTTTGTTTTAATAGCAATTTTGCAGACAACTCCAGTGATAGATGAAAAGAAAACAGTTCTGCTAAGGAAATTTAGGAAATTCCTTCATCATGCCTCTGTGAAGAAGATACTGCTATAAAAGATGACTTGGTTTTTTCTTTGTTTGTGTTTTTGGTTTTGGTTTTGGTTTTTTTTAATAGCCATTTCAGCTTTGAAATAGAACAGGATTTGGAGAATGTTCTCTTTTTGCAACCACTCTGAGCAACATTGGACATCTAGAAGAAACTGGACTTTTAGGACAGGCATCCTGACTCTCAGAAGGGAATGGAAGATATCCTCCTGACTTAACAATGCTGAAGTTTATTCTCCCTAATGCATTTACCTCTTAAAGAGAGAACTCACTTGAACAAAGTATTCTATTTCTTATTTGGTCTTAAACCCACAAAGTTTATTCAGGAGTCTTGTTACTTTCCCTGTCATATTGGAAAGACTGTTCTCTCTGCTGAAGGCTGTCTTTTCCTGAAATCCTCAATCTTGCAATGAATTTGGCATCTGATGAGGCAGAGAGACCCTCCTGTCAGCTTTAAGACAAGGGAGATGGGACTCCTTACAACCAAGCAGAGGAGAAACCACTCTGTAGCATGTGTTCATTGAATTTGACATCTCCAGGTCTGCAGAGTCTAGTCGACAGAGAAAAAATTTTCTTGGTGGTGGCTCCAAATTTTCTCAGTTGATTGACTGCAAAACATAAGAAAGCACAAGCTTGGCCACTTTTAAGAAAGGTGTTGCAAAATGTCACTCTTTTGTATAAACTTTTACAACTGGCTGATTTTATGTCCTAGCTGAGGGGCAGCAAAAAAGTGTAGATTTTCCCTTTCTTACTGAAATGCTGAATGTTTCGTTCCGTGGATAGCTCTGACACAACAGAGATGAGCATCAGATAAATAAAACAAAGGACATAACACTGGGCTAAAAATAGAAGAGCAATTTAGCCAAGTGTATTGTTAGAGTTGCCGTTTTTGTAGCTGATCTCTCCCGAGAAAAACAATTGTCTTTACATCTGCACAAGCTTAAAGATAAAGACCCCTTTATAATTAATGAAGTTTAATTAAATCCAAGACCTTTGTCAGGGTATGCCAGTAAAACAAGAATAAATACTTCTGCTAATAATGAAGGGTGCTCCTAAACCTGTGGCAAGTATCCAACCCTGACGCTGATGAGTACATCCGTCCTATGATGTCAGGCTTGGGATGGGAGTTGCAGGAAGGTGGATATTAAAAATGGGCAAGAAAAAGACTCCAGTTAAAGATTTTCAATATCTATAAAGATTAATATGTGGTGTTACAACTTTGGTTTTACTGTCAGTTGTTTTGGGGAAAGATGGGTTACTTTTTGGTTTTAACTGTATCTATTTTTAAAAAATTTTCAATAACACTTTGGCTGGAAGGTGGACTTGTATGTAGAGAAGCATCCTGTGAACTACAGCCCATATTTATAGATTACAAGAGCAATTTCTCTGCTTTCCTGTGCTGTTGCAGCAGGATTATTACACCTATATCGGCTGGTATTACACACTGATGAGTAACAGCTCTTTGGTGCATTAACCTTAACTCCAGGACATTCATGAAAACAATTTTGGATTGTCAAATCCTACCAGAGGCATTACTACTATAATCTATATTATAGCTGGTATTCAATATTTTATTAGAATGAAGAATGGTATATTTTTATCACTGTAAAAAATGAATAACTTTTGCAATTCAATGTTTGAACCATTAAACAATGTTTCTATAAACAGAGATATATGTATCCAATAAAGATCATCAAACACGGAGAGCCAATATTTCAGTTTGGGGCATAAAAGGTTTAAAAGCAATAAAACTGAAATCTATGCTCTTTTCCTTTCTCCTCAAGGGATTTTAAAGTTGTTTTCCTTTCCTGACTGTGAGTCAAGTATTTGAGGATGAAAAGGTAACATTTGGTCTTTGCCAAGGACAAAAAGCAGGAGAGTAGTCCTAGTTTTTTTCTCTTTTGAAGGAACTGTCTATTTCGAAGGAGCAATGAAAGCATCTCTTTTTTACAATATAGACTTAAGAAAGTTTTAAAAAGCTACTTAAAAGTATTTTTTAAGAGTAGCACTTGTGGTCTCCATCACAGGCATCCCAAGTTGCATCAGGCCATGTTATGCCTTGATTTGAGAAGAAGCACCAACAACTTCTCGCGCTGCCCTGCAGGCACCACAGTGTCCTTTCTGTGTAAACACACCAGTGCTCGTGACATGTATGAGGTGCCTTGGGCTGAAGGGTGCTGTAGCCTTATCCTATCATGTACAGCAAAACAACCCAGGGTGTGGAAACAGCTGTGCCCTCTGGGCAGCCCTTGAGGAATCATGTCAGCTTTCTAGTAATTAATAACAATGGGCCTTAAATAAGATGGTGCTTGTTTTTTTGTTTGTTTTTTTTTTTTTTTTAAGTAATTGTATCTAGTGAAATGGCATTTCTTAAGGAACTTCCACCTTTTACACAGAGCAACATTATATGAAGTTCCAGACTTCAACTGAGGCATTATCCTCTTTCTGAAATATTTCGCATCTGAAAGACGGTGCTGCTGGAGTGCTGGTGCCAGGCACCCGATTTACTGGCCATATTTTATATTAATACAGTTCTTGTTTCTTTATTCAAGGAATCAGCCAAGCTTCAAACCCATGGAGTATGTGGGATCATTTGAATCACCTTTTAGTTTCCTAATCACTTTATTTATCAAAACTTAGGGGAAAAAAACTGCCATATGAACATGAAGAGGCTTTTTTTTGTTACAAGCTAACCAAAATGGAATATTATTTACCTATCTGCAAGCTCTCAGGTTGGAAAAATTAGCTCTGAAATATTGAGAAATACTGGGAATGTATTTCTACGTTGAAATCCACAGGAACTGTAGATGCTTCCCAGTGTCACAGGACTTGGATTGAAATTGCATTACAAAATACAGAAGGGAAAAAGTGAGTCTTTTCCACATCTACAGCTGCTGCAATACTGTGGTGGAAAGAGCTAGACATACAGAGGAAGATTGCTGAAAGACCACATGTTAAAGCCTCTTCTAAATTCAGGCCATAATAGCTTCTGCCAAGATTCTCCTGGAAAGCAGCACAAATTCCCTATGGTGACCCCAAAAAAGATGCAAGATGCAAAAAAATATCTACTTGATAATGCCATCAGGGAAACATAAATAAAACTCAGATATGCTATTTCTTTTATAGAAATGTCACAAGGTCTTTAATATTCACTGGAAGTTACTTTGGCATTCAGGACTCTCATTTCCATTCAGGGGAAAGTGAAGAAATTAGAGCAATTTCACAAATAAAAATACTGTACTGTGTTAGGGAGAGGTGTAAGTGACGATGCATTCAAAAGGTCATCCGAAGTGGTGGTGAAGACCTTGAAAGTGAATGTGCCACAAACCTCTGTGAAGGTCAAATTATGCTCATCCTGATTCACAACTTCGAAGCTGAGGAACATAAACATTTAAATTCAGGCATACTCACTTGACAATGATCTGCTTTCCAGAGCTCCTGGAGACCCAATTGAGCCGATGATACAGGGGGATAGTTTCCTATGGTCAAGTGCTTGTCCCTGTGTGCAGCATCTGTGTCATATTTGCTTGCTGAGGTGATGCCAGTGCCAGCAATCTCTCCTCTGCCTATCCGCAGATAATCCTTTAAAATTTTCGTACAAGGGAATGTCCAAGACTTCCTTGGGGTGGTTTTCCAAAGGCTTAATGGATTTCATGGCATTTTGCATTGAAGCTACTACCACTTATCTGTGGAAAACAGAAAAAAGCTGGGATGAGCATTAGACCTACAGTGTCTAAAAACTGATAGAGTGAACAAGGAAAGAAACAGTTTGTTATTTTATATGTTAAGTGTACATGCCAAAGTTGTGTATCATACGGCATCGAAGATTTGAAATCTTAAATCACCTCCACCTGAAGGATGAAACTTCTGTAATTTGTCTTTGGGAACCCCCAGTGAGATTAATAATTTGTGGATCTCATGCCCAGTAGCAGAGATAGCTTCATTGTTTCATTCCTCAGGCTATGTATTTCACTCTTTGGCTGAACTCCTCAACAGCCCAGATCACATCCATTCCCTCCGCAGATTTTTTTCCTAGCATTAAAAAGCATTAAAACCTCGACTCTGGGAGGACTCTTGCTGCCTGGCTGTGAGTGAAAATGTGGAAGACAAAGTACCCATTGATGTTGTGCTGCTCCTCATCGGGGTGTTTGGGACAGTGCCCTACAGTACAGCATCACACACTTCCCTTGCCTGGACTGTGCCTCTTCCTCTGTCTGATTTTCCCTCACAGAAAAGCAAAAGGTTTCTCTAGCTATTTTGCTATAAATGGCAGCTGAAAACTTATTGGATTATTTTATTTAGAAGTACACATGTCGAGTTATACCCCATGTGCAGGAGCCTTGCAGACACTGAGTTAAGGTTTCGTTGGTTTGTTACCCCACTCTTACTTTCTGTTGCTTTATATCACTGGAGAAGCCTCCTTTCAGAGACTTTTACTGTCTTAATATGTATTGAAATCAAATGCTCTCCATGTAAAACCTCCCTCCGGAACCAAAATCCAAGCTCATGCGGGTTACATTGGAGGGAATTCCAGTGACTTCAGTGGTCCTATGTGTATTTGTGTGTGAGTTCAGAACTAAGCTGGCCCATTAACATCAAAAGCAACATAATTCTAATTTCTACAGGGCTGTTTTTCACCCAGATATTTTTTGGGGTAGTTTATATATTTGCTTATGGTCTAGATGTAATTGCACATGTTGCTGTGGTTTTGCTGTATAGCCTTGGGCAAACCCACAGAGACTCCCTAGTCTTTGTTTCCTTCTTTTTATTTCTTTACTGCACAGGGTGGTGAAGAAAGCAATTGCTGTACAAATTGTGAATACCTCTATTAGTGGAGGTCATGCAAATTCTTTAAAAAAGTTACAACTTTTATAACAGCAATGGATAATTTACACTAATTGTGTGTATTACTAACCTATTCAGTGCAGGTGCAAACACAGACACAACTACATCCCACAGGATTCCGCAGAGGAACACAGCCATCCTTTCAGATGAATAGAAATGTTATCAAACAATTACATCAATGCTATTTATTTTACCTGCTTATTCCAAAGATTAGGCAGAAACGGTAGTGTGAGGTTAAATTGCTTCGGAGCTTCAGGCGACTTTGGATCCAAGTTTGAAAATTGATTTAAACTTTGCAACTCCCACTGCCTTAACAACTAGCCAAAGGGAAATGCCAGATCCACTCCCACCTCTCCCCCCACACAATATACAATTGTACACCTCAGTACCAGGCAGGAAACTTGCAAGCATTTTTTAATTGTTTATGTGAGGAAATCTTGTCCGATATATTTTTTTTTCCTTTATGCATTTTGCTTTTGGAACTCCTTAGTGTTTACATTGTCATCCTGAGCATGATATTCCAGAAGAATGATATCATTATTTATACTTTGCCCTCAGAAATCTGTTTAATATAATTGTGACTTTTTCAGTTTAAGGTAAACATTAGCGTTTGATGAAAGCTCGGTCCTTTGCCTCCTCCCTTGGTAGCTGTTTGTTAAGGTCTGCTATGGAGCAGCAGTCAAATTAAGAAAGTGGTGTTATTTCAACAAAGCCAGAGACCTTCTTCTGCTTGTAAATATTAGTACATCCTGCAAGCACTGGTGAGTGCTGCCAGCCATCCTGTCACTTAAACAGAGTCAAGACTGATGGAGGCCAAGTTTCTGTCAAGATCTGAAACTCAATGCATTAGCTCAGGAGCTCAGTGTAGACATGCATACATTTTTATTTTCACATCTACTCTTTTTATGTCAACAAACTTTATGGGTGCTGGTTTCTGTCACACTCCAAAATAATTAAACCTGAAAGAAACATTTTATTTAATGTTTTAAGAAGTCAGGATTTGGTAACAGAGTAAAAAAAGCCAGATCACGAGCTGACATCATGTAAAACAGCCAAGTGGCAGGACATTTAATAGATGGGTGGCCCAGAAAGCCACAGAAAATGTATATCTGTAACACCTAAATTAGGGCTATCGTGAAGATTCAGATGTGTTACAGACACTCTTCCCTCACAGAGCACAGGTAGGATGAAATACTGAAAAACCGCGAATCAACAACAGGCACGTGGTGATTTACAAGTGTGTTCCTGCGTGCATACTGTTGTTAATGTGAGTGATGGTTCATAAATATGCTACCAGGAACTGGTGCATTTGGTAGACATTCTGTGATCAAAGTAAGCACATTTATTCTGTTGGAAATAGCAAAAAAGAATTTTATAACATAAATCTGGACTACTTCCCGCTTTGAGGACTCCAGTGGTTTACGATATGTTCAGCTCACACAGCACTTTTTCTCATGATATTATCCTCTCTTCCCAATCCTCACTGTCCCCCTAACTTTTCTTCTTCCTTCAGTCTTGACTTTGTACCCTGAGCTACATTAAAAAACCTGTATCTCCTCATCTACGGAACATTTCATTTATCTTTGAACTCTGAGGCTTTTCTTGTTGAATGCTTCACTTGTCCTATTAATTGGGAGCTTTCTTTGCTGTTTATGCCTCTGTACAAATTTAGCCAGCTGGAAGAAAAAATCATTCTAACAGAGAAATCCTTCAGGATTAACCCACAGAAATAGCTTGTGGCCTATGGACTTGAAATCAGTTGAAATCCACAGTCTTGATTATTCCTCTATGTTTTTTAAAACCATGGAAAGAAAAGGCCTGGATTAACCTAGACATTTTATTTTCACCAAAAGTATTTCTAAATCCAGAAAATACTCCGGGGTTTTTTGTTGGTTTTTGTGGTTTTGTTGGGGTTTTTTTGTTTGTTTGTTTTTTGGTTTTTTTTTAATAGAACACTAGGCTTCTCAAGGTAAGTTTGTGGCTAAAAAACGAATCCTTTTTGAACACACAGCACACCCCTACCCCAGAAGACAGTTGGCTGAATATCTGAATATCTGGCCTGGCTTGAATATCAGAATGCATTGAAAAAGGGAACAAATTTTTCATTTAATGTAAAACCATGTTTAGAAGGAAAGTGCTTTAATGCTACCAGTTTTAGACCAGCTGCTGAAGTTCTGAGGTTTGAATCACAGCATCTTTGCTCATCTAGTGAAATGCACAATAAAGGCCAAATGTCTCCAAACCACCAGGAAAGCTTGCCCTTATTTTCAATGTTTAACACAACTCAGAGAAATGCATTTGGAAATAATACAATAGGAAAAGCAATAGGGAATTGGAAACAGGGATTTTTTGGTTTGTCAGGCCTAGTCCTTTAGATAGGTATGCAGAGGGTTCTGCTCATGATGTTGAGAGTGGCTCAAGAAAGTCAGAGAGACCTGTCACGTGTTAAAGTTGAGCACACACAGAAGTTTTTGCTAGAAGAAGGCCTTAATAACAGAGACTAATAAAAAATAATGCTTTCCCATATATTAGAGAATTCTCCTAGGAGCTGTGACTCCCAGCTATCCCTTTCAAATTGCATGATTAACAGTGTGTTTCTAATTACTAACTAATCAAATCAAGTCTTTCTGCCTGTAAATAGGACTCTGGGACTTTTAATAAGGTCTTCACTGCATGATTGCTCTTAGAATAGCAATTAGTTTGGTTTCTGCTCCCATTGATAAAAGTGGCAGTAGTGTGGAACAAAACTGTTTGTGCACCCACCAGGCCATCAATGAAGTTATTGGGAGGTGACCTTTGATGAGGTGAGGGGGAAGGACTTGAAGGCCTCCAGTGAAGAGGTGGGCTTGCTTTTACTTTCATGTCATTCTTTGATTTGTCTTTTTTAATGGCATACCCAGATGTGATACCTTCTGCTTTTATAAAGCCAAAGGAAGTATTTGCTGCACTATCAACAAGGCAAGAAACTGCGCCAGTGCCATTCAGTGAGTGGCTAGAATACATGTCAAGAGTTGCAAAAAATATCCAAATGCTGAGGTTTTTCCTTGCACAAAGAAACTATAATTCAGGAATATAACTATCATCAGATAGGCTTTGGATATTGTCCTCTATAGCTCATGTTTTTGGACAGTCCAATTAGTTTAAATCTGCAATGAAAAAACACATTTTGATCTGTGAGGGAAAAACACACCTTTTTTTCTTGTCCTGCGCAGCTGATCTCCCTTGATGAGAAAAAAACCTGAACAGAACTTTGTTTAGCAAATCATTCTTACAAAAAAAGCCTCAGATCAACAATCACTCCTCCTTCTCTCTTTGGAAAAAAAATATGAGCCACCACTAAGCTACTCTGAATTCCTCATTTCAGAAATGCTTCCTTGGTTTCTTTTCTCCTCATCTTCCTATGACAAATATTCCACAGTAGGCAGATTCCTGACCTGCAGTACAGAACGTCGCTAAAAGAAACATTGCTGTCAGATGCCCACATCAAATCCAATAAGCCACATCCAGCTTCATGTTGACAGTTGCTTTTTTTTCCTAATGCATATTTTAGCCTTGCTTGACCATCAACCATATGGCAGGTTTGTCCTGTGGGTAAGTTTATTATTAACAGCTTGCAGCTGGAGGTACAATAACTACGTGTAACTGTGACATTGCACTAATTGATCAAGACATCTCCAAAACAAGACGCAGAAAGTGGCCGCAGCAAAGGGCTTCAGATTAATGTTTGGGGAACATTAAGGCAAACAAGCACCTCTGTCATGCACAAAGTATCTTAAAAACCAGGGGTTTCAGTAAAAGGAATTTATTTCAAACAGACGCCTTTTGATGGGAAAAAGACATTATTTAAGCCAAAGTTAAGCCTGCACACCAGAAGCTCAGACAATTAAATCACTGGATCTGCTGGGTGCCTTTAGTCCATACTTTCCCTTCTAATCCTGCTGTCATAGCAGAGGGTGACTGAGGTTTAATAACAGCGTGTGTAACATTAATCCATCACTTCACATTAAGGTCAGAGTGTTAGATTTTTGATGGGAGGGAGAGTTAGCAACCTTATTAGGGATTAATTAGATAGAAGTTAGCTGGCTACTGTTCAGAGCTCTGTAACTAGTAAATAAATGGCAGAATGTGAATTGCTTGCCTTGTATGTGTCTCCTGGTAAGTTTATTTTTCAGGTGTTTTTGCCAAGGTTGATTAACTGATCTTGAAATGAATGGAACAAATCAGATGAATTCAGTGGTTTAGTGTTGTATGTTTGTAAGCTGAAGCTGTCAAACTTTAAAAAGTGCTCTCAAGTGTAGAGCACTTGTCAAACAACCTGCAGACTTCAAGGTTTCAAAGAGAAAGCTCTCCAAACTCCTTCATTTAATGAAGCTTATGCAGGAATGCAAAGTGTGTGTGAGGAAGAAAATACGATGACTTCATGCAAAGTATCAGATAACTAGCACCAGGCTTCAACTGGAACAAAAATTAAAATTGCTTTGTTGGCATGTCAAGACTGCAAAGCATATTTTGCAAATTCTTTGTCAGCCAAGCGGACTGGAGAAAGCATGAGAAAAACAGTCTGTCTTGGTGCTCTCTTGGTTTAATGCTTGGAGGGAGAACTGTAATCACAGCATGGTTTCACAGAGAGCATTTTGTGTGCTGTGTTTAGGTCTTGTGTCACAAGTGCTGACAAAATAGACTTCAGTTTGCACTCGGTGATGCACTCTTTGCAGATTCTTGGCAAACACATTGTGCAAGCAGCGCTTATGGTTAGTGCACAAGCTGATCCCTGTGAGTAGGCACCTGAGTATTTCTGTTTGCAGTAAAATGGGTGCATTTCAGTTGCATGGTGTCTTTTCCCTTCTCTAGTTGTATAATACAATTCCTGTGGACAGCTGGAGGGCTGACTGACCTTGTGGGTTGCAATTCACCTGTGAAGCGATGGGAGAGCCTGAGTTTTGGTATGGTCGTAATTGTTCCTGAAATGAAGTTTCCGTAAGGGACATCTCAGTTCAAAAGGGTCATCACTGATCTTAACAGAGGGGTATAGCATAAGAGTGCCTGCTCCTGGAAGAAGCTTCCAATGCAGTTTACGTATGACTTTCTCATAAAGTAGCTCTAAATCTTGTCTGTACAGGTATCTTCTAAGGGAAGATGAATTATGAGCATGCTCAGATTGCACACTAGATTTTATAGATGTTATATAACTAGAAGAAGCCAGGACAATCATTCATCATTATTATTACTATTACTATTACTATTACTATTACTATTATTGCTGTTATTTTTGACAGCAGAAAGTGTGATCCAACAGCTGTGAAGCCTTGTTGATTTTGGTCTGTGGGTGCTTTTCACCCTTGGGTGCTCCACTGGGGGCTGTGTACATTTCTATGCACTAGTAAATATCCAAGTCTAGTGGAAGATGTCTGAGATTTTCTTTGCAGTTAGTTTGCTAACATCCTTGCATACACTATTTGTCTCTCATGAACTTACACAAGCTCTGTATAAGCTTAGCTGCTGAAACGTTTTTTTTCTTTAAAACCAGAGAAAATATTTGACAGGAGGAGATTGATAAATCTCTGGTCCATATATTACCAACCAATAGCCTTGGTAAAGAACAAGGCAAGGAAAGTTCTAATATACTTTTCTCCATGGAGGGAATAAGGTACAATAGCAAGCTTTTTGTGTAAGTATTTTATTTTATTGCACTGGTTTCACATTGGGGAGGTATATTACACAAGATGCGTCATCACCTACTAAAATACATGCTTGAATTTGGATATTCTGGTGGAAGATTTGCAATGCAAAACTTCATAAAGCTGAGATTTTGCAGGACAAAAGTTTAACTCCATTGCTGCACTTGCAAGAGCCTCTGAAACACATGTGTAGCACTTTATAGATGCAGTTATTGCATCCACTCAGAAATGTGTGAATGGACCTTGCTGTCACAGTGCCATTTAATATAGCCCACAGTGGGTCTCTGAGCACTGTGAGCAGAGCAGGGAATGTCCCTCAGGACCAGGATCACACTCCAATAGTCACTCGCAAATTCTGGCCTTTCTACCTGTGTCTGAATGATCCTGTTAAGGCTTTTGGCAGATTATCTGGTTTAAGGTGGCATATTATATCATTTAAGGCAGAATTTGTTATACTGTAGGCTTCTCTTGCATCATTCCATAAAGCACAAAAGCTCTAAGGCCAAGCACAAGTCAGGGGTCTGTGGGATGACCCACACCCAAGACACTCATTTCCCTATGGAGGCTGGGGAGATGAGAGGGAGCTCCTGCCATCAGCTGCCAGTGACATACAGCTTCTGGTGCACCTTTTGCAAGGATTTGCCCCAGGGTATCCAGTATGTGAGTATATGTGGGCTGGAAATTCCCCTATAAAATTACCTTCAGTCAGGTGATTATTGAGCGACATATTTTCCAGTAGGTTTAGCAGAAGCTTGTGTTCAGATCAGTCTTTCCAGCTTGCAGCTGCTTTGGGTTATATTTGATAAGTGGCCATCCAAGTGTCAGGTTTTCTGGGAGGTGGGGTGGAATGACTGTCATCCACAGGTGTTTTCCAAGAAAGTTGTTCACTCACTGCTAACATACTTCGTGACTCTGCTGCCTGCAGTTGTAAATACTAGCGGAGATATTTTCCAAACTGCTTTTAAAATAAAAATACCATTCTTAATTTTTCCCCTGAAATAATAACAGGTAAATTTACCCAGACTTCTCATGTGGTCAGAGACCTACCACAAATCTTTGGATTTCCTTGTGCCTAACTCTCACAGAATGGTGATGAATACATGTATCTTGAAGGTGTTCCATAGCTGCTAAGGAAGTCATGCAGCTTGGCCACAGGCCAACTTAGTCACCATCTGCTACGTGATGCTCCAACCTTGACCACTGCCTCTGCCTGTCTCAGATGCCTTAGGAGCCTCACTGTTCGGTATCACTAGACAGACAAATGCATTTTTAACGTAATTGTTATTTTACTTTTGTTGGGCCTTGATATTGGCAGTCCTTTCATTCTGGTGCATTTCCCCCATTGATATGAAAGAACAAAACGTTCACCTGATGTCTTATTTCTTTCTGTTTTCTAATAATTAGAAACAATTTATTACACTGATCATCTTCAGCAGCCCTTTGACAGAAACCTGCTCACACCTCTGTAGCTGCCAGTGTCAATGTCCCAGCTCTGCTTTGAAAGCCTTCAGTGGGATACAGATGTTCTACAGAAGAATATTGTTCTTGCAAAGTGTCTATGGGCTTGAGAGCAGAGTTTGATAGGAAAACAGGCTAGTATAACACCATAATACAGTTCCAGGGTTGTGTTTGTCCTTCCTGCATTCTGTGTCAGCCTAGGTGAGAAGCACAGAGCCAGACGAAACCCTGGAGACAAGCTGTCTTCCTGGGACATACTCCACTTTTTCCTCCATTTCTCACTTTTCCTGGAGTGTTGCCTGAGGTAACGACAGTTATTATGGTAAGGGTTTTGTCACCACCACTGCAGTTTCGTCTTCTACACCTTAAATTCCTGTTGTGTCTGTAAAGCCATGGGATGCTGTACTGGCACAGAAACCACTGTCTGCCACTTTACCAAAAAATACTCTGGCATTGAGTAGAGGATGAGTAGGATCTGTGAACTAATGTGGAACAGCCCATAGTGTGACTTTGTTAAACCCTAGAGGATGGCTTTGAAAATGTAGAAAAGCTTTTCATTGACTTTCTATAAAAATCGGACAATTTAGCATGAATGAATACCATGAGAAGTTACACAGAGACCTCTGAACTTTCAGGTTACATCCAACAAATCCAAATACAGTAGTCTATGCAGTTTTGGTTGCTCAGAACCAATCGTCTCTTGTGGAAGCTACCCTCGTCCTTACAGAACAGAAACTGTGAGGCAAATGGAGGCTGTATAGGTATTGTCATCTAGCACCCTGTTACCAAATAATGGCATCTTCAGAAATATGGGGATCTCTTTGTAACTGCCTTTGAAGATCTCTGAGGTGAGAGGGAGCGGAGGGCTCCTTTGAGCTGTCTGTGTATCAGCACAACTGAACTGCACGCAACATATTATCTAAAATACGTAATGTGTTAGTTCCTTGCTTCCTCTGAGCATTCAGTGAGGCCAAGTTTTATAAAGAAAACTACATAAAATATAATTCACATGCATTAAAAAAATTTCATTTGATTCCCCCCAGTATAGTGTATTACTCTTTCTCCCTTTTTACTGTCAAGAAAAAAATCTCACTAATTAGGTGTGAATGGATTTTATTTTTAAAGAAACTCTCAAAGTGTAGCTAAAGGGCCTCAATAAAAGGATTTCATCAGCTTTGTTACACTAAAAGCAGCTCGTGCTTTCGCCTTTAAATACCAGAGCCAAGTTTTAGAGCTTTAGGAAATGGTGCATAAACAGTCTGGCACGATGTTGTGTAACATGAAGAAGAGAGGACTTGTATGGTTCACTGCAAAAGTCACAGATAGCAGTCACATTCCCTATCACTACCATGTTATGACCGTATGAAAGATATGCAGATACATGGAAAACCAGCATCTGTACTTCATCTACACCTCTGTACACATACATGCAGCAGGTAGACAATGAATGGTTTAATCCCGCCTAGGTGAGCAATTCGTGTTTGGCTACGTTGGAAGTACTATTTAAGGTATGGATTGGTGCCAGGAGTTATGTATGAGTGCTTTCAAGTCCTTCGCAGAGCAGAAAATAGCAACCAAAATAACCTATGCTCATAACAGAGAAGGGGCCATGAGGCAACGTCCCGTCTGCTTGTGGTTAAATCTGCCACTGCTGTTATTACTACTGTTATTTTTCAGAAAGGCTAAGCATAGCTAAAACCTGAGTGTCACAAAGTTAAGATGCATAAGGGCCAATTATGCAATGATCCTTTCAACCAGAAAAAACACCTCCAAGTTTTTTGGAGGCTTGAGGGTTTTTTGCTGGCTTTTTTTTTGGTTTGGTTCCTTTTCTTCGTGAGATTTTTAAAGCAAAGGAAATATCCGACTAATTGTTTGGTTTACCTTGAGGCATTTGACTTCTCCTTATATGATGGGGTCACAGGCTTTTCCTTAAAAAAAAAAAAAAAATTAAATAGTGAGTAGTTGAGGGAAAAATTACTTTGTGTAGAGACCGTTAAATTCTGTGAGCACTGAACACACACCCATTCTCCTTACACGAACAGAAGAACATTTATGCCATATCACACTGGCCTAGCCTAGAACTTGCAACAACAGCAAGTCTTTTAGCTGCTTGTGTGAGTTAATGTAAAATTGCCTCTCAAAAAAAATACACTTTCCCCCTCCCTTTTCCTTCTCAGGATTTGAACCATTCTTCCCCTTTTTCACATTTCACCACCGTTCTGTTATGCATCCCACCTCCCACCAGCAACACCAACCCTTCCATGCAAGTGACTAATGAAAATCCCAGACTCCTTCCTTAGTGGTTATCAGATTCATATTTCTCTGCATTTAGACTATTATTCCAAACTTAAAAATTCAGTGTCAAGCTTTGCTTATGGGTTTTTTGCTGGCAGTTTTATAGCTTGACCAAACTTTATGTTGGATAGTGTTTTGGTTGGCTGCCATATTGATCCTGGCTGTTAATCAGGATTTTTGTTGTTTTGGAGTAGGGGCAAGGTGGAAGGAGTGGTTGTGGTTTTGCTCTGTGAACAGAAGTGGCCATGCTTACTGTCAGGGGCAAGTGTCTGTTCTTTGTAACTACAAATTCCTTAACGACCTGTTACATTTCAAAGCGGAGTTGGACTTGGGGGTGAAACCTAAACTGATAAACAAGAACTGCCCCCCTCTGCCCCCACCTTTAGTCTCCCAAAACCTATTTTTAATGATGCTATTATTTATTCCCAAACAATGTTTTTCTATGCTTTTAATAGTAAAGCAGAAAAAAATACTATTTTCTATTTGTGTGGGTTTGCTGGATAAATTTCTAACTAGTTGTGGACTGGAGCAATTCCAGGTCCAAGTTTATTAGTCAACTAATAAAGCCATGGCATCAATTTGAGGAGAAGCCCTCCTACTGAACATAAATACGTGTTTTTGAGGGGAATAGGGAAAGCCTTCCTAAATTTCCTATTCTGCAGTAACCTGCTTTCCTGCGGCTTCTGTGGAGCAGCACTATACACCCTTTCTTCTACAGGTATTAGCTGGATACGGATATATTTGATTAATTGTACAGTCCTTTTCTCTGACCCCAAGGAAGGCCAGCCTGTCTCTGTCCTGTATTTCTCAGACTTTTTTCCCACATCTTCTGAGGTCATGATCGAGGATCTTCACCATGTCAGGAACACCCAGTGCCAGAGGGAGAGGCAGAGAGGCCAAAAAGGTCAAACATGCAGCTCCCAGGGAGCCACCCCAGTGCACACCCTGGTGGAGAGACCCGGATGCATTGGCATATGGGGTGTATTGGGGGTTTTTTGTCCACCTCACCACCCTTTGACAGGGCTTCTGTGTGCATCCCCCACAGACCTCACTCAGGGCTTCCCATCACTGCAGGGAATCGGGGGTTTTGCCATGCTGAGGAGCAGGATCTGGGAGGAGGCAGGGAAGCAGCGGAGCTGGGATGGATGTCCCGAGGCAGGACAGCCAGGCTGAGAGATCAAGAGAGATGTGGGGGGATAATTTTTTTTTGTGGCAAGTGAATGGTCCCCTTCTCCTGTGGCCCTGCAGGTAACCACTTAGCCATTGCTCCCGATCCCTTCCTGCTCTTCCAGCACCTGCCACATGTGAATCCTGCAAGGAAACAATGACCATTTTACTGGGTATCTTCTGTTTCAGTTGTATGTGTAGTCAGCCCTGGCCCGTGCTAGGTTTCTGTATAATTTGCAGCATGTAAATGCCTCACTTTGCTTTACTTGCAAGGCTGTTACTCTGAAGGACCATCTCAACTCTTTATCATGCCAGGTACAAAGGTGCACTGGATGCATGTCAGTCTGATTTTGAATTACATCTTGCAGTCATTCTGAGGAGAGCAACCAGCTGGCGACCACCACCTGCACAACTGAGGTTCCAGGGCTGCAGGGGGGAGGGATGGTTCCAGTCCTGCCAGGTCCCACGCGGCTGGACACAGCTTCTGCAGGTGCTCCCAGGTCAGTAGGATTTCCCTGTCACCCTGAGCCAAGTCTCCTCCTGCAGCTGGAAGGGAAAGTGAATGGTGACAGGGGGCAGTGGAGGGGAAGAGGGCTCCATGAGAAGGTGCTTCAGAGAAACCCAGAGGATTTTGCTATGTGGTTGAGCAGGATAACTATTTCACTTCTGCCCTCATTTTCAGTTTGCTTTTGTGTCAGATGGTGAAACACAGACTCTTGCCTGGCCTGCTCATTTATAAGAGCCGAAGAATTGGCACACAATGCTCTTCCCTGCTTCCCAGACTGCAGTCAAGCAACATCCCTTTTTACAGATTAAGTTAGTGCCTATGAATCAACCCTAAGCCTGACCTGAACTGACCACCCACTTCCAAGGTGTTTATATTTTCAACCCCAGGCATCTTACTAATAGCTCTCTGGCAGGTTGTGGCTTGCTTCAGGGGGCTGCTCTTCAAGTAGGATGGGGCAAATGATGAACCACCATTTCAGGGATGTCTGTCTTCATTCCATTGATTTAATCACAAGTGGCTGGGCTTCCATCTGTTCAAGCTGGCAAATGGCAAATGCCCGAGACATAAACTCCCTTCTCCCACCTTCTTACCAGAATCATTCCCACAAGTGACTGAACGTTTTAGGAAAGGAAACATTTCTCTTTATTAGTAGTGATTTGTTGTGTAATACGAGTTTATGGAATACTGAGGAAGACTCACTAATCTGGGTTAAATATATTTTGCATTTATTATCTGCACCAATAGCTAAGGCAATAAAATATACATGGAAGGAAAAAAGAATGGATTGATTTCATAGTTAAGTGCAGACAAATATTTATATAAAATGTGTGAAACATCCATTATAACATAAGAATATTATTGCTTGGACAGCTTGCAAATTCCAGGACTTCATCCCTTCACTGCAACAAAAAATCCTGGATTTTAGCAGTGTTTTCCAAGGGATATTTTTCATTTATGTTTGCTTGGCTGTAGTAAAATTAAAAATCTCTTTTATTGACTGTCATACTTGAAGCTAATTGTTTTATTAGGAATCAACTCCCCAGTATGGAAGTACTTCCTCTCAAGTGACATTTAGAAAAGGGCAGATATTCAGGAATGCAATACTGTCTTTCTGAGCTCATCCTGCTAACTTATAGGGAATTTTGCCTTTGATTATTTGGTACTGAATAGGGCCTTTCACTCAGGAGAGTCAAGGACTGATGTGAGATCAGACAGAGGGATAAGAAACCAAACCTTCTTGTCACCCTCCCCTGTGGAAATTCCGTGTAACCCCACACTGAATTACCAGGCTGCTGATAACATTCACATTCTGACTCCTAATAAAACCCCGACTCTCTACTTTATTTTAATTATTCTTGATCCCTTAAATGTAAAATCCCTTTTCCAAATGTTCATTTAAGTGGCTACTATTAAGTCTTTATCAATTCTGAGCATTTCAGCCTCTTGTACGCAGAAATTTCTCAATCTGACAGAATAAGAAATGCATTTACATGGCCTAAGCTCTTAAATTGTCCCTTTCAATTAATGCCCCATCATGGAGCAATCTGGAAACCATTACTCAGTAACTCTTCATTATAATTGCTTGCAGCTGAATATCCAGGCCTTGGTAATATAAGAATAAAAGAAAACTCAGTTAGTAACAAGTGCAATTGATTCCATTCAGAATTCCCCTGGTGCTTTGCCATGTTTGGCCTGCATGAGAGGAAACAAGCGGATTTTTTTCTCCTTTTCTTTCTTTTTTTTTTTTTTTCTTTCAGGGCCAGGAAATGAATTGGCAGACATAAGATGGTCTGTGTGCTGCTTGCCTTCATTTTTCAGCTGGTCCTTGTTAAAAATGAGACGGTGGGGCTGCTACTTTTTTTTTTTTTTTTAAGTAGAGGGCTTTTCTGGTAACAGATAAAACTACAATACCTCAATTTGCTGCATGCTAACAGCAACCAGAAATGCTCACCTCCTGCACTTTTCATAAACAGAAAAATTTTCTTCATTTAATTCCAGGATTCCTTGCTAGAGGAATTGTTATCCTCCCCGATTACAACTTTATGAATACTCAAGCAACTCTGAAAGTGAAACTCTACCGTCTTCCTCTCTCCAACAACCTGCCAACACCCAAACAGAAACATGGGGTTCAGCTGGGCCTAAATATATGCTCACCTTGTCCACTCAGGGAGGTGAGACCATGGGCCATGAATCAGGAATGAAATTTCTCACTAGGAAGCATTACCTTCGGAAGAAGTCAAGCAGTTCCCTTCAGATAACATCTTGGCTTTCAGAAATGCTGTACTGACATTTTGCAGAGTGCCTGCTCTGAGGGAGAGTTGTTTGCCATCAGCTTATTGGAGTCAAGCATGAGACCCTGCACTTCCTCAACCCTATAGTTGCTCCAGAGGTAATAAACCCTAGCAGCCACAGCAATACCAGATACCGTGAAGACAGAGTACTTTTCTAAACATGAGAAACAGTAAAGAGGATTAGTAACCATCCCTGAGTCTCCAGGCCACAGTAAAGGGGATTAACAGCTGTGCAGTGTGGCATAGTAGTTCAGGTCTGGTGCTTCACTTTTGTTTGACAGTGATGCTTCAGGTCCAGACAGGACTAGAAGTTTCCAGCAACCCCTTCACAGGGCTGTGTTTTCCCCACAAGGCCAGTAGAATCCCACAGTGATGATAGGGTTGCTGGTAGGAGATCCCACCTACTGCTCCAGGCAGAAAAAATTGGCTTTTGCAGCATCTAATCCCCAAGACTGTGTTTTAGTGTTGGGAGCTACTTCTTCCATAATTATCTCACATGATGAGTATTGGGCTGGCTCTGATCTATCTGAGAGGTGTGGATTTCCCAAATGGACCTCTGGGAGGTGGCCCCTAATGATTGATGGTGACATGTCTGGAGCAGACACTCCAGGTTTGTGCTGCCAGCTGGGCTGGTGGGTGATGAGCAGCAGAGCAGCAATATCTCCCTAGAGAACAAGGAAAGGCTGACGGAGCTGCAGGGCGAGAGCTGATGCTGTGGTACCACCCAGCAGCAAACTCTGCTTACAGAGGGTTGCTGCCCTTGCCCTGGCAGCTGCCAGAACCACTTTAGGGATGGGGCAGCATCAACAGTAAAGCAAGACAGCCAAGTGGTCTCCATCTGACTCCCCAAATAGCCACCAAAGAGATGTGTGTAGCAAAGAACTCTCACTTCCGGTAAACCACCCGGAAAATACAATTTTTACAGTTTTTCATTAAAAAAAAATCTAAACATTAATCTCATCTTTTCTCTTTAAAATGCTTGTAGAAAACCAAAGAGAATTTATTCCCAACAGGGAGACTGCCTTTTCATTCTGGAAAGCTGTTTGTGCTAAGAAGTTGGTAAAATTTTAAAATACAGGGTTTGGTTTTTTTTTCCTTGCTTTGAACAGTTGCATGGAAATTAATGACTTTCCTTGAAAAGTAAAAGCATTATTTTTTTTTCCTTATGGACTTCACTGTTGCTGTAGGCCAGCTCAGTGTTATGATTCACATAGGTTTTCTGGATGCTTCTCCAAGAGTGTTGACAGTTAGATGGATGGGATAATTTGGGAATGGGCTTTCCTGGAAATCCTTTGGACTCTGTGAGGCTCAAAGCTCACCTCAGAAGCTTCCCATCTACACAGCAGGATTTAAACCTAATTACCCCCTTCAGCTATATTGTGCTTCTCAGAACTTCACTGGGGTGAGGTATATAGGTCTGTACCTGGAAAAAACCCTAGGACCTGAAGGTGGGGGGGAGAAATCAAAACCCATGGCACTGTGCAGAATATTCTCAATTTTGTGCTGCCTGTCATTTCGCTTTGGTGATATGGCTGTGGTTTATCTGCCTTACTCACTGCAATTGCATTGCAATTTCAAAGCATGTGAGACACTCAAGGGCGAAAAAAAGTATCTCTGTTTCCCTTTCTAAAGAGAGGCTGTAAGGTCAACACTTTGATGTGTAAGAATTAAGGGTTAAGAACCCAGAGGAGCCAACCTGTTCCTGGAAGGAGTTTTCCAAGGAAAAGATTCTGATAACTAAGGATCCACAAACATCAGAGGTGCTAGGTGAGTCCGACATGGACGACCTGGTCATATACACAAGCTCAAAAATATCTCACTTCCTTTGTGAATTTTACCAGGAGAACAGGAACTATGCACCTGAGTAGTATTTGTAGGACTGGTTTATAATGAAGTGTAAATCAAACCCATGTCACCCTCTGTGCTATAAAAGCTGTAGCCTGATAATTTTTGTTTCCATAAAAGCCATGCAAGATAAAATTACTCTAGAAATAGTGTCTATAAACAAAAGCAATGTTAGGGTTAACCATAAACATCAGATCACTCCCAAGACATCACTGACTGTAATCTTTGGTGGTTTCATACATCATCTTGAGCCATGATGGAATAAAATGTTCTCCCTCAGAGCCAGTTTATTATCCACTCCAGGTGTAGGTTGCACAGGGTCTGCCCTTCACGTACTTGCTTCTTTACGTCAAACCTCCATCTTGTAATCACATTTCTACTGAGTATGAATGAGGTATTTTTTACCACTGCCATTAGCTCTACAAAAATAGCTGGGCTTCCTGAGAGCAAAAAGCAGCATTTGCCAGACAAAACCCTTTGCTGTAAGTCGATGCTGTAGAGGGTCCTTCTGGCTGCTGACAGACACACCGACATGCCGTATCACGTAATGCCACAATATACACCCTCTTCAGGCTCCTCTCTGAGCTCACCCCATGCAACTGCTGCATGTGTGACTTTTCCATACTAAGTACTCTCTTGAGCAGAAGGATTGCTTGGATGATCTCATCCCTTAATTTTTTTTGCCTTTTTTTTTTTTTTTTTCTCATCAGCATTTCACTTATCTATTTAGCTGTCATTGTTTTGGGACAGCTGGAAGAAAGAAATAAAAATACATTCAGCTGGGGGCAAGTTTGAAGCTGCATTCTTCAGTATTGTAGTTCAAGATAAAGGAAAGTCTTTGAGGCTATCCTGGCATTTTTTATCACCACTTTATTCACATTGTGCTCTTACCGCCTCCTAGGTCTTCAATTTTTGTGACTCAGCAGAGGTCTCCTAAACGGATCTTGAAGCTCCACTGGATAACACCAGCTGAACTTCGGCCGGAATATCTAAACCTTCTAAATTACTCACAGGTCTCTGGTGAGAGTGGTGGCCTTATCAACAGGACACTACCTCTCTGCAATGATGGAGAGAGACTATGACTTTGGATGCCTTGGAAGGAGATCAGTCCCATTATTTTTCAGTTACTTTCCTTAGCACTTTATGGTCAGGAGATATGTCCCCAAAGGAGTTCTCCAGGCAGAACAGCAGAAATTTTGGGAAGACTAGAATGTCTTGTTTGAATCTCCTGGGGAGGGAGTCAAGCTCTTCCCGGAAAATGTTAAGTTTTTTTTAAAAAGGAACTGCTCTTTCTAATAAGATTGAAAAAAAAATATTAGTACTTTTTAGATTCCTCTCCCAATTTGACTGTTAACAAAACCTGAATGGGAAATATCCCAAAGTTTCAGCTCATTCATTTAATTGGCTATCCAAAATTTCAAATTTGTATCCTAATCTGAAGCAACCTAACTCACCTCTTTGAGACTGGAAAACTGGATCAGATACCTTGGAGAGGTTAGAACCCTTATGCACAACAAATGCAAATGTTCACTCTGGATGTCCATATGACTACTTCTTCGGTCAAAGCCAGTAAAAATACCTGTCCTCTTGTTATTTGTACAGCTCTATTGATCTTGGTCAGAAGTAGCCAGTGCAGAGATATTTAGACTGGCTCATTGTTTTTGATCATGTTCCCTCCCAGTGACAAGCCCTAACCACAGAAACTGCCATGGGAGAGCTCCATTAACTCAGGTCATTGAAGCTTGAGCCTTCCAACAACGACTTGTCTCATTCCCCTCTTGCTGCAGCATCTGTGAGAGCTTGGACTCTGCTGTTTGTTACACAAGAATGATAATTGGTTTGTTTTACAGTTTGCTTGGAAAACTTCAGTACAGGCTCTGAGCAGGAACTCAGAGGTATTGTCTTTCCACTCCCTCCATCTGTCCCTGTAGTAGCTTAGGGTATGAGTGGCCATGGCTTAAAATCTTCCTCTTGTATTTGTATAAATTATCTTGAAAAGCAATACAGCTTTTATGCATGTGATTAAGAGAGATCCTATAACTCAGCATTCACCCTTCTTTCCTGGGTCCTAAACAGGCAGCTGCCAGCCTGATATGCTCTTATATTTTGCATGAGAGCCTTACGCCCAGTTAATGCATGCAAATGGACTACTTCCCATTTTCTACCCAATTCTGCAAATGTCAACAATACTCCTCTGTGAAGTTAGTCCTTCCTTTCCAAATTCACTTTTCTTTTACTAAGAAAGCCTTGAAAATTATTTGCTTGGATGCAAAACATTTTCTGATCAGTTGAGGAAAAAAATATTTTTCATTCTGTGTCTAAAGGAAAAAAATTCTTTTTTTACAGTTCAGCCACCAAATTAAAAACAATTGATGATTTGCACAGCTCTTGTGAAAACCATGCCCTCTGCAGCAGCTTGTGACAATTTCCATGACAATACTGTACATTAATATGCTTTATGGGTACAGCCTCACACTGCAATGTAGGACACTTTTACAATGATCCCCGACTACATCACATGTGGCTGTAGCAAACAATGAATCTAATGCTGCACTTGTAAAAGATTTATGATTCAGAGAGCAGAAGATAAATGATTCCAGTCCCTGGATGCTTTAAGAGTAAGTTCCTTTAGCTCATATGGTTAAAATTGATCTTTCCATTGTCTCTTGTACGGAATGACCAAAACTAATGATGTTAGGTAATCAATATGAAAAGCCGTGCATAAAGAATTAAACCAAGAAATAATGGATAGCTGTGTCAAAGGCCTCCAGACAGTAAGAAATCAGTGCTGACTGGACATGTCAAAAAGACATCCAGACCTTTGGGTATTTCTCTTCAGCCTGTGCCCACACCTAGAACAAAGGAGCCCCTTTTATTCAGAAACAAAAACGTGTGGGAGAGCAAGCCAAAAATAACACTGCATTATCACACATATGGCCTTCCTATAACCTGCAACCTTTGAGAGTTATCAGCACTCAGATAACCTGCAAAAGAGCAGAGGGAGGACTCAAAGGCCAAGGAAAGGAAAGGAAGCTAGAACAAAAATCTTCTGTATATTATCTGCATCCTGAAATCTTCTCACTGCCTCAATCTCTCCAGGATTTCTTAATTTGCTTTGTAGGGTCCTTGGAATATAAAGTTAAACATAATAATAAATTTAGAATTCTAAATAGTAAGATCCATGAAATCTGGTTTTCAGTGTCTCTGTAGTTTGTGCTTGGAGACTTTGCTGTCCAAGAAGCCAATAAGTTTTTCTCTAGTTATGGTTGGGGGAATTCATAGTAGTGTTCTCCATGTGGATTTGCTAATGTCTTGTACCTGTGAGTTTGAGTGGTCACTTTGCAGCCTTTCTGCCAGCACGGGAACCACCGGGTAACCTGTCTGTTCTACGTGGCTGAGTATTTAATGAAATTTGCAGAATTTCATCTCTTTGAGACCCCTACAGTTCTGTAGAACTTGGTTAAATCAGTCACTAAGTTTACAAAGGGAGAGGAGAGAGAAGGAGCTGACACATGGACACTGATAATGCGCATCATCGCACAGATGTCAATTTTTTAGGAAATCAGAGGACAGTTGCTAAGTAGGAAGCTCTTCTTTGGGGATTTACAAATAGCTCTAGTGATGTTCCTCGGACAAGGCGTGAAGAGCAGGTCGGTCAAAGCCTGCCTTGTGCAGCACACAGTGTTCACCTGCACACTAACCACAACTAGTGACAGGAGAGCTCATGGACAGACAGCCTAGTCCCTGTCTGCTCTTCTTCTCATCTAAGATGACGCCCACGGCAGAGAAATGGCTCATTTCTACTCTGAAATTTGCAGAAGCATGATACTGTTCTGCACACACTGGTTGCTGCTATGTAGCTCTTGCTGGCTTTTTGCCCTAAGTTCTTCACACGTCACGTCACGTCACGTCACGTCACGTCACGTCACGTCACGTCACGTCACGTCACGTCACGTCACGTCGCTCTCTGGACTCTCCTTCTTTCTGTCCTTCTTTCTTTCCTCTGCCCTTCCCACGTTTCTGAAATAGGGATTTTCTGTTGCATCTGTTCAAAGTCGTCTGATGAGGCTCGGTCTTGAAGCAGAGTGGGACTGAAGTTACTGAGCAATTCCCCTCTTCTCACTCAGTCTGGCTGGAGAGAGAAAGACAGGAAAAAGGAGTGTAAGCTGGGATTTTTGAAAACATTTCTTTTCTCCTTTGAGTATTAGAGTGAGAAGAAGTTTCAGTTTCCACTTGAATCTTCCAGGCAGGATTTATACTGATGTCTCCCATGAGCCTCGTCTGTTCCTAACATCCAGACATAACAGGTAAAAGCAGAGCCTTGGAGATGAGCTGGCACAGTCTCTACCAGAAGGAGTATGCATTTCCGTGGATGATGATTTGGCTTCATGCATGCTAAAGAATACATCATTCTATTCCTGAAGTGTTATACCAAGGAGATAGGCTGAGCCCAGTGCCTGGCTCCTGGGATCTGGATCCCCATGTGGCACTGAAAGCCCCACACATATCCCTCAATTTCAAGGACTCACAACTTGCAAGAACTCAGATTTGCTTTTGTGAATTCCCAGAACGGGAGTCACTCAAGGCCGTTCCAGAAGATGGAGGAACTAACTTCTATGAGATTTCAGTTCCAAGAACTTCACCTAGGGACCCTGCCAATGGCAAGCTCAGCACCTAATTCTTACTTCTAATTTTGGTAGTTGATGTGCAGCTAACCCTCAGACAGGGCTTAAAAACCTGGAGGAAGGAAGTAGCATGTTGCAGACATCGTACTTAAATGAGGACTGTCTTACTCCTGGCATGCACATGTGCATTATAAAGGAGCCTGCTTCTGGGGTCTGGTGCCTGCAGACTATATCAAAATCTGGTAGGGATGAGCCCTGGGATTCCCCCCTTCTGTGTCTCCAGCAGCACATCTTTTCTTCCCTGTGGATAACCGAGGGATGCCCACTGATGTTAGAGGGAATGGTCCCATCCCAATGGCAGGAGAGAGGAGAGAAGGACTAATGCCTCTGAGGTCTCAGCTCGAAGTAAAAGCTGAAAAATCAAGGTATTGGGGCCTTTAGCCTGAATGCTATGGAGTGTGCTGGTCTCTCTTTACTGACAGCAAGCCCTACACCTAAATTCACCATCACCATTCATCAAGGAATACTTCGATTCTTTATCTTCTATCTCAGTGCTCTTTTCACCTCCTCCCTATATCCCATTATATTGATTTTAGCCCCAGTCTTGCTCCATTTAACCCAGTGTTAGAGGTCCAGACCTTAAATATTTATTTACTTAATGTAGCCAAATGCAGCCAATAGCAATTAAAGGCCTGACCTCTAACACCCTGCTGAAGCAGCTGGCCAAAGTTAGAGGCTCATCATCACACAAGAAATCTGAGGTAATTAGACCCCCCTTCAGCCCCTGCTTCCCTGCCCCCTGCCCCAAATACTCTGTAAAATAATACCATGGCACTAAATTAGACCTCATTACCTACTGAGTCACTCGATCCAGACCTCCCTTACATAGTAATGAGTACTGATTTATTGTGATCATTATTTGGGCATTACAGGTCACTAAATAACATGCTCTGCCCACACATGTCTTCTGAGCTAATAAATATCCTTATAGGAAATATTTTTGAGTGAACTAGCCTTCAGGTTGGTTCAGTAACTTCAGTCACATTAATTTTCTTAATGCATGTAGTGCTTTGATAGGAAAGCCACAGGGATGGAGGCAGAAAAGGAGGTGCGGAAAAATCCCCAAACACAGCCTTTCTCAGGCTGGGGGTCCTGGATGGAAGCTGGGGAAGTGGTGCAGAGCGAGGTCAGTGGGAAAGATCAGAAACAACCTTAGAAAATGTATATTTAAAATCAACCAACCCCCAAGGCTCGATCCAAAGCTCAATGAAGTAATGGAAAGATTCCCATTGAGCTTAACGGACCTTGAACCACATCCAGGTGTGCCTGTGAGTATAAGGGTACGTGCATCACTTGTGCACATGCAAACACTACTATATATTTCTTAAAAACTTTAGAGCAAATTAAAATAGTTCAAAATCTTTTTCTGGGAAGCAAGTGGCATGGAGTTTTACACCGTTTCCCTTTGTAGTGTAGCTGTGGTACAAGACCAGGGAAGAGTCAAGTTCGTCAGAGCTGAAATGATATTGTTTGTTATATTTATCTAGGTAAAATCTTCAAAGAACTCATCAATTTCAGTTAGAAGGTGAATAAAGCAAGTCCATGGATATTTCTGTAATACGTAGGTATATGTTGCCAAAGGAGACAACAATGGAGGACTTAAAAGGAGCAAAAAAAAAAAGGGAGAAAAAGAAGATTCAGAAGATTCACGATTCAAGAAAGATTAAGAAGAAAGGGATTAAAACCCCACTCCACCAGCCATCATACAGAATGTTTTATTGACTTACTCCTGGCAAATCCTATAATACATTTTCAATATTTATAGGAATAATTCTGGATTAGTTTGCCATAAAAAATTGGGCTGGACTCTTTTAAAAATTACAGAAATTAGATGAAATCAGGCTCTTTGAATTATCCATGAGCATTGGGTTAATATAATCAATACTTCAGCCATTATGGGTTGATGTTACATCTCGAGACAATTTTCTAACTTAATAAGATTAGAAATAATAAACTGGTATTATTTCTTTGCGAACTGGGGCCTCTGACCTAGTAATTTAATGGCTTCATTATTACAGCCGTGGAATGTAGAAAGACCCAGCATGCTCCCTATTTTCACAACTGTGCTTTGCCCAAATTATGTGACTTTCTAAAAAGCGAAATAAAAACTTACCAAACAATTTCGGAGGGCTGCAGTGGACATTTTTCAATAGACATGGTATGATATGCCAAATCATGCTTGTGATTCTATTTTCAGTCCATTGCACTGTAATAGTACAGTGTAGATGCTTTCACATTTAAAAATAACGAAAAAAACCTCCCTTCACATATTTTTGGAAAGACAGTACTAGCACAGCTTTCAGTGCTATGTGCTTCTGCTGGATTTTTGGTGGCAGCTACTTCGACATGTTTTCTTTGCAGTGGAGAAGGAAAAATAGTGTCTTGGCCATAGAAATAGGGCTTCCAAGTCATGCTTTTCATCCAAATCTGGCTTTTCCACAGACCTCTTCACCTCCATGGCTGAATGTAAGCCCTGTGGAGGTCAGGATGAACAACTCTTCTGGTGCCAGTACATCCAGGACTTCGCTCTTCCAGTGATCAGTTTCTGATCAGGAGAGTGGGAACTTGGTTGGGAATTTCCTTTCCCCTGCTATGTGACTGTTTCACCTGCTAATGTATCAGGTCCAGGGTGGGGATTTCCATTCGCCACATGCAGCTCTGAGCACCAGAGACTGACTCGAGATAATGCCTTGCTGGGATGCAGATAAAAGCTGCAGCAAGCCTCCTGCAGTGGTATACAGGGAAATGCACCCAGAGCGTCTTTTACTCCCTGCTATTGTGAAATTTGGATGAAAACACCAATATTTCAGCAGTCTGATAGGAAAAGTATGGAGACCCATGCATATGGTGGTGTGCACAAGGGAAATGTCGCCCCAGAGGGCACCAAGGTTTCAGAGAATCACCCACGTCAGGGAATGGGGCACTCACAGTGGCTGAAGCTGGTTTGGGGGATGCAGAACATACAGCAGGGTATAGCTCTTCCTCAGCAACAACATTCAGAAGACGAAATCCTTATTTTACCCTCCCTGTTCTCTTCCCTGTGCAAGACAGCCTTCAATCCTACCTGCTAGAAAATAGTCCTGCTTTAGCATACATCTGCAAAGCAGAGATGCAAGCAAACAGCATTTATTTTGCTCCTTATCTTCTCTCTGCACCATTTCTAATTCACAGCAGTTTAGAAAAATAGAAGGGCTTATTCAGAAGGATGCTAATTCAGTTATCTCTACCTGTAAGAGACCCCTGTGCGGTCATTTCCAAATCTCTGGGCTAAGCTCATTTAGATACACACATCTGTTATAGCAAATGCTCTCTGTAAGCCTTAAAGGAAACATAACCTAGGATGATAAAACACCAAGGAAAACAGGAGACTCAGCCAAACGGTCACCACTATGAATTTCTGCTTGAGAGATGGCTGCTGTTGTATGCAGCCACATTTTCCTGCCTAAACATCCATCTTTAATTGGCAAGTTTGCAGGAGCAGGGGAGTGAGGATGAGGATGCACTCCTCGTGATGATTTCAGCCTTGTTTAAGAATGAGGGAGAAACAGCTGTGAAGATCTAAGGGGAAAGAAGAAAAAGAGATACGATGAAACTACCCGACTTTCAGAGTTAAGGCTGTAGCCTTTTAGTATTTTGTACTGAAATTGTCTGATATGGCTTAATTTTAAGACACTAGTCGCAGAATAGCACACATATATTAGTGGATCCACCACGCTCCCAAGAAACTGCATCATCCTAACTCCACAAGTGGGAAAAATGAGTCCTGGTGGGATTTGCTCAGAAACCCCTGAGACTGCAGCTGTCAGGGGAGCAGAGAAATGCAGCATTCCTGCGTCTCGGCAGGGAGAGCCGATGCACATGCTTCCCATTTCATTCTGGGCAATCGCAGGACAGCTGGTCTTTGATGTCCTTAACTAAGGAAAGGTATCATGGGTCAGGAGGGGATAGTGGTTTCAGATATGTAATGAGAAGATCGTGATTGACAGTGCTTTTGCTCAGCCACATCATCACTTGATTACTTTTTGTCTTTGCTTTTAACAGAGGAAAATAATTTCGTTTTTGCAGTAAAAGAGTGCTTTGATGGTGAAAACACTTTTTTCAGTAGCCAGAAAATCGTAAGATATATGTATGTATAAATACATTTTTATACATAGAAAAAATATTTGCTTTCAGCATGGAATTAACCCTAAGATAGGAGGCATTTATACGACCTGTGGTACCACTGTTAGCTTTGTGGAAACACTATTTTCTGTCTCCTACAAACGTGTTGGCATTTTTTACGACACTGTATATTTCCAGTCACCCTGCATGCATAACCTGTGCCCATTTAGAAACAGGGGGCTGGAATAAAGAGCCACAGAGGCTACAGGCTCAGAGGAGTGACGGGGTATTTTGCCTGCGACACATGCCTTAGGCAGCACATACAATGCCCCCTCCTTGAGCAACCACCACCAGCCTCTGGTTAATGTCTCCAAAACAGCCTGTTAAGACTGTTACTACAAATTAGAGTCTGGATCATTCTAAAACGAAAATAGACTTCTTTCATCTTCCAGATGGCTGTCTGATTGGGAACTGGGCAGGATCACATTTCAGGTTGTGACTTAATGATTCAGGACAATATTTATGGTTATTACCTGACAGAGGGCAGTGAGGAAAATTAAAGCACAGACCCATGCTTCATTTATGACAAAAAACAAATTCATGACAGTTCTGAATATTAGAGGTGGCATCTTTTGCTCGGGGCAAAGTCCGAGCACAGCTCTGCATCTGAGCCAGATCTGCCAGGGGCTGCTGTGAGAGCCTGGCCAGGATGGCTTCACCATCCCTGCTTTGATAGATGTGCTATCCTCACACACAATCTGCTGCTTCCCTTGGAGGAGGTCTTAGGCAGGCAAGATACAAATATGAGTGAGGGCTTTCAGAGGGGAAAAATAACATAATTATACATCGTATTTGCTTGATGGCTGCAGTTGCCTGAAATATTGTTCTTCAGGGCAGGTTTTTGACGTAATTATTGCCACAGGATGATCCCTTCTGGAGGAAATGTGGAGTAATTATGCAAGCCAGTTGTAGATATGATTCTGCATGTAATTTTCCCTGCAAACAATGCTCCTTGTGATACCAGCTGGTGGGGGTGCAGGGCATTTTGAAGAAAGGGGCAATGGTGTTCAGCTAAATCAAATTGAAGCCACAGCTCTGCTGGCTCTTTCCTTAAGGAAAGAAATTTATTAGTGTTCCTCTCCCGGTTAATCCTTTGCTTTGCATATGAAACAAACTAGCACATCTTTATTGTCAGCTGCTAAAAAAATAAACAGCCTTTATGAAAACAACTACAACCCACAGCTTTGAGCTCCCTGTAAACCAGCTTTGGACTGCAGAGTTTCTTAATGAAACAAAAAATTGTGAGAGATGAGAGGTAGCTGTTGAAAAAATTTTGGGAAGATGGCTATCCTTCTCATTGCTTAAGCTTATTTAATCCCAAAGCTAAAATAAGCTCTTTAAATTTGCAGATAGTGATACAAGGAATATTGTTTCAATTAAGAGTATCTTACTTTAGGGAAGAATACTCTGTCCGCATCTGTTAAGCATTACTCCAAACCAATCACAACATTTATTATGTAAGAAATATTTTTCCCAGGGGGAGTGGTGCTTCTCAGTTATTATTCGAGATGGACCTTTCTTCTCTTCCTTTTGCTCCCTTCTGCTGTGCCCTCGCCCTGACAAATGCCACATCCATCAGCACCCAGCCACACCAAAAAATCCCTGGCTGCCTCCTTCCCCAGCGCAGCTCTGATCCTTCTTGTGGCAGGCTCCTTTAGCAGACCACCAGGCAAATCTGCTCATTGATGTTTACCGCTAGCTATTTTGATTTATGCTGGGATTTGCAGAGCTGCCCCAGGGAGAGAAAACCATGGGGTGTGAGGTATTCAAATCCCCTTGTGCAGCACAGAAATATTAGTCAAAGTCTTTCAGAGAAAAGGCCAAATTGTGAATGTGTTTAGTTTTGTATAGTAGAACGAGATGAATTTTTATCCTGTTCAAAAAAATCAAAATAGCCTGAGCATTGACACAGTGAGGACAGATTCTCAGTTTCCTTCTGAGTCTTCAACCACTCCTGTGGTCAGGAGGTAACACGTTTGGCTCTCAGCTTTTACCTGCATTTCAACTGGATCAGGCTTATTGTGAGGGGCTGTGGGAGGTTCTGAGCAAGGTCCCTGACAAAACCCCCAGCCTCAGCCCAAATCCGCAAGAGCCTCACAAGAACCCTGTGCTGTGTCTCCTCAGTACAGAACCTCCCACAGGTGTGTGTTGCCTGGTGGCTTTGTGACAAGGGCTGGTCTCTGCTACCCCTTCACACCTCTTTTTCGTTTTTGGTGCCCCTCTCAGCACTCAGGTGGCATCCCAGGCTCTGCAAAGAGTCAGGCTCACCCCAGAACAGCATCTCCAGCACTGCCTCATGCTTGCAATTCTTTGCACATCAAGCATCTAACAGACACTTTAAACACTTTCTTAATTATGTAGTGGTGAGTACCTCACTAAAAATGGGGCTGTGGTATACAATTAAAGGAGAAATGTATAAACTATCTGATGTTGTCAGTATCTGTAGCTCAATGTGAAATTACACTAGGAACAGGAGACTCTTGTCTGAAAAATCCATTTTCTTGTCATTTTTATGGCTCTCTTAGATAATAAAATCCAGAGAAAGATGACTAGAATAACAATAGTATCTCTTCCTGGGTGAAAAGATACGGGAAGAAGGAGGAATACAGAGATGAATGGATGAAATCTCTTGCCTAAGTAAACAATCTGCATACATTTGCATTTGCTTGCAATCATTGATATAAAGTGTTGTCTTCATTAACATTAGGAGATAGAGATATATGTTACCTCCCCATCCCTGATTTAGCTGCGTATTTTAAAATAAGGACTGATGGCTCTTAAACCCATCAAGCAGTCTTAGTTCTCATTTGACTGTCTTATTTCAAGTGCCTCAAGATTTACTAAGGAGCGTCTGACAACAATGAGAGCTGAACATCCAGATCCAGAGGAGAATAAGCCCAATTTAGGTTTCATTGGAATCAATAAGGAAGGGGTCACCTTAGCCTAAGACAAAAAAACAGGATGGTATTAAGAAAAAAATCTATGGGTCATATTCTGCCTAATCCTGCTCTGGTGTGGAGTTTACCCAGCCTGACCTTTCAACCATAACCCACGCTGGGTGAGCAGGGTGAGTTTTGCATTGATCCGCCACGGGGGAGAGGCCCAAAGACACCAACTGAACATTGATTTAATCTTTATCTCTTACTCAGAGTTGCATACCTGTCAGATTTGGGGATAGTTAAGATTATCAGTTTTGCCCCCAGCTTCTGCTTCCAGCCCAGGGGTTCCCCGGGATATTGGTGTGGTACTACCACCCTTTATGCTCTGTAATATATCAGCATAGCTGCTAACGAGTTACAAAGTTACAAAAAAAAAAAGTGGAGATTTCACTAAATAGATTTTCCTATTAAAATATAGTGCTAAAGGGGCCATCTCGTGTATCTCTGTAAAAACAAACAAACACTGAAACATCATCTAGTTCTTACTTTCAAAAAACGTATTGTTTACAAATGAGTGGTGCAGCCAACCCAGTAAATTCTGCTGCTCTTCCCACAAGGCTGTTTCTATTGTAAAGCAAACTGGTCTCATGCCAGATATCCCATAGTGTTTCAAAACAGCATTTTCCCCTCCTTAATTAAAAAGAAGAAAAGAAGAGAAATTATTTAAATGCAAGGTTCGAAACAGCTCTACAGCTTTGCAGAATGACTGTGGTAATGAGGCGTTTGCAGGAGTCAATCAGGGCAGACGACTTTCACAGGAAAACTTGATGCCTTTCAGATTTTCAAAGAAAAATAAGCCAATGACAAAAGCATAGCAGCTGCGAGCACACGAAGGAAATTAGTTAGAGCAGACTTGTAATTAAGCATTGGAAACTGATCAAAACCATTATCCTGTTAGTTTATACCACAACTTCTATCTACTACAAAATCAATTACACAAAAAATAAACTACAGGCGCTCTGAAGTTTTCTCATATGAATGCATCCTATCCAGTCTTTGGACTGCAAAGTATGTTTGTTTTCTCAGTAAAATATGCAAAGCATAGAGCAGGGAAAAACAGAGATGAAAAGGGAAACAGAAAAATTGGAAGAGAATGTTGGCAGAATAAGTGACTCTATCAGAACCCCACTTGCCTAAAAAAACAATATTTGTGCAATGAGATAAGCACCCAGGGTTCTCTTTTAGTACACGCATTTTTCCATTTTCCTTTGGTGAGAGCATTGAGTAAACAGGACAAATTGACATTAAATGATAGAAATCATTTAACAATAATAACGCAAAAGAATGCAACAAAAATCTAGAGATTTGAGTGAAATATATACACAGGAAAAGTTGGGCAGAAGTTTGTCTTCTGAAAATCACATGTTATTCCCATTAACTGTAACATGAGATGGATGGCGGAATAAAATAGGGGCTATGTGAGCTGGGATTTTCTTAGAAGATTGGGGCCTGGTTTAGCACATGTTTTATACCAGCAGAGCTGTTTCAGTTAAGAAAACAAAAATAAACCCTGGCAGGTTACAGACGCCCATCCTTTCCTGGCATGAGCAGCATGCTCCCCCTCCTTCCCATGCTGGCCCTCTGCAGGGCATCCCTTTTTGGGCTGCGCCAGGAGGGCAGCTATCACCGCTGCCGTGGGAGGTTGTTGCTCATCCTGTCTTTATTGACGGGATGGGATGGAGAGTTGCAGGATTTATGTGACCAAAAGGCCATATTTCAAAGCTGGGGTGAGAGCAACGCATTTCAAATAGGTCAGCAAAAGTCTTTCGTTGGTGTTAGGTGCTCTGCACAAAAGCTTTGGCAGGTAAAAATGTGCCTGAATGTGAGACAAATATTTGGAAGCCCCTGAAAATCGCAGCTGTGATGTGTGAATTTTCCAAAGCACTTGATGAAGGTTGTCTAACCAAACTGGGTGTTAGGCCTTGCTGCCTGCCCCCATTCCCTGCTGTGGCTACCATGTCAATCCGGCCAAAGATTGACATGCAAAGGACTGGTGCAGTGATGCAGAAGCAGCCACAGACACAAGACTTTCAAAGGCAACCTTGGACTTGAGGGAGCTGAACCTTTACCCTGGCAATGAGTGCCCTGAGCAGTGGCATTGCACACCACCAACCCTGTTTGAAGTCAGCACCTCCAGACTTCGGGCTGTGATTTATATTCAGCATGAATATAAAATCCTAACTTCAGGCCCTTTGCTTTACAACTCTTGGCACAAGATCCTAAGACAAAAAGCAGAGCAGAAGCGAAGAGTATTACTGCTATTACTGTGCCATGTGCACAAGAAAAATATATCAATGTGTGAATACACAGAAACGAGGGGAGGGAGACAGAGATGATGTGCTTTTAATATATCTGAAGCACCAGAAAATCTTTCATGAGCAGGAACAAGACAGAGTTCATGAAAAGGTAAACCCCAGAATAAATTATGAAGCTCATTCCATTAGAGGTATATATTAAATACCATATGTTGGTATAGGCTTGGTTTTCTTTTCCTTTTTGCTTTTTTTTTCTTTAGAAATCATTTTGCTAGTAGCAGATATCTCTTCCTTCTAGGTTATACTCTCTCATGTCATGTTTATTGAGGTGAAAGGTATCTGACTTGAAAACCATTAAGTTTTTTTTTTTGTTCTAATTATATGAAACTGATATAAGGGGCTAGATTCAGAGCAGAGGTAACCTGAGTGGAGCCAGTGCAGTTACAGCACCAAGTAACTTGTCTGACTATCGTTACTAATGCATATGCCTGTATTATACTGAGCAAAAGGCAAATGCAAAAGCAAACAAAGGCAAAACCATGCACTTTCATGTGTGCATAGTGTAAGCCCACTCACCCAAATGCCTAGGTCTGTACCACCATTTGGATAAGCAAACATGTTATTACGGTGTGGCAGTTGTTAATGTATGAGCATATTGTACCTTTTCCTTGAAAACGAATATTTAGGGCAGAAGAGAGAACAAAAATTTACATTTTTCAAGCTGTGTGTATTGAATAAAAGAGTCTTGTACAGGCAATGATACGAGCAAGAAGCAGCAGAAGGGCTGCATTTAGGTAACAACTGTCAGAGAATCCCGTCTCCTGGACTGGGTTTGCACTCTTGGATAACACGGCCCCAGCTCTGTAGAAAAGACTTGCACTGAACACTGAAGACCTGGGTCTCTCTCACTCTCTGCCTTGCCATTCTGGGCAATCACTGGGACAAAACAAAACGATCCAGTGTTGTACTTCTATTCAGGGAACAGCTGCTGCTCTGTGGCATGGACACTTTTGAGCAACAGCTGGTACAAGGTGTCACATGCCTGGAGACGGGACCTAAAAGGAGGTGACTAACCCTGAGCCTTTCCTGGATGTGCCAAGGAGAAGTTGAAACTTTATAAAAATAAAAGATCTGGAGGGATTTTTTGGTTAGGCCTCTAATCCCTTGCTACTGCAGGCGGATATCGCATGGTCTTTGTAGGCTTTCTAAGAGAAGAAAAAGAAGATCTGGATGTTACATCAAGGGCCAGTTGTAAGAGAAAGGATGAATATCTGGGACATTTGCCACTGAAACTGACCAATATGCCAACAGCTCTCTCTTCCACAGTCCTCCACGCTTCTTGCTAATCATATACAAATGCCAGAAGGGTCCTGGGAGTGCACGAAGCAGTGTCTGGTCTCAGAGGTGTTTAGCCTTGTATTTTCTCATACCACTCCCTCTGCAGTGGATCCATGCTGGACATTCCCCATGGACTTCTACCTTGGGCACATTCTTTCGAAGGAAGAAAGAGCAGCAGGAGAGGTGTCAGGAGAGGTGCACCTCTGACAGCTCTACCCAGTTGCAGGCATATTTCACACTGGCCGAATTTCCCTGGTTTCAACCTCTTGCTCTGTGCAATATCAGAAAAGCCACAAAAGGTCAGGAAAACGTTCCCAAATCATGTGGAAGTGAGGAATTTAGAGTGATTCAGATGGAAGAAGAGTTTCTCTGATTTATTATAGACTGTTGGGTAGATAAGAGTGTGCAAGAGATAAGGTGGGGCGGGGGAGAGCTTTTAACCCCTCATCTGCCTTTTGGCATCGAACGTATTTCAAGGTAGAGAGGTGTCTAAAAAGTAAAGTTTTTGTCAACAGCTGCCACATCTGACACAATCTTTCCACATGCCTCTGTGCTCTCGCAGTTTGGGAATAAGAAACAGCTATTGCTTCAGGGAGGTAAACGGTGGTGTTAATCATCCAGAGATCATTCCATAAAGCAACATCCAGTCAAGAATCTGCCTCTCGGTAATAGCAAATGCAATCCAAATTCCCAGGTAAGCCGGAAAGCTACCTTGGTGTGGCCAAGTGTGAATATGGACTTCCGTGTGAGAGGATACCGTGCAGCTCCAAGCGTTTGGAAAGCATACCGAGTAATTTGATCTATTTTCTGTGTTTATAAACACACATCTGTTATTTGAGTTTCCACTTTTGGGTGAATTTATGATGATAGCCCATCTGCAGGAGCTCCGGGGCTTTTTTTTTTTTTTTGTGTGTGTGTGGTGATATTGCCTTAAAGGTTTCAAGAAGTCATTGGTGATTGCAGCATAAATATTAACCAGGTTGAATCTGCCAGAGGCATCATGCAGCATGCAGTGATGTGACTTGCAGAATTTCGCTGTCTGATAAAGCTTATGGAAAATTACCTCAATGGATTTATTTATGGCAGCAGATTAAACCAGACTCCAAGCAGACTGCACTCCATAGGTTCAGGAAAGAATTTCTAATTTATTAGGGAACTCTTTGTTTTTTGCTATCACATTTCAGTCACATTTTCACTCTTGATAAGCAATTGGTTCCTTCCTTGGGGATCATGAGGAGTTAGTTCCTGCCTTGAAATTCTTGGAAGGACAGACAAATCGCTTGGGCTTAAGCTTTTTAAAGGAGCCATCCTGTAAATACTTTTGGCATATTTTACAATTTTTCCCACTCTGTTCCTCTGCTGGTGGAAATACAGAATATTATTTCAGTTTCTGGCAATTTTCTTTTGTCTCATGAGGTGGGTGTAAGAGTTTTTTTGCTTCCTGATCAGTCTGATCACTGTCAGCAGAGGGGGGTCCAGGCCCACAAGGATGTGGCAAACAAAATTTTCGGAGATGTGATGGGGAAAGACAGTGTCAGACCTCCGATCATGGATGCCTGCTTGCATTCCTGCTGTTGTCAAGAGCAAAGTCAGTGCAGGGCTTTTGCTGAGATCATGCTTTGGGAAAAGGCGTCAGCAAAGTGTGGAAGATTCACTGCCAACCAGCAAGAAGGTCAATTTTTTTTTAAATTTTCTTTCTTTTTTTAAATTTTTCCTGATTCACCTTTGAGGGAGGAAAATATGACTGTTTAAAGAATTTCTTCACAAAAGTGGGAAGTGCTGAAATGCAACTGCAAGGAACCCCTCTGAGAAGAGATATCAGTTTTATATCGAGCTGCCAGTTGAGATTATCTAGAGTGGATGTCCCGAGAGACCAAAAGGAATTCTTTTCCACCAAAGACTGATGGAGGCTTCCCATTCAAATGTTTTAAAAGCTGTAGAGAATTAAAAATAGAAGTCCTGCTTAAGGGGGAGAGACCCCTTTGGGGGGTACTTTGTTTGCTTTGGTTTATATCTCCCTGGGTTGGAATGCACTAAAAAACTGAAGAAATTAGAGTCTTGCAAAGAAATGTAACCTCATACAAAACTGAAGGGCAAGGAGCTCAGCTTGCATTCTGGTTTTATAATCAGTTCTGTTTATAGTAGGAAAGAAATATCCCCTTCTTGAATTCAGCGTGTGCAGCTTTTCTTAGCTGCTCCCTCTTTAGGTAAACATTAAAGGAAATGTGTCTTCAATAATTTATTATTAAGAGAGCAGCTAATGGTAAATGCAGGTGTATACCACGGGCATGGTGGTGTTATGTACACCAGCACATATCAGAGAGTGGCAATTTTCTCGTGGAGGTTTTTCCTGATAGCAGGCAATTAAGCAAGCGAAGCCGCGCAGAAACAGCACTCAGTGCTGGGGAGAGGCACGGGCGTGCTTCAAAACCCCGAGCAGCCTCATTGCATTAGACTGCTTTGACACCCCTATGTGGCTTCTGGAGATGCTTTACATTTCCTTGGAAGGGAGATTACACGGTAATAGGACTTTTTAATACATTGGACTGAAATATTTCATATTTACTTTATGGCTATGATGCCTGTAACTCTTCAAGGCCGCAGTCTGCAGCTAATGGACAGTGAGCTAGAGACCTTTAAAACACTGGCCCTAAGCTCTGACATATATGCCCTATGTTTAAGACACTATTTCCTTTATTTTAAATATAGAAGGAATAAGGATCTACTTGATCTTTCTTTTCATTCTGGGTTTAATTCTTTTGTGCTTTGAGCCTTTTTAGAGGCCTTTTCCTATGCATCTCTGGATTGATTTTCTAAACTCCAGGGCCAAATCCTGCTACCATGAAGATGAAATTTGTAGATTTACCTCAGAAGTAATTTCTTCTGTAGTGTGACACAGTGAGCAGAGGTGCAGTCAAGTAGAAGTGAGGCAAAAATCTCATCTGCATTTGAGAGTCATTTTCCCAAACATCAGTTTCCATAAGAACTTACTGTTCTGTATACCTCGTAAAATAAAAGTAATCTAATATCAAGCCCTTCAGAGTCTTCTCAGTTGTGGGCCAATGCTTCCAGAAGTGGTCTCCTTTGGCAAGGCAGTGGCACAAGGCTCCTTCCTTGGTGTGCTCTCTCTGCAGCTCTTGGGGGTTGCTTTGCCTGAGACTCTCGGCGGTGATCATCTGCTCCATCACTGTGATGTGCCGGGGAACAGAGTGTGTAGCAAGGAGAGATGTTCCCTTGCATGGACACGTGGGTACCTGGGAGTAGAAGCAGAACAAAAGCTGAAACTCTGTTGCTCACTATTTTAGCTTGTGATGATTTGTGCTCTCCCTGGTTTCTCCAAACAGGAGGCCCAAGGACACTCACATGTGTGCTCTGTGGGGCTCTCCAGGGTTGCCTTGAGTAGCATGAGGCAGAACCCAAGAGTACAAGATGCAGAAGAGTGACATTGGCACTCACACAGCAGCTGTAGGGACTCCCTTGGCTACACAAAATGCAGAGGATATCCAAGACCACTAACCCATCATCCACAATCCATGGCTTCCACACTTTGAATCTCAAATGCACAGATGGTTCTTACAGGTCATCAACCAAACCTGAGTTAAAAAAGGAGATGTGATTATTACTGCAGTGTTTAATGTATGCAGGCAACCCATTTCAGCCGTAACAGAAAGAAGAATGGCTCTAGCTACAGACACCCACTACAATGGCATATTGCTCACACCTGCTTATCGCACGTGTGAGACTCTGAAAAGGCAAAATGCCGTATAATTGCTGGGCATCATCAAAATTAATAATTTCTTGCATGGAAACTGAAATATGGTAAATATACTGGTTGCAACTGAATATTATCACCTGAGGCAGACACGGCTCCCCTCTCTTTGCTTGTTATGCCAATAAAGACACATGCATGCTACTGCCACCTCCTTTTCCTCAGCTGGTATATGAAGAGCCTGCATCTTTGTTTCTGTGTTCCCATGATGTTCTCTTCTTCCTCAGTATCCCTCTGGGCTGGGCTGGATTCTACCCTGGCTCAACTCACCCGTTCAACCTAGCTGAGTTTAGTGAGAGTGGAAAAGTTATTTAGTTTGGG
>VZRR01006749.1:495861-515621 GCA_013398015.1 Oreocharis arfaki | reverse complement strand
TTTTTTTTTTTTTTTTGGATCTTTTTTGAATGTTCAAGTGGAAGAGTATACTTAGCTTCAGCTGATATTTTTCCAAGAGGTAGTCAGGCTGCTAAATATTTGCTCATGAGCCTTGCCATTTGAGCATTGCCACCTCAAAAAACAGAAAGTCTCCAGTCCAAGGGCTAGAGGAAACATCTCTGAAATTTTAAGCTATCTCAAATATGTTAATGCCACAACTTTCACAACACCTTCTTGCAATGCAATCAGTGAACATACAAAAATGTATACTATATATATTAGATATCTAAATATTATATTATGTATTAGTGAAATTACTGTTTTATGTTGGTCTAGATCTGGGCTCAAACCTGCCTTTTTTTCTTACATTCATCTGGCTCTTCTTGCACAGTCTAAGCAAGATTCTAGGCACAATTATCCCCAGAAGTTTGAGGATCAGGGCTGTAGGACAGGTCCCATCTTGTATACGGAAAATAAGGGAGTTTTCTCAAAAGAGCAACACATTTTTTTCGTTTTTAAGCATTTTAAAGTGGTCTAGATTAAGCAGAGATGTGAGGATTCTGCTTTACAAAATCAGACCTGGCTTTTACTGCTTTACATGTGTGTCATCACCTCTGCAGCCCAGTTATGTTGAAACATGAACAGCCTCTGACATCCTTATCCAGGTAGAGATAAGTATATGGGTACACAAGGGAAAAGCAGTGGAGGATTAGAGTTTTTTTAGTTAATCAAACAGAGTTTTTACATCAATTTATCCAGTCAGACAAAGAAATTTTGCCCCTCAGATGACAACATTTGCAGTGTTTCCCTGAAGTGGTAACTATATCACCTGTGGGACAGCACTGCTTTAGCTACTCTGATACATTTACAGCAGCAATAATTTTATGACTGAGCTCAACTGCACGAATCCTGTTAAACAACACCTGAATAATTGGTTAGCATGACCAGTGGTTCATCATTTCATTCTCAGTTTGGGATTTTCCTGTTCTGTTATAATGCTCTCCCCATGGTCACTTTACCGTTTTGCAACCCAAATCCTCATCCATGTGTATGCAGCTCACCAGTGTCCAGCTGCAGGGTGGAAATGACCACTTCAGACAGACCAAAGGAATTATAAATGTACATTATTTTTTATCAGTTGTGCTTACAAGGCAGTATCAGGAACCCTGGTTTACACATTAAAAGCTTTGCCAGCAAAAGCAGCAAAGGTTCCCTGTGGAGACACAGCTTGTACTGGCAAAAGGGGTTTTTCCGCTTGCATATTTAGACCACCTCTTGGGATGACTTAATTTACACTGGCAAAAGGCAGCATTTTGTTGGCTTCGTTGTTTACCGTGTTTGTTAGATGGGTTCTCCCCCCTCCCCCCTTTTTTTTGCCAACATAGCTAAATTGTTTAGGAGTAAAGAGTTCTCCTTTGGTATCTGCACAGTCTAAGTATTTTTCCAAAAGCCTGATCATACAAATTAGGACTTGTATTCTGGGATGTGAGGAAAAATGGACAGTATGTTCTCAGATTTTCCACAGGGTCTTCAGCATGCCCAAAGTCAGATTCTGTCTGGATTACTGTAGGATTCCCAACTCTAATCAAACAATTTTAGCCTTTACACAAAACACATATATTCATTCTCCAGAGCTAGTTCTTTTTGTCAGCAGCATATGGAATTCTCAGAATGTAGGACAAGGGTGTCCTACACTTAAGGCAGGAGACCCACTGGCAGATGTGCTACCTGCAGTCATCTGCAGGAGCACAAGGAGGGGGTTGTGACTGGGTTTAAGCCACAGTGAAACAAAAGCCATTTGGTTTTAATAGAATTCAGCTATGGCCTTCACTGCATGAAAGAGAAAAGCTCTACATTGCTCCACACTGTCCTGCTGTGCAAATTCTCCAGAGATTTCACAGGACAAGAGCTGCTGTAAAGCTTGGCTACATTTTATTCTCTCTACCCTTATTTTGTAGAACTCAATGAAACACAGCCAAATGATGAGAAGGATTTTTTTTCTAAACAAAATAACCTCAGGATGTGACATTTCACACTGCTCCACTACCTGCTGTATAAGAGTCTCTTGCAGGGATGGTAATGAGCTGCTCCTAGACATGAACCTTTTTAATTTAGAAAGACTGTGACAGAACCGATGGATAATGCTGAAAATTTTAAAACTTTCTGCAGTACCATTTATCCTGTTTTCCTTATTGATTTCCTCTGTATTTACTCTCCCTGTATTTCCTGTTCTCCTGTCATTCTGTCTGACTTGTGAGGGCACAGAAACCTGGCCTTTTTTTCCCACTGAAAGAGCAGGAACAGCAAAGAACAGGAGCAGCGACAGACTAGTCTGTAAAACAAGACAACATCTCCACAGGTGACAATGTTTCAGAAGCTAAGGATGTTATTGCGATAATTAGCAACTTTATTGCTTTTCTGAACAGCACATTTACGTTTATGTATATGTAAATCCTATAAATCTTGTTTTCCATAAGCAGTACTTATTCGTATGTTCCACACACACATGTATGTTATCACCTATGCTGTGTGTTATCACAGCAAGCTCATATCTAAGTCACAGTTGTACATTCGCAGCTCAAACCACACAAGGATGTGTATAAAATGCTCCCAAACTTTCTAAGGCTGTCTCCAAGTTGATGATATCTCTTAAAATAGTTTTTCTGCATTTTCTGACTGTTGGTGAGGGGACATATTATCATTTCCCAGAAGAAATAAAGGCAAATCCACTTCAGAGCTTTCTGGAGCTTTGTGCCCTGGAGAGCCAGGGGAAGTGAATTGGGACAATCTCGTCTAGGGATTTTTTCAGGGGAAGAGAAATGCCCTAGAGCTGCACTGAGACTGTCCAGTTGTTCAGCCCCAGAGGCTGTGGCACCTGAGGTGACCAACCTGGTCAGAGATGTGAGATCAAAAAAACCAGCAGAGGGAAGGAGCTGCATCTTAGGCAGCAATTCCAGGCAGTTTGAATGCAGCCAGTGTCATCCAGCTCCTCCTCCTTTTTATGGCACTGGGACCTTATTCCCAGGTGAAAATACCTATGTGTTGCTAGTAGCATAAAATGATGCCACTTGTTAGCAAGGCGGGAGTTAGCTGAGAGTAAAACTGGCAAAAAAAGAAAACTTTCATAGAGTATGTGTAGGAAGCATACGTACAAGATGGAAAACACTAAGATTTCAAAAATGTTTGCTTGGCATTGGGCGGATTTCCAACTTCCTTTGCAAAAATGATGCTATAAATCAGATTAATAAACAGTTGCAATCCATTGATAAGGGCTTCTAGGGTTTGAGGTTTTTAAGGAAAGAGATATAGTTCCCTTTTACAATGTTATTCAGCACAACAAAGTGCAAATTTTCTTCAAAGAGGCAATATTCAATGTTTTTAACTTGCAAATAATGTTGAATTCTAAGTGCGTCAGGGTAGCTGGATCTGTGGTGATGGTTCTGCTTTTTTAAACAAAGCAGCTGCAGAATCTATCTCAGTTAAATCATATAGCTGTACTCTCTATATGTATACAAACACATCCATACGCATGCACACATGTATATAAACATATATATGAAAATAAGAATATATATGATGTTTCTTCTCTTGTTTATCTGTATACAAGAACCACAGCGGATGAACTGGGTTTGGGCAGGAAGGGTAACACCCTGTCTGGACCATGGAAGGATCAGCACTTGCCCTTCCAACAGCCTCACCCTACCGAGAGGCAGACTCCTTTGTTCTAGATGAAGAGGCTTGGTCCAGTTGATGAAACTGGGATATGTGCCCCTGTTTGCTCATGTTCCTCTTCACTTGCTAGTCTCATGTTTCAATTTTAAACAATGAACTTGTCAGATCTCCTCCCTTAAACTAATCCATCTTCAGGCAGTCAGTATATTTGGACCCTGGGTAAATACTCATCTATATCAATATAATAAACTACTAAAGGTGGAGCCTAATATATTAAACTGTAGTTCGTTCCCTTCCTGTTTAGCTACTGGCATAAGCTCTTTCTTCTTTAAGCAATGTCTGGTATTATTTTGCAAGAATTGTCGCTTGGTTTGTTTGGGTTTTTTTAGCATAGCGTGCCTCTGGGACTTCGAGGATTAAAGTTGGTGGAGCACAAAATATGGCTCTTGTGAGAGGTGACCTGGAAAGAAAACGGGCAGGCAAGGAGGAAAGCTTGGGGGTCCACCCACCTTAGGGACGGGCAGAGCCAGCCTTTGGAGAGCCAGAGTGACTCAGAGCATGGTGCAAGCAGGGCTGCATGATGAAGAGAATTTATGCAACAAAGTTCTTTGGTAGCCAGGCTTTGGGAAAGCTACACAGTGCCTCTTTCCCACGTCTTCCCTAAAAGTACACAGAGTAGTGCTGATAAGGTGCTCAGTGATGTGGTAGAGTTACAGCAGGAGAAGAAAAGAGCCAGAGAGACAGCAGAGTCAGACAGACTGGACCATGGCCTTTGACTCTGATTTTGCCCTATTTCTACCTCTATAAGACTGACAGTGTTCTCCAAGGCAAATTATGCCCATGGGTCCCACTTTCCTAACTTGCAGAGATAAGATAATATTTACCTGCTTTTATAACTACACCAGAAAAAAGGCTGTTCTTGGATCCTTGTCCTAAGCAGTAGGCAACCGAGTGTCACACTCTTTCCCACCCAAGGTTGGTCATCAGAACAAGCTCATAGAAAGAAACCTAATTATAGCTGTCACCTCCAGCCATATGGTAAATTACACATTTGTATGTGGCAGGGGAAGTGCTTTCACACGTGTCTTCTGTGTGTTACTTAGTAAGGCACCAGTGAAGTCTGGCAACTACCTGCTTTAATGCAATTTTAATGCCACTATGCACTGTAATGAAAATCCCTAAAATAGCATCACGATAACAGCTCAAAACAGTTAAGCACTATTGTAAGCTGCAGGATGTAGAATCATTACTGCAGTATCATTTTAAAAAGATATTATGCCTCCTCTGTGGGATTTTCAGGTTCATATTAAGCTTATAACACATATTAGCCATGACTACTTCATTACGCCCATTTATTCAATGACCTCAGACATGCTGGCTGCCAGCTCCACCTTTGCTCAGCTCAGAACAATAGGTTGTGTGTTATTTAAGAGAGTGAGAGATTTTTGGAAAATGATGCTGCGCCTCACAGCAATATTTAAGGTGCGTACCTTTTCAGGAGGCATGGATGTGTTTCCCAGCTGTTTTCCTCCTCTCGGAATTTCTCCTGGCTGAGAAAGATTTAAAGCCCAGCAGATTCGCCTTCCCTAAGCAGGGAGGGAAGGAGGGAGGGGAGGAGGCAGTGCATGGAGATACCATCACGATTGAATCAGAAAGCCCATCTGCACAGCACACTCTCTTCTTTCCTGGACTGAAAACCAAGCAAGATGTTCTGCAAGGAGTACAGCTTTTCAGTTTTGTGGCCATTTCATCTCTGCAGACTTCCGTGATGTCTTTCAATTTTGGTGAAATATTATATCAGAATCACTGTTGACTTTGTCATCAAGGCTTCCACATACCGACAGAAGTGTTTTCCCTTGTGAAGAAGTTGGGTGATGTGATTTTTCAAATAGTTTTGATTAAGGGATAGATAAGATTCCCATTACAGTTGTTACAAACATGGGAAAACTGAAACATGTGAATAGTAGAGAAAGTCTTCTTTTTGGCAATTTTGTTTGGAATAAAAAAGAAAAATAAAAGCTATTTTAATTAAAAATTTCTGGTGGACAGAAGACTGTGAGAGATTTTTCCTGCAGAAGTTCTGTGTAGAGAAAGGCAGGAGGAAAAAGATGAGGGCAGAGGCATCCTGTAGTGATTGATCTGTGGTACATGACTGCAAACGGTCTAAAAAGCACCCAGTCCACTCCTGAAGCTGTCATAAAGCTGCTCAAGCGTTTGGACAGCCCAGAAAGAAAAAAAGCAGCCTCAGAACTTGTATATTCAGTAATCCAGGAGGCATCGCTGCCAATAGCAAATGCTATAAGGATGCTTCTTTTCACCTACCATATGGATAGGTGAGCTACTCTGCTTTGGATTTACACTGTTTTCCCCATGGAGCTAATGAGACAATACCCTCTAACCACGGGGAATATCCATGAAAATATGTTTCAATTTATGTAATGGTCCATCTGCCAGTAGAAGAAGCAATATAAAAACACAGAGGTCAGGGGCAGATCTATTATGGAAGGACAGCATATGGCAACACAACCATTCGATGAGCATCTCATACTCTTGAGAAAGCTTTAGGACTGACAAGGGGTTAAGGCAAATGTTGGTTCATTGCTAAATTCAAGACTCAAAATGAAAGAATGCAAATGCCTTGTATGATCATTTTTTAAAATAACACTTTTAAACAGCCATAGGGACTCTGTGCAATAGAGACTGAAAAGTCTTGAATAATGCATGCAAGATAATTTCCAAAATCACCCTTTAACTAGTACCACATTCTTTTCGCTGTCTCCATATTCATGATTCACCTTTTGCTAATCCTGATGCATAAGGAATGAAGATAGCCCCTGTGGATAAGACCTAATGGACACCATCCTGGAATAATATACAGAACTCAACATCCAGACATGTGTCTTCAATTTAAAATAATTCAGCAATCATGTTCAACCAGAACCTGATTACACAAAATGGGACTTTTTAACTCCCAGGCTTGGATCAAATTTTAAGGCCAAAAGAAAAAAAAAACTGCTATGTTTATACATTCCAGATACCGTGGTTGAGTTATCTGCACACAAATTTAACTGTTTCTTTGAGCCTCTTATCAGCTCATCTGTAACTATTTTAAATGCTTTGCTTTACCTGCCCTTTGTAGTTCCTCAGTGAGTTTTCCAGCATTCCAGAATTGTGATGAATGGATTTCCTGGATCTGGAACTTAATTAAAAATGAAGCTGAGTAACCATGCTGCATTTCTGTAAATTGTAGCTTTTTTTAAACAGCAACTGCTATATTTTTTCTCTTTTCTTTTTCCCTCTAGGGCTGAAGAGACAAAGGACCCTGACTCAAAAACAGTAATAGTAAACCTCAGCAAATTGCCAAATAACATCTCCCTTTATAAAAGCAGTGCCCTCACTTTTTCCTGTGGTTCCATACTTCCCCTATCAGCTACCCTTCATCCTAGTACATGGAAGGCTATCAGCATCTCTTTTCTTGGTCTGTAATGGAAAGGGAAGGAAGATCTGATCCTTTAGACTGCCAGGCCCTGAGACGGCCTTGAAGAAGGTCACATGCTTGCAGACTGTTCTGTGAACAGAAATAAGATTTGGGTGCTAGTTAAATGCTTGTGAGATGTTTTTGTTAAGTGCTATAAGCCAGCTTTCCTGCAGAAGAGAATCACACGCTGGTCTACTGTTTGTATAAGGAATGCCACTAAAATCACCAGAGATCCAATAAGGGTCCCTGGAGCTCTGCTCTCTTCTGACTGAAGATTAAATTGGTGAGATAAGGCAGAGCTTCAGAGGTTCCAGGCTTTCCTTGCTCTCTTTTTTTTTTTTCATAGTTTGATTAGAGCTGAGTGAATCTTACTTCCAGTCTCTCATGATAAAACCCAGAGCAAATACGTGGCTTGATATTCTCTGTTGTGACCCATTTTTCACTGATATCAAACTCACTCTGGTCAAAGACTTCTTTGTTATACTTTTAAAACATGAGTGAGATGGGATGCAGGAAAGAGCTGGGAACACTGCCCTTGCAAGTCATATCCTCTGTTGCAGGTCTCATCATTCTTCCACCTTCAGGTGTGGGTACCTCTGGGAGATGTCCTAAGACAAGGAACTTTCAGAAAGCTGCCTGTTGATGTTTTCAGAGAGAGAGTTCAGTGCCTAAACAATTGCTACTGCTACAGAGCTGTGCACAGGGGCCTCCTCGGCCTCACCTCCCCCTGCAAGTGTCCCTGTGCAGCTCTCTCTGCTTGAGCTCTCAGCTCTCATGCACAATGAGATAAATTTCTGGTTCTGGCAGGAATACTGAAAAGCTTGAAAAGAGTAATGCAATTTACAAAACAATCGAGAAGGCAAGTTAAATATCGTCATGTATTTTTCATGCAATTTTAAAGCCAGTTTCATGATATCTGAAGGCTTAAGTCACAGAGGTTGAAAGTCAGAGGTTACTAAGGGCACTTTCACTCTTTATTTTGGAGTCTTTCACTTGAAACATCTTGGGAACATACTTGCTGTATGTGTGGAAAAACATCTTTAACAAGATGATGAGAGGTGCTTTCTGCTCTATCCTGAAATGCTCCGCAACATGGTGATCCCAGCTCAAGAAAAGGAAAGCCTAATCAGTAATATGTTGGCATCTGAAGGTTTTGATCATAGAGCTGTGTGGGAAAATGTTCTCTTCAGTCCCTGTAAAAGTATTCACAGAGATCCTGACCTTTTTCTTTGCCCTTCCTAAACCAGGACTAAAAGTCAAAACCAGTAAAAATGTTCTGCAGCATGATTATAGATAGCAAAGATACTTTTTAAATTAAGATGCTTTAAAAAACCCCATGTTTAGTCACTTCCAAATAATTAATTTTAATGTTAATATTCTCTAGAGTAAACCTCTTTTTCAACACTATACATTTTCCAAACAAGAAATACTCTTTTGAAGTAGAAAATTAATTTATTGTTCAGAAATCACAGGCGTGGGATACTTCGACCATTTCAAAACATTTTGTTTTCCTTCCCCCTTCCCAAAAAACACTTTGCAGTGAGGAGATTTATCCAAATATAAAATTCTTCCAGGTTTAAGACAGATGTGTTTTTTCCAGACCAAGCCTTTTATCAAAAAACTGTGGTGGGTTTAAAGCCACTGGTGGGACTGGAAAGGCACGGTCTGTTTTGGCAGGGTTTTGTATCAGACCCTCTCAAAAATGGGCTATGCTTCCAGTGCTCTCCACCCTGTCAGCACACGCAGCCCTGGGGATGCCGGGTGCCAGGCACATGGCCCGGTGACAAAGGTGTCCCATGGCCCCTCCACATGCTGTGAGGTTGCCTGAGAGGCTCTGTCCCACTGCATGAGCTGAAGGCAGAGCACATATATTGTAACACAAATGTAACAGATTAAGAGCTTCCTTGCTGCCTCTGTCCCGTCTCCCTCTCCCCAGATGAAGGCTCTGGCCGGAATGACCATCTCATTTATTTCATAGATGGATGTAAAAGGACAAACAAAGCGCCCCATGTTCCTTACCCTCCTCTTCATCTCATCTGCCAAACACTGACCCAGCCAGCCCTGTTTTTGCATTAGTTCACAGAAATAGCTGATGTAAACATTTCTGATGCTGAACTCCTCCAAGCTGACTGCTTCTCTCTCAAGCCAACTTCAACTTAGCGCTTCATCACAAGAGCACAGGCCAGCACTCAGCAATGAATGTCACCATGGTCTTTCTGGGCTGGACAGGAGCCTAATGGGTACATGGTGGTGAGATCATGAGCAAGGGAGGGGGTTGTTTTGACAGTTGAAAATCTCTGGCAAATACATCCCATTGAGAAAACAAATTACTTGCTTGTACGAAGATGTATAAACCACTGAACCATCTGCAAAAGCACAGGTAGTGTTGTTAGTTATTGCCAGGGAACAGAAATTGTGTGGTAAGTGTAGCCAGGAAATTAAGTACCAGAACAAAGTGTCACTGATGCATATAATTATCTGCCCAGGAACCATTTCAAATTCCAGCGCTTTTTTTGAAAGTCACTTCTTTATGTCCCCAGGTGTTGCATGCTGCTATGTTCCCTTACGAGCACCATGACTCTGTTGGGATATGTCACTGAAGCAATTTGTTTCATTTTGTCATGACTAAGAAGTGATGGTGATGATGATGACAGTACTAACCTCTCCCAAGGGGCATGCTGTCATTTATTGAGGATGAACTTCTGCATCAGCCTGTGAACCAACGTCCAACCTTTGCACGGCTTCTTTTAAAGACCTATACAAACCTAGTAGCGATGCAAATTTCTTTGGCATTTGGGACTAAAGCCATTTGTTGCTATTTAGGCACTTTGGTTTGGAGGAGATGCGCATGCCTCAGATGTCCTCAGAACTACTCTTTTCAGGTTTGTCCTGAGACAAAGAATGTTTTTAAAGTCCTTCTGTTCTGCTCTCGCTGTGAAGAGGGTGATTTCCCCTTGTGATGCTGTGTTTGCTGTGCATGGCAGTGGCTGTGGCCCTGTGTGCAGCTCCCCACGGAGATAGAACACTCTGCAAGAAATGTGGGACTGGAGCTGCAACCTGGAAAAGCACTAATTCACCTAAATAGTCCTCTATACACCATTATAGCAGCATGGGAGCCTCCTGCAGGCATCAGGCACAGAAAAAATAAAGGCCCTTCGGGAGTAATCAGTGTCATCCTCTTTTGAATGAACTTACATTTGAGAAGAAAAAAAGAAATAGTGTCTAGAAATGAACATTACTTCATAGCAAGAAATAGGAACCACTGGTCCCACTGATTTGTTTCATCTTGAATGGTATTGAAATTCTTGCTATTAGTGTTTGTTGTTACCTGGCTAATAATAACCAGACCATGTAATAGTGCAACTGTGTAGAAAAGATCCAGTTATTGTACAGGTTGTTGCAGTGATGGGGACTGTAAAAATTCCAGACAAAGTGATAGTCCTGGTCTCAAAGAGCTTACAGAGCTGGCACCAACGTCTTCATTTATGCCAGAGTCTGTTTACACGGACAGGGACTTCTGAGGGTCCATGGAAAAGTCTCATCGGTCCCCCTGCACCGCTCTCCCCTGAGTAGTGCCGTGCTGCCACACCATGCTTTCCCAAAGAGGGAGGCAGGGCTGAGAGCCCCTTCCACAGTGCTGGCCTTGCTCTTGTCCTCCAAAACACCATGACAAAACTTCGCTCTCCTTCACCTCTCCCTGCTTCTCCTTTGCCAGCCTGACCAAAACCAGCAGCCCTGTTCTTCAGGCTTTCTGTGCTTCACTGACCTTTGAGGCACACGCTGGCATTCCAGGAGAGATCTGAGGTAGCTGTTTTCCAGATCTCCTCCAAGCACTCCTATATGTGCAATGGCAGAGGATGTGCTTCTCCCAGCCTGCCTTCACACAGCCCTGTGATCCCTCACTCAGGCAGGTGGGCTGTGCAGTTGCTTCATTCCTTTGGGTGAAGGTTTGAAGCAGTGGCTGGACAGCACCAGAAAGAAAGGTCTTGCTTAGCTCTCATGTTTCTCAGAAGAATTTAATTACACTTCTTTCCTCCTCACTGATAGTTACTGGCTTTATCTGATTGTTCCCATCTGCTGGCCATTCCTCAGAATTCAACACAGTGATCTCACTCTCCTCTGCATCCTGCGCAATCAGAGGAACTGCGGGGGGCCTGGCAGAAGGCTCTGTGCCAGAGGGGATGGAGTCAATGGGCTTTGTGTTAGTGTTGATGCTGTATGGCATTCATGAGAGATCGACTGGGAAGGAGGGGAAGTGCCACTAGCAAAGAGCCTGGTCGCTCTGTGGGAATGGTGCTCTGTTTTTTCTGTTGCACTGAATGTCAGAGGATCTTGATGGCAGCAGAACTCCGGACTCTTGTCTGACGTCGGATTGTAGGGCTTGATGCAAATTAAATCACTTTCGTACTCCTCCACTCCCGTGGGAGCTGAGATGTCCCAGTAGAAAGTAAAAATCATATGAACTGGAAAAGCCGTGTTCAGCAGCAGCCTTTGGCCAAAAAGCAGCCAAAGCATTGTACATAGCAAATTTTGACCTTTTTGTTAGACTCTACCATGTCTGTACATTCACAAAAAGCTTTGCTCCCTTTTGTAAGACAGCACTCTTTCCAAACCTAACACCCCCCCTCTGGTGGCAGCAGATCTGTCTCCAAGTATCTGAACCCATACACTCATCTAAACAGAAATGCCAAGTCACCCTCAATTCTCCTTCCATTGCACTCATATGAAAAACCCTAAGCAAGCTCAAGAAAGGCCACCAAGGACTAACAACTCCTGAAGAAAACCCTCCTTGCATATCTAGAGCTTCATCAAAGAAGATAATTTCTCTGTGGAGTTTTTAAAGCCCTCTTATCACCATGAAAGAGTGATTAAAGAACATTTAGAATAGATTAATTTAAAAAGTAACATATCTTCTGTTTCAGCGTGAAGCAAGGCTCATAGGAAAAGGCAATGTCTTTCATTAAACCGTGATGAAAAGTTGACAAACTTTCAGGCATCTGTTGTTTTACAGACAGAGAATCCTGGCAGAACAACATCCAGGTTTGAACCAACCTCTGTTGTGTAGGATAGAAGAGGCTGATAAAAAGCAGCCTTTTGCATCCCCAGGTTTTCTGCTGATACCCTTTGTTGTCCTTGGCTTTGTTTCAAGCCAGGGTGCGGTGCTAAAATAGCACATATTGTTCTCATGTTGCCACACAAGCGGAGCACAACTGCATTTGTGCTGCTGGTTGTCTCTGATCTGCCTGGCTCCTAGGCACTGTCCTCCCTCCAAAAAATTATGAATGTAAAAATATTTCACATCTTCCCTTTCTGAGGGGAGGTTAGAGGTCTGGATGATCAAATGATCCTCCCACTTCAAAGCCCACACTGGGCCTTTGTCTTCTTCTGTCTCGGCACTGAGATGAAACCCCAGTTGGCCGAGTCCTGCTTGTCATGAGCCATGCAGAAGATGGAAGCACCACTCCTTCCTGGCTCTCGTCTGGGGGAAATCCAAACCTGGGAGAAGCCACAGCTGAAAAGCAGGATCCAACTGAGAACACTCGAAGGAAAGGTGTGTTTTGCAATATACTCTGTTCTGAAAGGCTATTGTTCCCATGTTCTAAATGTGTCTGTGCTTCTTCCTCCTGACCAGACACAAGAAAGAGAAAGGTCCTGAAGAGCTCTGGGCAAATGTTAAAGAAAAGTGTTTTCTGTGGGTATTACGTATAAAAAAGCAGTATTTCTGTACCTGTAAATTACAAAGCAATCTTTTTTCAAGAGTACTTATCTGACCTACAGAAAAGGAAGAATCCGGTCTTGAGGAAACCCTGTGCTAGAAAGTGCTTGGGAGCCAGTTAACGGAACTTTCAAAATACATCTGGAGGAGGCCTGAGCAGGGAAGGACTAGCTGAGGGATAGCCTGGAATAGGTCCCAAACAGGTCTCACCCCAGCTGGGTCTAGGTGGGATAGCTAAAGGGGGTCCCAGCTGGTTATAGGATGTATTGCAGTGAAAAACGCCTAGAGAAGTAAAGCTCTCTCAGTGCACAGAGGTGCATCCTGGGCACCTGAGACGTGAGGTATGGGTAAGAAGATGAACATGTAATCTAGAGACACGTGGTGCCATGAAAGCTGCAGTGCTGAGGAAACCAAGGGAGATTATAAGGGTGGGTTACTGCTGCTGCCAGGGACCGAGGAGCGATGAGCTTTCTGGTATTCATGGAAGAAGGAAGTGCATTTCGGTGTCAGGAGGAATCCTGGCAAGTGATCCCTGCTCCTCTGAAACAACCTTTTCTTCATAACATCTGAGACAGCAAATATTTTATGAAGAGTTAAGGTCACCTCTGAAGTTTTGACCTCATTCCCTTTGAAATTGGTTAAGAGTAAACGATTTGGCTGAACAGAGCAGATGGTGCTGTAAACTGGACAGACCTCTCCACCCCCTCAGCCTTGCAGCAAAGGAACATGCTGTACTGGAAGCAGAGCAGGAGCCACTGTCCTTCACTGTTTGTGAATCTTGGTACAGAGACAAACCCAACAGATCCAAGGCTCCTTCATACAGAGGTAGACATGAGCCCTTCTGACACCCATTGTACTGGAATGAACCCTGATCGGGAAGCTTTACACAGTTCAGAGCATGCTTTCAGCTTCTGTCCAGTGCTTTTCGGTCTAAAGTGTGATTAGATAGGAGGGGCCTTAAAGTTTTGAGCAGGCAGGGACTAAACTGGGAATTGCAATTTTTTGACCGTCCTGTTTAAAAACGGTGTTAGGAAATAGCAACCTTACATCAGCTTTAAAAGCAGATGGGCTGAATAGGAAGAACAACAAAAGAATGGTGTTAAAATAGCACAGAAAGAAGCAGCATTAAAACAGCCCTGCCAGGGACAACATGCCCAAGGCCGCTGCAGAGCCCACACTGAAGGTACAGCGGGAACTTCTTAATCTGAATGCACTTGTTAGTGGTGAGTCAAGCAATGATACTCAGCAGCAGCTGCTTTATAGTGCTCAAAAGTTTACGCCTAAGGGGCTTCTCAAAACAGGTAAAAATACAGTACCTTGCCCAAAGATGTTACAACCCGTCCCTCCCCAAAAAAACCAAAAAAAAACATGTAGAAGAAGGGCAGGATCTTTTCCAGTACAAGGTTTGGGACAGACTCCAGACATTTCCCTCAAAACTTTTCCTTCATTCAGAAGGGTGCCTATGGGAGGTACCCAGGCTTTTCCAACACATAGGGATAGAGATGTCCGAAAACCACACATGGCATCCTCTGGCTTCACAGCAGATCAAAGGAAATCCTAAAGCTTTCAAAGGCATGTAGACCTTGAGCAGATTTACTCTGGAGAAGTACAGCATATGGTTGAAATGCCAGGAGGTGTGTTGCAGTATCACCCAGGGAACTAACTCCAGAGCTCTGGAAATCCTGAAATGAACAGGAGGTTGGCATTTCTACAGAGGAAAGAAAAAAGCCTAAGAGATGATGTGAACACGAAATCAATTCAGAAATAGTTGTCTGGAGACAGGTAATGTGAGCTTCATGACAGCAGTTGTGTATCCACCTTCCTTGTGCCAAATAGGAAGCCTCTTGAAGTTGAGGAACTTTTCCCATTCACTGTTGCAACTTTTGGATTAGGCATGCCCTTGCCACCTGACTTGATATTTATTCTTCTGAAGGGTAGTACAGTTCAACTGGCCTAACTTGTCAGCAAAAAAGGCCCATTCTGTCCATGCAAGCTTCAATCTACACAAATAAAATAACTCTTAATGTATTGACTGATTAACATGAACAGAAGAGATGTCTCTAACGGGCTCATAAGACATGTTTACCTCCAGTCAGATTCAGAGAGTGTGCAATCCTTGCAGAATAAGAAGTAAAATACATGAAATGCATAAAGGAAGCAGCCTCCTGTTTGGAAATTATCTGTACCCTGCTGCAACACTAAAATTTTCCAGTATTATATAATGGACTCCATCCATCAACTTCTTGATTGTCATCTCTTAGTATGCATAATTGTACCAAGCTTTCTCAGTGCCTAGGATATTTTCAGGAAAACTCTCACCAAAAAAAAGTAAAGCAAAGAAAAAGAATATGGCTTACATAGTCAGATCTGGCAGAAGTTTCACATTACAAAAGTGATATTGATCTAAAAAACCTTATGTTATTATACAAGTGGTTTCCAATTGTTCCTGGAACCATTACAGCATGAAGAGCATTGACAGCTCCTTAGAGAAGGAAGCTCATTAAGATTGCAAGAATTAGCTGAAATTGAAATTCTCTGACATCTTCATGAAGAAAAAAGGGTCTGTTTCATGGCAAACAATTCAGATTTCAAGAGATTATGTCAGGTTGTAAAAGTCTGCACAGTTGAGAGAGTGGATTTTCTGGTAATAATGTATTTCTAATTTTCACATAATAAGCCCCAATAATTGATGACTAGAAAGACATTATAGTAATGAGGAAGTCACTGCTACAGCATTAGCTCAGATTTTGAGGCTGTTAGAAAAATTGCTTTGCAAGAATTTCACATGCTGAAGCAATGAGAAAGTGATGTAAGAACTGTTGGGTGTGGAACTCCCCTGCTGGATGTCAGGAATTGTCCATATTCCTTCTTTCACAGGGGCAGAAGGATACCTGGCAGGAACTCTCCCTGCAAAAGCTGCTCTGGAGGCGCCTGCGGCAATTGTAAAACATCTGCGGCCACACACATACTGGCACCACAGCCAAAAGCGAGTCTGGAAGTGTCAGTGCTAACCATGAAGACTTTCAGCAGCCCCTGGAGTTCCAAAATATCTTCAGGCAAGGTGTGAGAGCAACTGGGACCAACAGTAAGAAAAAGTCATAACATGATTCGAGGCAAGATGTGATGGTTTTATTCATCTCCGATGTCGAGAGGAAGATCACTGATTTCATAATCCACCATAAAAAGCACTGGCCTAGTTGGGGTGAACTTTCTGATTTCTGACTGTCAAGTGCTACACCCTGGGGGTCAGTCAGCAGGCAGAAACTGCTAGGCAACCACAGCTGGTCCTTAGCACACAGTCCACTGATAGACAGCATCCATATGGTGTTTGAATGAGACATCCCTCCATCTGCACTGGAGGAGACAATGCTTCTGAAGACCCTCACAGCATTATGCCGTGGAGCTTAAACCTTAAATAATTAAATGGCATGATACTTTTTTTTTTCCACTTCTCTTTAGTCCCTAACTTTTTATTACTGATGACACAACATTTATGAGCCCTCTGAAATGCCAATTAAGAATTGTAACAAGAAATGACTGTGTGCTAGTGCTGCTGATTTGTTTTTTCTTGTAAAAGTAGCATTCTTGTAATGGCCTAGACAACAAGCAAATGTAACATGCTCTACTACTAAGTGAAATCATTCACAATTCTAAATGCAGGCCAGTGCTGCCAGCAAGCCACAGAGATTCTCTCAACTTTTAAGGGGTCTGGAAGGAGGAGCTTTGTTTTACCATTTGCCAGTTCTGTGCTGTCCTTGGGGGCATGATATATGGCTAAGCATCATGTTATGATATAACAACACAAACATAATTTAATAACTTGGGTGTCAAACAGCTGAGATTTATGGTCAAGGGGGCTAAATGTTCACAAAGGATTGCTCTGGAGATGCAGTCCTATTGGATTAAGAGAGAGAAAGTAGCTAATACAATGTTTTAGACAACATGTCTCTATGGGGCTGTAGGCTTTGGATCACTTTTTGCACTGTATTAATATTTCCTTGTTGCATTTCCAGAAACTCTCTTTCTAATTATAGTTCCCTGGGTTTACTCCATGCAAATTTAAAGGATATTACTATTTTGTAACTAAAGCGTATGAATTCTGTGCTGCTGTTTAAACAACAGGGTGTGGAGTGGGCCAGATGCGGCTCCTTTCATCTTAGTGTCCCTGCAAATATTTGTATGAGCAGTTTCCAGGGTCTCTGACTTACAAGAAGATCCAATCTACACTGAATGGGCAGATGCTTTTTGTTTTCCAGAAAAAAAATAAATTAAGTAAGCTTGCTAAAGCCTTTCCAAATCAGTAAGTGGGAGGCAGGGGTGAGTTGAATGAGGGTCTGCAAGGCATCATCAAATCTGTTGGAGGATTGCATGTCACAAGTCTGATCAAGGACAAGGACACTCCCAGCTGCAGCAGCTGGAGCAGCACAAACCTTTGAAAAATAAACTGTAGGTTGTAAAAAAGAGACTCTTCACTGCCTTTCAGTGTCCCCAGTAACATGTTATCTCTGGTGGCTGTCCTGGCTCCCTGCCTCCCTCTGGAGTGGCTGACACTTGACCTCTTGTCCTGACAAGCAACAGTTGTCTAGCTCTGCTGTGGCTGCAAATGTCTCCCTGATGAAGTGTCTTGAGCTAGAGCAAGCAGCTCTGCTGAGAGACACGTTAACAGCACTCAAACAACTCAAAAAGACCCTGAAGCCCAGAAAAAAATCTGGTATGCAGAGAAAAGGGGAAATGGACTCAGTCACTACCATGAACAGCCACTCATCTTATGCTGTGCTGCTGTTTGCAGCAGGGCTCTCCACCTTGTTGGCAGACCCTGAGGAATGTGCCTTTCTCATCCATTTATCCAGCTTTAAACCCTACACCAAATCAATTCTGGCAAGGCTAATGGAGGCTGCTCCCTGAAGGAGCATGCTGTGTGCTGCCAGTGCTGCACCCATGTGCGTCCAGGCAGCAATAACCTTTGGACAAAATGCTTGAGAACATGAGACATCTGCAGAAGTGCTGGTTGTTTCTGCAACAGTGGTCTGGGCAAGGGCTTTTGTGCCTTCAGCCACACGTGCAGAAGCCCCTTTTAGTGAGTTGGGGCTCAGCATCAAGGAGGAAAGGGCTACACCCAGCATTGCTCCCCATTATCCCATCGCTCTTTCTCTTGCGCAGCCTGCCCCAGTGGAGTCAGCCTCCCTTTTTTAGGGTGAGGTCATCTGCAGTTATGCTGAATGGGCTCAAACACTTATGCAATCCTGATGATACCATTGTACACATGACATCCCATGTGCCATGTGGCTGAGATTCAGGTCAATACTTTTCTTGCCAGACGAACTTCAGGTTGCTTTTGTTTTTCTTGCATGATTTCTGCTGTGATTTAGAGGCCAAGTCCTGTCCACAAGTCTCTGTGCAACTAAATAAGAATGTCAGGATTTTCAAACAGTATTTTTGGAGAGAGACAGAGTCCCAAACTGTTTGAAGAAGGCCCCAACGCTCTCAGTGGTTTTCCACCTTTAAAAGCCACAGCTGTTTGTGTTTCCCTCCCTGTTTCTTATCTACCTTTTTCCTACGGCCAGAGTTCTATTTCCAGTCCAGATATGAGCTGCCTTTGTTATCCTGGTCAGTCACTCACTAAGCCCCATTTCCCTGTCAGCAAAACAGAGCTGCTGCTTCCCCATGGTAGCTTCAGGAAGGTGAGTGCCACAAATGTATGGGAGGCAGCCAGCTCCTGCAGCATGGGGAACCATAAATACTGGATCTTGCCCTACTCACTCACCTCCATCCTCCCCCTCTCATCATGTTGCTTCCTTCTCCCACACATCAGTGAGCTCTGAGCCCCAAGGGCCTTCACAGTCTTGAAATTTTTCATCTCCTCCAAGTCTTGCTTTCCCCAGACCTCCAAAAAATCTTGCCGCCAGACCTGTAGCTTTGTCTGCAGGCAAGGGAGGCAATAATTCACCTGCCCACCTTTGCAACAGATTTTGAGAACTGCACTTGATCAGTGCTATCTCGAAAAGTCAAGGGATTTGGGGAGCAAAGGGGGAAAGAGGAAGACCGGGTTTATGATATATTTATTAATCCAGCCCAAGCAAGAAGATTTCTGGTGGGGAGGGGAGCCAAATGGAGCTTCCTACCCATGTTGATGTAATTATTGTGTTTATATTTGGAAAAATAATAAAATATTTCAAACATAAACTGGCCTGAGGCTTGGGTTTGGGTTTTTTTCCAGCTTAACTCCTAATCTGTTACTCTGTACTTTAGCGGTCTTGCCTCTTCTGATTTACTGGTCAGTTTTATTACCAGTATTGTAATACATATATAATGGGGGTTGTCATTGCTTGTCAGCATTTCAGGTAAGCTGTTTCCTAACAGAACTTAGGCTACAGATTATGCCTGCTTTTTAAAGCAGATCCTTTACCTGAATGAAATTAATGAAAAGGCTGGCCTGGAGCCGGAGCCCAAAAAATCTTTGTACCAGTGGTATAAAGTCAGGGTTTGCCCGGTCAGTGGACTGGAAGAGTCCTGGAAAGCGGCTTGGGAAAATGTAGCATTTTGGTTTGTTGCCAGACATCCCTTAAGCTCGCACGAGATGGTGCTTCTCATGAAAATGTGCGTCAGGATTTCCCTGTCCCAGACCCACAGTGAGCACACCGCACCTGTCTGTAAGGAATCAGGATGTCGCTCGTGGGTGTTGTGGTGCTCCAGTACCACCACAAACAGGATGACTCCATGATTCTGTGTAAAGAAAACACGCAGGCCAGAGGGAACTCAAACAAAACCTCGCCGCGGGGCCGGTTCGTTCATTACGGGTTCGTGCCGCACTGGCCGCACACGCAGCGGCCTCAGCCCCCCGCGGCAGCGCCGCTCCCCGCGCTGGCTCCGCGCGCCGCCCCGCGACCGCCGCCA
>VZRR01006749.1:363903-495722 GCA_013398015.1 Oreocharis arfaki | reverse complement strand
CGCGGCCGCTGCTGCCACCCGCGCGGCCGCCAGGTGACAGCACCGGGCCGCCACCGGGTCCCTGTGCCTCGGGATAGCACTGCCCTGCGGTCCCTGTGCCAGAGGGTCCCTGTGCCTTGGGATACCACTGACCCGGGGTCCCTGTGCCCCGGGGTCGCTGTGCCTCGGGATACCATTGCCCCGGGGTCCCTGTGCCCCGGGGTCCCTGAGCCGCGAGGTCCCTGTGCCGCGGGGTCCCTGTTCCGCGGGGTCCCTGTGCCGCGGGGTCCCTGAGCCGCGGGCTCCCTGAGCCGCGGGCTCCCTCTGCCGTGGCGTGACCCGGCCGTGGCGGTCCCTCTGCTGTGGGAATCCCTCTGCCGCACGGGTCCCTCTGTCCTGGGGTCACCCTGCCGCAGGGGTCTCTCAGCTCCCGGAGTACCACTGCCCCAGCGTCTCTGTGCCCCGGAGTCCCTGTGCTCCGGGATCACTGTGCCCTGGGGTCACTCTGCCGCCGAGGGCCTGTGCCGCCTCTCGAATGCTGCCCTGCGCCGCCTCTCGAATGCTGCCCTGCGCCATGGCGGGTTCTGCCCTCCACAAAGTGCAGCTGCCAGGCCCAGTGGTTTTTGTTATTATTTTTATTAATTATCTAAGTCTTTGTGCCTCCTTGTTTCTGAAAGTGGCAGCAACGACACTTTGGTTTCAATTTGAGCCGAAGTTAAAAAGAGCTGTCATTGCAGCAGCCGAGCATGGATTTGTATGGCGGGAATTAAACAGGATTGCCATCACTTTAATTGTGGGGAATGAGAGAAGTAAATACATTTGCAAACGGGGGGAGAAAGTAAAATCCCTGTAGTTAAAGCTAGAACAGCCTTGATAGACCATGGATGTGGCCCAGACACGTAATCATCATAGAATCATGGAATACTTTGGATTGGAGGGACGTTAAAGACCATCTCAGTCAAACTTTCTTGCCATGGGAAGGGACATCTTTCACTAGACCAGGTACTCAAAGCCCCACCCAACCTGGCCTCGAACGCTTCCAGGGATGGGGCATCCACAGCTTCTCTGGGCAACCTGTTCCAGTGCCTCACCACTCTCACAGTGAAGAATTTCTTCCCAATATCTAATCCAAATCTACTCTCTTTCAGTCCTCATGCTGCAAAGGGTAATGAGCAATCAAAAAGTGTAAGGCGAAGGCAAGAATATGAAGTCAGTAAGGTAGAATTGCCAGAAGCAAACCCCGGGCGAGGAAGAGGTGATGTCCCCTCTGACCACAGGCAGGGTAGCTGGACAGGTCTCACTTTCACATGAAAGCAGGAGGGCTGAGGAGAGTGGGTGTGTGCAGGGCCCAAGCCCTGCCTTGCCACATTTACATCAGAAAGGTCCTGTCTAGAGACACCGTTGTGTAGGGGACCTGTCTTGCTGCATGGTATTCCTGAAATAAAAATACCTGATCTTTGAGAAGGATTTCCTGCCATTAGAGGGCAGCTGATCCCCATGGGGAAAGAAGCAAAAGCTTTGCTGAAATACCTTCCCTGACCGGTAAACATAAGAGCTGTATTCAGAAAGGAAGAGAGGCGCCACGCAAGGTCTGGTAGCCTCCATTCACCGTTTGGACACCAGGTGGATGTACAGCCTCACGACAGGCAGGGTGGAGACCAATCGGCACTGCCTAAGGACTGCCCTATGTGAGTTACCTATATGAGGATTTTGTGCCCGTGGGCAGCTCTTCTTCGAGGAAATAAAGAAGCAGTGACTCAGGCAGCAACATGACAGACAGACAGACAAACATTCACTACAGAGGAGGAGCTCTGCACTGTGCCTTTCATGGGGCCACAGGCAGGTCAGAAGTTTGCCCACCATCCAGCTCCTGCAGGCTCAGAGGCCACTTGGGTGCCAGCTGCATGGGGATGAGCTGCAATGTCACATCAGCTCCTCTGGAGAGGAAGAACCATTACATCCATGAGATGTTTGGCATGCTCATCCTGATGCACAGAGCACAGCAGTGAAATAAATCCATTGCCTGGTGCTGTCTGCTCATGGGAAACCAACTAATCCTGTTCTATCTGTGGCAGGGAGTGGGCACAAGCAGGGCTCTAGTAGGTCCAGCATCAGCTGTCTTTCATGGATGAAAATCGTACCACTGGAGAGAGGGAAACCTGAGTAAAAGGCAAGTTTGTGGTACCAAGCTATGGCAGCTGCCAAGGGGTAAGAGGCCGACCACAGACTACACACAGCAGAGGAAACTGAAGCCAGCTCATCTGGGCATCTGGCAACCTCTGCTGAGCTCCATCCTCCTTCTGACACACACTCAGACTCAGGAAATGCCTCCATCAGTGGAAATGTCCAGATGCTGTGCACATGCGGCAGACTTCTGCAAGGCAGTAAGGCAGCTGCCACATGGTGGGGTTTAGTTAGAAGCCCCAGCCCAGAAGGTGGGCATTGGAAAGCATAAAGATAGTTTAAATCAGGCACATACCGTAAAACATTGTTACTCTGTGCAGCAACATGAGGTAAAGCGTGATACTGGGAAAGGAAATCTAGCACTGTGCTGAAGCCACCAGCCTGTAGCATTTATAACTAGAGAGCATGTGAATACAGAAAGGACAAATGTCTGGGCTGAGAATGACCCATTCCCTGTGCTTCTTTAATGGGAACATTTTTGCCAGTTTGCCTTTGGCTATAGTGAAATATGCCTTCTGACAACAAGCAGTGTGGTGAATAAGCCATTGTGGACTGCACTCAGCATTAGACTGGAATGAGAGAAAATGACACTGCTCATTTTCTCTACTGAGGCTTCACAAATCTTCTCTGCAATAAAAGACACCATTTACCATCCTGCCTAAAACTCCTTCTCAAAGGTAGTGCTAGGCAGTCAAATCAGGCATCAAGCACAACAGGATACTGGAGGCAGTAAAATGTTCAGTACATTTGGACTGCAACAATTGACAGCTGCAAATGCAGCAGCAGATGAGTCAGTCATATCTACAGAGGAATGAGAACACAAGATGAGGGGTTTTTAGAAGTGCTGAGCAACTTCAGAGCTAGTGTCGCTGAACTCTACATAGAGTGGCTGGGTTCCTGTTTTAGTCATTGAGGATGTAGTCAATATTGTCAGTAGATTGTAGGTCATGCTTTGTTCAGTTTTAACCTTTCTAAACCAGCTTGATATGTTTAAAAATTATTCCTTTCCATTGGCTCTGCAAGGATCTGCAAGGGACTGGCTCACATGTTTACATCTGCACTGCAGTTGTCTGACTGGCAGAGAGAAGGGTTTTCTCTGATGTGCTGTGTCCCTGCTTCTCACACAGGGCAAAACCAGACAGATTTGAAGAATTCAGTGGCATGGCATGACTGCCCAAAGAAGGGCAGATTTGGGTCTGTGCAGTATGTACAGAGTGAGCAGAAGATCAGAAATGGAGACACTCAACTGCATCACGGGATATGAACCTAATTCTGAATAGTCACCATGCTATTAGCCACAATAATTCTTTACTCCATCTCCAAGCAAGAATGATGCTGTCTGAAGGACACACATGCAAAGACTGAGAACAAGACATTGCAGTGCCCTTGGCAAGGTCTGGCTGTCATGATTCTGTACTCAGACAACAGATCACAGATTTCCTCAGTAGAGCTCAAAACCAGTTCAGCATTGAATGGGAATTTGAGCATAGAGTACCTGCAAAGCAATGGGAAGTTGGGAGCCAGAAGAGGCAAGAGGTTGTTAATCAGTGCAAAAGAAGCAGGAAGGCAGCTCTGCCTGACAGTGTGGGAACACTGCACTGGAGCCCCCGGAGATCAGATAGCAACTGAGCATAAAGATAGATGGGTCTGAGAACTTCAGATGCTTGCCCAAAGAAAAAGTCAGCATGGTCGGACTGTATAATGCCAGAGAGTGCACAGAGATGATTAGGAAATGCTTGTATAGAGCTACTGAGAGCCACATATTTAGGCTTATTTGTGTGACTACGGAAGGATCCCAAAATCAGATAAGGATGCAAAAGATTGACCAAGCCTATGCAGAAATATCATTGGTGATGTTCACAGGCTTAGAGTAATGTGAAAGGCAAACCAAGAAAGCAGCAAGTAATAGGACTAGATGGCCGTCAGTGGGCTTTGGCACACTGGGGCTTATGTGCCAAAGCCAGGGTGAGAAGTAATGGGTACAGCCTTTCACTACCGTGGAGGCTTAGAAAGATGACACGTAGCAAGGGACAAAAGATGACATATAGCAAGGGACAACAGGACCCTGCTCTGCAGCCCACCAACCTGCAGCAGAGACGTACTGTTACAGCCTTGGGCTACAAGTTAAGGCAATAGCAGCTCGTGTTTTTAAGTGCTGGTTTGATCCTTTATGTGTCAGCCAACCAGCAAGGGCTGTGTCCATCTTGTTTGAGACAGCTGGGGTTCCTGGCCAAAGCACAGGGAAGCAGGCTTTGCTGCCCAAAAGGATTTATGTTCCTGCAAACACAGTATCTCACACACAGCTCTCTATATGCCTTCTCCAATACACATTTATATATCTTGGCTGAAACACAAGTGTTTCTTCTGTCAAGATGTGGTGGTTTGGTCAGAATTCTCATCTTTAGCTGAAAAAATACTGAAAATGCTGATCCTGTTGTTCAGTTCTCTCCATGTTTTATTGATGACAGTAATATGCCAGCATCAGTTCAAAAGACAGCCAAGTCCAGAGAGGGATTCACACTTACGGAAGTCAAGAGGCCTTTGTCCTTTTCTACCCTTTTCTACCTGCGTGTGCTCCTCCTCTGACCATGCCATGTCACCACTCTGTCATGTCTTTAGTCTGATGAGCATCATCACCAGTGCATGGCAAGTGATGGGAGCGCATGGCCAAGATTGGGACATGTGAGAAAGAAAAGTGCAAGTCTGTTTTGGCCAAAGTGAGTTCTGCCAGCTCATAGCATGTCCTGAGGCCATACGTAGTCCTAATACTGACTATCGGGCCAGACACAGAGCAGCAAAGCACATAAACCTAAGCACAGGAATCATTCTTCTTCTCTTCAGAGCTCCTATGCTTGAAGTTCAGCGTGAGCACTCTACTCTGTTAGATAAAGAACTAAATTAGCAAAGCAGGGATTTTGGATTACTAGTCTCAGTAGCATCAGAGGGCTCAGTACCACAATGGATGATTCAGCTCTCTATTCTTCTGAGATGATCCCAATTCAGGCTTCAATGTGTAAAGTCCTTTTGTAAAGAGATCCTGCTCTGTGTGTGAGATATATTGTGGTCTGCAAAGAGCTTTGGGTTCCTTTTAAGACACTGTGAGACAACCTGTGAATTCCTTTACTTGCATTTACGTGCAGTTACTCATGCGCATGGACCCGCTATGGTTGAAAGCTTGCCAATATAAGTGTGGGATTTACAGTCCTGAGCCCTTTATGAAGGCCTTATGGAGGTTGCAAAATGTTAAGCATTCTCACCAGTTCTGGAGAAAAATCATATTTTACAGAATTACCAAAACCAGGTGTTCTTCGCTGTGAAATGCCTGTCCCTTTCCTTTGCTGTGGATTGATCTGAACTTGAGGGATGCAGCGAGACTGTCCCACACCACAGCTTCCAGGATGAACACTCCTACGGTGAAAATCAGCAGTGCACATGGTGCTAACTTTAGCCTAGGAGGTCTGCTAGAATAAGTGATGGAAGCAGACAAAAAGCTCCTTAGAAATGCTGTGGGTGACAATTGTCTGTGGTGGGTTCATTCATCCCGGGGTAGTAGCATATGTGGGAAGTGAGTGCTGGCTAACAATGCCACAGCTGCTTTCCCAACCCACACGCTGGTCATGTGTAGGTCCTCTTCAGCACAATAAAGAAGCGGCATGCAGCATTAGTTGCCTTTCACTCCATTGAAAGTGGCTACAAAGCATTAAAGCCGGGCTGAGTGAGAAGGCTCACCAAAGTCAGTGTGAGGGTGTTAAGAAGCACAACTGTTTAAAGTAACCGGTTGGGCAGAGGAAAGGTATTTGCAGATTGTTCTCTGTCCAAAAGGGCAACATTAAAAGTGTTGCATAATCAAAACAGTGGATGTTCAGTTCTTGTTGAGAATGAGTGACAGAGGGGTTTATTTAATGCATGATTCGGTGCTTATGCTATTATTACAATTTTTCTATTAATGTGTATTAATTCTTTGTGCTTTTTCATGTGCATTTTATTAAACTTCCAGGAATTATGTATGCAGTTGTTGGAGGAATTCTTGAAGGCTTCCTGCACTAGTGATCAGATACCAGGAAATTTAGTCTTCTCCTCCTGTTTTAAGCGGATTATGGCAGAGTGAGTTGAATCTTCATGCACGCCACAAAGAGCAGCATTTGATCCTGCATATACATACTCACAAACGAATATATAACCATATATACATAGACCCAGTTTCTGCAGCTGCATGGGGAAACTCTCACTAAAGGAAAATCCCTTGGAGCAGAACATTCAAATGCTATTTTCAGGGCATATTTTGTACAAATTCTGCTACAATCTGAGACTCACTGTGTAAGGATATTTCAAGGAGCTTATCAGCTCTGATCACCTGCACAATGCTGCTGCCGCACAAAGAGGCTCTCTCCCAAATTTACTTCATAGTTATTTGCCCTTCTTCTGCACTGTGAGCCCTAAGAATAAGAATAAATGGACTTCCCAGTTTCCAAAGGCAAAGACTGCATGAATTGATATCACCCACCAAAATGCAGTGAGACTAAATCAATAACATCTGCAATAAGGCATAATGAAGACAAAATTATATCTCAGCTTTCCCAAACAGCTGTGAATCTATTTTTAATGATCCTCATTTTTGGCAGTCAGCTAAACAACTTTTAAAATGTCCTCGAAAATGCATTGTTAAGTAGATCAGCAATGCAGAACACTGAAATTCCATTAATTGCAGCTTCTTCTGTGTGGTCTGTAGTACTTGGCACGAAAATGCCCTCACTCTATAGCTAGACCAGAAAACATTTGCGGCACCCTAGGGTAGTAAGAAAAAAAGAAGTGGCTTTAAATAGGTGTCTTAAAGAATAATGCAGTGTGACTGCAACCACTGATTTGCATTTTTTTTTTTTAGGTAGGGTTTTTAGGGAAACTTTATCTGTTTTCACAGCCTTGCCCTATCATTCAGTGGTCCTGCTCTGTATGATGACAGCTTTGTACACTGATAAGCGGGCTCCTGGGCTTGGCCTCTTGGGCTTTCAGCGTAGCTTCTCAGTCTGAAGGAGTCAGCTTTCCCCCAGCACTGATGGAGTTCATCACAGCGAGATACAACATGGCATTTTAAACCTCAGCGTGATGTGTATTTTTCTTAAAACTCAGAGTATACCGTGACAGTGGAGGTGGTGAAAGGGAGTGGTAGACTGAGAGGTGTATTTGGTTATTCTTTGTACTAAGTCACATAGGTCATGCTCATCTAGTGTGAACAGTGTCTCCTGGCAAGGCAGAAAACAGGGAAAAAGGGCTCCCCGTGGGATCTGCTCATGATGATGCTATGCAGTGTGCATCAATGAGGTTACTATGGGCTGTGATTATTACTCGTCTTCATGGTGATTTGAACACTGATCTTCTAGTTTGCTGAGCTTTCATCTTCCTTATACCTAGCAATGAAGTTCCTGAGTACCAGTTCTGTCTGATACCAAATAATTCGATTTTGGTGTGTAAAAAAATTAAATTTTACTGTGCACAGCTCATCCCATTGCTCCACAAGCTGCATGCTTCTTCCCTAACGAATGTACAGTCCATATATCACTCTCCATGTTGCTCTTTGGAAGCCTTTAGGTGACTTTTCAGGACTAACATGATATCTTCAGTTGGCTCCAGTCCTTGGGAAAGGCTGGTAGCGAGGGCTGACACTACAGCGCACTCACAGCAGCAGAGTTGATACAACAGAGCAGGTCTCTCTTACACGTTTATCTTGAAGATCACAGCAGAATGACAATACTCTTTGCAGAGTGGGAGGCAACATTATTCTCTGCAGTCTGTTGCTCTGAATCCTTGATGGTTCTCTCTTCTCTGTCTCTAGATTTCTAAGAGTTCTTTTTGCATGTTTGGGAAACAGTTGCTTGTGGTCTACACTGATTAGGCCAGTTAAGGAGAGACCACATGGTGCTGTGCTATGTGGATTCTGTATTTGATCATGTGAAATGCAAGCTTTCCACTCTTTGACTGAGCAAAAATAGCATAAGCATATATAGTTGTATTTTCTGACTGGCAAAACTCCACAGCTTCCCACAGATGGGATACTTTTAATCGACATGTAACAACTGATATGATTTTCCCGAAACTGAGCCTCTGTCCTCCTCAGCCATTCCTTCAGAATGACTAGATGGGATTATTTGTTTGTTCTCTGGAGTACAGACTGCTCCTCCATGCCCCCCTGCCCCCCACCAATCTGCCTCCATGTCAGCCTGAATCCCAGTTTGTTTTTGCATTTTATTTTTTTGTTTACTAGTAGCAGGTTCCTCTGCAAACCTGTCACTGTGTCTCTCCATTTCACAATGGGTAACCATGATGCTGCAATTTGTGATAACATCAGTCTTTTTACAGGAAATTAAAAACATGCTCTGAAAATCCTGAGCAAAAATGCAACTGTCTAACTGGAAGGAGAGCATAGTATGTCTCAGTGGAGAATGATAACTGGAGTATCTGGAAGGAGAGGAAAACAAAACTGTTTAAAGACATCAGGCTGCATATATGATCGTTCACAGAGGAGCCCTACAAGGTATAGTCCATGAATCAGAAGAGAATCCCATCAGCACTGGGGAATTTTAATGAAGAAAATGAAATTCTCATCATGTCTAAACCAGAAATTAACATGCATTAACATTTTTCTTCCCATGGCTCTTACTGCCAGCTTCAGCTATTTTGAAATATTTGGGGCCAAAGCAGGAGCAAATCTCTAGAGGGAAGAAAGCTATTAACATCGCCAATAGTTCACAACGCAGCTTTGTTTCTTGAAAGGCACAGACACGGCAGGAGGTGCTTCGTGCAGCTTCATGATGGCTGTACGACTTTGAAATAATGGCCCCTGGGGCCCTGAGCCTACAAACCATTTCTCATGTGACTGAGAGACCCCTGGTCTGTGTCAGGGCTCCTTGTGAGAGGCAGGGCTCGCCGGGTGCTGTCCTCCTCCTCGGTGGGGTTGGGAGGAAGCCTCAGGGACCCGACCAGAATCCAGACTAGGTTGAGAAAAAGCATTTTAGTAGATGGGCTGGGCAGTCCAAGTGGCTTTTCACTCATGGCTAGGCCTGCGGTCATGCTATCTACCAAAGAATTGTGGTCCTTTGTTATTTTTCAGCAAAATGGCTTCAACAGACACTTCCCTGCTGCATCCATGTTCAGTGCAGCTGGAAAGAGATGGGGGATTTAGTGAAATGCAAGATCAGGAAATGATAGAGTGGATGAAACAGGAACTCTTTTATTTAGTTCTTTTCCCAAAATTTCCTACAAATCTTAGGAACAAATCTGAGGGGATGCAGGGGACCATTAGGCCCAGTATAGTTAACTATTTAATATCAGAATGGCAAAGTGACTCCAGTAATGCTCTATCTTGACACACCAGAGCAGTTAATTTCCATAGGGCAGACAGCTACAAAGGGTGCAGTTCATGGGTAGAACACATTTTTATGTTAACTGCTGTGAGTTTTCCCCCATATTTGCCTTTGGTAGCAAAACATGCAGATGTCTTATTCATCACAACAAAATTACCAATAATATACTGCTGGTTGCAAGTTGGTAAATAAAGAGGAGCCAAACACGTGACATGGATATTGAACGTGGAGATTTACGTGTAAATAGTTCACAAGAAATGTCTGAATAAGTTCTATGCAAGAATATATGTGAAATTGCAGGATCAAAATGTTCTGTGTAGAAAATGGCTTCCTTTGTGTATTTCTGTGCCATACCCTTATATAGAGGAGGCTCAAACCACTTAGTTCCCATTCCCTATCTAACGGTATAATCTCATACAATACTTCTTACCCAATTTTTTTAAAAGGGGGGAAAGAAGTCTATTTTAAATTAAGACTTTATTTTACCTTAAAAGTCAAGTCAGACTCTACACCTGATCTTCAGTCCAGCTTTCAATTTTGGTTACTCCATATAATTATGTCCTTAATTTTTTAAATATTTCCTTCTTCTGCATGAGAGGAGCACATAATCAGTAAAGGAAACGTACTGAATATATGGGCAAGAGAAAATGATTAGAGACAAAGTGGTGATACAAGCAGAATAACAGAAATCTATGATTTAGCTGTATTAGGAATACGATTGTGTGTGGTGGGCTACAGACTTCCACTCAGTTCAGAAAAAATGTGATTCTTAATCTAGTGTTGTTTTTAATTTAGTATACTAAAAAAGGCCTTACTGTATGCCAGCCTTTGATTTGACTGTCTTTACGTATAATCCTAACAAAACAGATCAGGTACTTGGGCTTGCTTTGATTTCGGAATCTGTGCTGCCAAACAACATATATTTGTCCTTTTATGGTGCTTTAATTTAGGACAAGAACAGCGATTACATGTCAAAATAACGTGCTAGTAACATGTCACCAAAACACCTGGTGAAGCTGGAACGGCCATGTAATCAAACACTTCATGATTTAAAACAAAATTAAAATAAAATAATTGATGCTTAATACTGCTGAGAGGAAGGTTAATGTGATCTACCTATAAGATTGTGTGTTGTTAACAAGAATAATAATTAAAAAGCCATTCAGAATATCTGTGTTCCTTCATGTTTCTGCTGGTAACCCTGTGGTTAAGTCAAGCAATGATTGATTTTAAGAGAATTATAGCTATTATAAACTGTAATCAGCAGAGGATGAGAATAATTATGCAGAGAAAGGGAGAAAAAGCTGAAACATGGCTGAGCAATATTCTGATTGATGGCAAAGTCATTTCCTGGCTGTTAATGACTGATTTTTCAACAGTCAGCACAAGCGCTAAATCTGTGGGGGCAAAGGGAAAGGAATGGTTGTGTTACACAGAAAACTACTGTCCTCAGCTTACCGTTTTCATTAGGAATAGAGCAGGCTTGGAAAAAAAGCTGCCGACCATCGATCAGGACCATCTCTGTGTGACAGGACTGCAGCTTAGGGTGAGCGTGTCTAGAAGTGCTGTGAGTTGTGCTCTTGGTTTTCTCTACAAGCTTGCAGTGAGCCTTCATCCCCTTCTAGGTCGTGCATCTCCAAACTCCACCAAAACAACATGGAGAGCGCTAGTTTTGGGATATCATGAGCAGAGCAGAACAGCACATATGAAGAAATCCTGTCTCAGCGGGACATTCAGATAGGCTATTTTATCTGAAAAGTTTTCTGTTGATGAAATCTCAGCTGACCCATCAGTTGTATTTGGCTTTTTGGTATTCTCAGCTGAAGTGAGTACCAGTCTCTCCAGCATTAGGCTGGTCAAATGTTACCCTTCATGTCCTGTCTGCGAGCTTCCCTCCTCGATAGCTTACATCTGCTCTCCTCCTGCCCTCAGACCTCTCTTGTTTTGCTCTCAGGAGAAAGGCATGTCCCCTCCAGAAAGGCTAATTACCTGCCCCTGCCCCATTTCCGTGTGCGTGCACATGTGCTGGCGATATGCACACAGGCCCCAGCGAGCGAGCACTATGGGGGGTGGGATGCTGAGCAAAAAAACAATTGCTCTGATCTTACACAAGTCTCTGAAGGAATGTCTGCATGTGTGTTTTCAAGTCCTAAAATAATTCTAATTTCTATTTTATGCTGCATGAGGTCATGGAGTGGACAAGCCTAGAGAACAGTGGGCTCCGGTTGACAGTTGTGTACTCTCTAAACTGTGACACTTTCAAAAAGGAGACTAATTTATCTTATCAACCACAACCATAAAATAGGGTAACAGATGGAAATAGATCAGAACCCATAAAACTGAGAGAAGCAAGACAGCCGCCATCCAGACAGGGACAGATACTGCCCTGTGAGGTCCTGCTGACTTTGAAGAAGCTTGTGGGTTGTTCACTGCTGGCTTTGTGAAGTGTGTCCTGTCATGGGAACTCTCCCATCAGGTTTTAGCATCAAGAGAAGCTCCAGAAGCATGCTTTTACAGACCTCCTCCTCCTCTCTCATTGCAAAGGTGATGCAGGTGCTGGATTTTGAGAGCTGGTGTATCCCGAAGTGCACTGCTTGCCTGCAAACCTGCACCAACCACTTTTATAGGCAACTTTCCATTTGTTCATGAAATTATGCCTACATAATGCTTAGTACTTTCCAGCAGATTTCAAAGTGCCACAGAAAAAACTTGGGTGGTGGATTTTCAATTATTTACAAAAATCCAATTTGCCCAGAGTTTTTATTCCTAATTCTAAACTGTGAAATACCAGCTTGATATGCATGCTATCTCACTAATTTTAGTGGAGTTGTACCAACCGGTGAAAACAGATGGAGTGAAGAATGCAGTTAGCAGCTGTATCTCCTCCCAGCAGCAGGTCAAATGCATCTCAGCAGCCAAAAGTACAAGAAAAGAAGAAAGATCAGCAGAATAAATGTTAGAAACATAAAATGTCCGTAATTCAGACTTGATAGCATTGGGATTCTTCATTAGGGACAGTAAAACAGAAATAAACAGAGAGGGAGAAAGACAAACTACTTACAAGCAGTGTAACAGTGGAGTAATAAATACTTCTACTGTCACTCTTGGAGGCTCTGTGAAGAGACTGCTGCTTTTCTTTTCTGTAACTTCTCAGGCAGTGCCTCTGAAACCTCTACTGTGCTGCAGGACTCTACAGAGCATTGTCCAAAGATGGGACAGAAGACCCTCTATTTTTATCCAAACCAATTTACTAGTAACTTAAATCTCCTTTTAATAAACTCAGTGGAGATGCTGCAAAGATTTGTATGAACGCAGTGTGTGGCAGACTTCCTTTCCTTATTTTTTGTTTCTTTTTCTTTCTTTTTCTTTCCTGTGCTCATTTTGTGGATGTGGTCTCTGGGTAAAATACTGAGCTATGCATGGGTCACAGACAACTCATTGAACCCTTTGCTTTGAATAACTCTTTCAGTAGGCAGGAGGAACCGTGCTGGCTAGGATTAGTGTGCAGCAGTTTGTCTCCTTGCTGTATATTGCTCCAGACATTTTCTTTCCTAGTGTGAAGTACATTTGCAGCAGAGGCTTGGAGGAAACCATGCCTAACTGGAAGTGCGGGGATAGTCCACTTGGTTTCAGTTACTGTGTTCAGTAATGAGCATGTGCCTAAAGTTCTTGCTGAATCTGAGGAGGTATTGGGCTGATACTGCTGTAGATTGCAATTTTCTTGTGGCAGGGAAGACTAGGCAACAAGAGTGCCCATTTCCTACGTCATCCTTGGTGGCTGCAACATAGGATAGAGGTGGATTCACCTTGTCCCCTCAACCCACATGACCTGGGCATAGCCATTTCTCATTGGCATTCCCAGGTTCCACCTGTGAAATGAACGTGCTGATGTGGTCTGTGCATCATGTACCTGGGTACCCACAGTTAGACTGAGGTGACCAAAACCAATGTGCTTTGCTGTCCTTCTCCCATGAATAGTGATGTCTTTCCTCCTTGTGCCCCTGCTGAGACATGAGCAGAGTCACAGCCCAGGTGGTGCACTGAGGATACAGTGGGGAGAGGAGTGAGGTTTCAGCAGTGCTGCACTGTTGTCAGCCCACCGCCTTTCAGGGAAGGCCTTGGGGCAGCTGATAGCTGCCATGGTAAATGCTGGCAGGCAGGGATTTCCACCAGGTCCTCTGCTTCTTGCCTCAGCAGGAGTTTTCTTAGACATAATCCATTTCCTGGTTTTGGCCTGGACTAGCCACATTGCCCAACTCACATCCCTTATTTAATTTCCAAGGAATGGCCAGCAAGACATTTCCTTCTCAACTCTAGCTACTTGCAGATCCCTGGATTAGATGTTAGATTTCTTGGGACTGAACAGGTCTCACTGGATCTGGAAGCATGGTTAGTTCTGTCCACTCAGAATGTCACATGTCTACTCAGACATCCAAGCAAGGGCATAAGAACTGAAGTTTAGACCTCTCTTTCTCCCTTCCTGTTTTGAAAACAGTGGCTTCATATTGGGAAAGTTTTAGGTGGGCTGTGGATATAAAATGTTTTACAAACCAGCCCCATAAACTGGTTTGAGCCAAAGGTGCCTCTGGAAGCCACAGTGTAGCTGATGTTGCCAGCAAAGCTGCCAGGCATTGCCAGCCACCGCGGAATTTTGCTATCTGGATGTTTGTTGACTGAAAACTGGACCAAGAGCTATGCAGGAGAGATACATCTCTTTCCTGGGAAAGGGCAGCTTAGTGCTTGCACATCAAGCACAAGAGCAGCAAGCTTGCTGGGGCTTCTTTTCCTTCTCTCCTTCTTTTTTAAAGGAAATTGTGAGTCACAGTCCCAACAATCTGTAAGACAACAGCACTGATGGCTGGATCAACAGACAGGCGAGCAGAAAGCTGCGCGGAGCGGGGGTGGGCAGCAGCCAAGTGCCCTCGCCTGAGCAAATGCAGCCAGTGGAACTTTGTCATCCAACCTCTTCGGATGCCAAATGTATTCACTGAGTAAATGAGGCAGCTGGGTTGTTCCTTTTCAGGAAATGGCACAGGAAGAAGATTCCTGCAGTAGGCGACAGGCAGAGAAGCTGTGATGGGTAAATGTATGGCAGCTCTGTGCCGAAGTCCAGCTTGCCAGAGATTTTACTTCGCCCCATGCATTCCACTACTGCTCGGATGTTTCTCCAGCTTGACCTGCTCTTTTCTTGCTCTCTGAGCAAGTTTCTTGCCAAGATTTTCTCAAAAGTTCTCTCAGACAACAAATCAGTTTTTCCTCTTGCACAAGGTCTTTCTCACCCCTAAAAAGCCTTTTATGTCACAAATGCAGCTTCCCACTGGCACCATGCTTCAAGAAAACACTCAGAAAAATGAAGCCAGGAGATAACACACAGTGTAGTATAATGAGGGCACCAGTGTGGAGACATTTTTGCTTTTTTTTAAAAAAGCCAAATAAATTCTGTTCCATAAAAGTGACAAGAAGCCAATTTAAAGAGAAGGAAACACAGTTCCAGCATGAGTCACTGCTCTATAAGTTCTGTAAACTACAGGAAAAAAAACCCCTGTATCCTCTTGGCAGTACACAGTTTAAGCAGTCTACAGCACAACCTGGGAGACAAGTTACCCATCTTTGGTTTAGAGCAAGCGCTAACGCAGCAGACAGGATACAGATGCCAGCTACAGAGCCAGTGNATCCCATCCCATCCCATCCCATCCCATCCTTCTACTGTACTGGAACTCTGTTGTCTCCTCTGCCATGCCAGTCTGGGTTTCAGCCTAGCTTTCTCACGCTCTAGAACATCTCATGGAAGCTAACCCATCTTTGTCTGTTTGACCACAAGAAATGTGCACAAGCCCAGCAACAATTCATGAGTCCAAAGGAAGACCCAGTGAGTGCCCTGCTCATGGAATTCCACTTCATCTTTAAGCCTTCATCCCTCAGCACTCATAGAAGGTTTTTAAAATACTGTTCTCAAAAGAAGCCTGGATCTGATGTATTAAGGTCTCTGGTGAATTTGCTTTTCCTCAGATCCTTTAGTAACTGAGAAGTGCCATGTTTGCAGTTTTAATTTTGGATGGCCAATGGCAGGATTGTTAAAAAAATATTTCTAACACATATATTTGCACAATGAAAGCATCTAATTCAGCCAAAAGAAGCAGGGAAACCACTCCCTTGTACAGCTTTGTACTTTTTTTCTTTTTCGTGTTGAAGTGACAAAACACATAATAAGTTACATCTGACTTGGTGAAACTTTGCATGTTTCCAAGAGCTGGCTGGGAAATGCACTTTATCTGAACTTTGTGGCCAATGGCCAAGCTAAATAAACCCAATTAATATTAATTTCCCTTACCCCTTCCATCCCTTCCTTGGTAAATAGAACCACCTCTGGGATTTCTAATGGTAAGTTACCCTTGCAGCATCTGGTTTAACTTGGCTACTATATCGACAAGATGTTTTTCCACTTTGAGTCTATTTTCTCTTTTTTTGCAAACTTATAAAACTTCAGAATCCTTACTGCATCCCTGCAACTTTTCTTTTGTAAGAGTATTTTGGTCTCTTTCAGTTCATGCCTAGGCATAAAAGCAATCTAATCTAGCTTGGGAGATGTGACTTAAACTGTAAATATTGTTATGTTTAAGAGCCTTGGGGTGGTATGTGACTTGAACGGATATGAAGATATTTAGCAAATATATCTGTGTTCTAAAGTAGAAAGAATAATTTATTACCCATAGAACACAAGAAATTAAGCCATGCTGCAGCCATGTCTCAGCATTAGCTCTGCTACCTTCCAAGAGTGTTCTTAAGAAAGGGAATTCTAACTTTAGGGGGTTTTATGAAAAGATGTTTTATAGGATAGGTGCTATGAAGATGACCTGAAGTTTGTATTTGTTATATTCTGTGCAAAGTTCGTTACCAAAATAGTTGAGCAAAATATCACAGATGTGAACTCCCAGTGCTATTCCCCTGTTTTTCTCACAGAAATGTTGTGCCCTGAGACTCCAGACTCTTTGGTCTCTGCATACAGGACCTGGCTTGCCTGATTTGGAAAGCAGCTTGTGCATTAGCAAACGTGCTTTCAGGATGGAGTTAGCATTTTAGTAGCTCTTCAGGTCTGGCTGAGGCTGGGAGCCATGGGGCTTCCAATGCCTATGACATCCACCTCTGGAGCCACTTTGCCAACGTTGTTCACTCTGTTGCCACAGCTGGGGCCAGGGTACAATGTGGAAGAGAATATTGTTGATGTTCATGCAAGATGTTAATGAAACACTCTTGATGTTAATGAAAGAAAAAGAAGATGAAGGGGCAAAGCTGACGAAAGAGGAGAGAGGAGAAACTCGTTCAGAAACTTCAGAACCTTGTTGATTTGTGTGACGTGGGGAGCCAAGACATACAGACACACTGTGACAAGCACGTACCAGCACAGTGATGTGCTCTGAATAAACTTAGTTCCCATCAGGACACAGGAATGGTTGCAAGGTCACGCCAAAGTCTGCCCCGTCTGCTGGTCTGCCTCTGAGCATGGCCAAGAGACACGTGTGAGGACAGGGCAGACATAGCGTGGTCCTCTGGAGAGCTCTGCCAGCACCCCACAGTCTGCACAGACCACTGTCTGCAGACAGGATGAAACTTCTGTTTTTTCCCTGTAGCTGCTTTTTCTGGACTGTTAGTTTGTTGAAATGGCATATCCCAGACTGTGTCTGATCAGAGTTCTCTTCTTAAGGGGAGAAACTGGTGACTTTGTTAAGCCTTGATGTAAGTGGTTGAAAAAACAAACCCAGTGAAGCCACAAACCCACTTCGTGTGCCAGAGCCCTGTGGTAAAATGACTGCAGAGCTTTAAAAATGCAACACAGAAAATGGAACGCTTCTGCCACATACAGAGCACTCCCTTAAGCCATTGACTGTTTGGGATCGAGTTAGAGATACATTTCATGCATAAAAGGGAGAACTAGATTGCTGTAGAGGATGACTGCATTTTCCATGGAGGGAATTTATACTTTGTCTAAGAGCTGTGACATTAAACCCTTTTACAAACCACCTTGTCCAAACACTGAAGGGCTTTTTTTGCAGGACAGAGCATCTGCAGAAGCTGTCAAGAATTGATATACTTTTGCCTCAAGTCAAAGAGTAATGTATTGACTCTCAATGTGATTAGGATGGACTTTTGCCCAGAACGGGAAAATTGGTTCTGAATGAAAATTGCACTTCAGAAGTAGCTCTTTCTTAATGATGCTATTATTATTTTATTTTAATGTAATTTAAGGTTATGTTCTTAGATCATAATTGTCATTTTTATACTTCCCTTAAGTCAGCATAGCATTACATTTAGTGGTCTCAGTAATGATGCCAAAGGGTTGTGAATCTCACCTGCCATGGATAGAGCCTTCTGTTTCTACACAATTTGGTTGTGCTTGGAAGAGAAATTGTCCTTGAGGTGCCTCAGAAAGGTACTGTCTTGATGATCATAATTACCTGAGACTGAAAAACCATCTGGTTAAAATCAGGTCTCCTTACATGTTTTATGTACCGTCTTTAAAACATAGTCTCCCTTTACCCCCCTGAAAAATTAGAACAACTGACCTGTTTAAGCATTTTCCTAGTCATATTATTTAACAAATTGGTTTTTAATAGCTGCATTGGGCAAAGAACTATTTGAGTTGAGCCTGTGGTGACCATTTTCCTGCAGCATTGGGACGTTGGATAATGAATCTCTCTGTTCTCTGCTCCTTGGGAGCCAGGGAAGGGCTCACCAGACAGGTCCAGAGGGTACACTGCTAGGTGTATTTAATGTCTTGAAGGTGAGCAGCATAGCAGGATGCTGTGGAAAAGCTGACCTTCCTGTCTTGAGAAATAAGGATGCCATGAGTGATAAAAGAAAACCCCCTCTGTGTTCCCTCTCCCTCTCTAGTAATGTAGTAATGCTGCAAGAAACGGCCTAGCCTTCAATTTAATTTCAGTCACTCATGCATTTTTTAGCCATGACATCACCCTGAAGTGATTAGGAAATTATATCCAGGATGTGAACTCAAGCAGAAGCTTATGGACTTTTCACTGTGTCACAAGGAACAAGAAATGAGGCGACTCCTGCCATTTTTCAACAGGTCTCCCAGTGGGTATTTGTGTCCCATGCTGCACTTGGGCTAATCATCTTTCAAGTTGCTCCACATCAGATCAAGTGGAAAGGAGACCCCAGCCAGTATGTGAGGGTCAGTCTGGCTGGGGAAGTGAGCAAAGAGATAACATGTTTAAGTGACAAGATCAGTGAGGTGCCATAGCAACCCAGGTGAGCAAAGATCAGTGATGAGTTGACCTGCAATAAAATCAGCTTTGGTATAACTCCACCATGACCTCTCCCTTCAAAAATATTCCCATTAGCTTTGTCCTAAAGTAAAAGAAAATCAAAAGCCATTTTAATTTCTCCAGAGGAAAAAGATTAGGAAAAAAATCTGAATTCTCACACTTTTGTGCTGTGATAACATCTGTACCTCCCACAATGTGTTTGGAGATAGTGCGACTGTCAGCAGAAGATGATGCCAGCCACTTTGAGAAATGCCTGGTCAGGTTTCTATCATAACTCACTGTCTTGTAAATATGTTTAATTTCTGTTTTAGCAGAGACTGTCTTCTAGCAGAAATACAGAGATTTGTGCATTTATCCTTCACAGAAATCATAAGGCTTCTGGAGCTTACAGACAGGCATTACAAATACCTCCCTGCAAGCCTCGCTCTCTGCGAAGTTCAGTGTCATCTGGCAGCAGAAGACATCAATCACTACTCAGAAGCGCAGGCTAATGTTTCTAAGCCAGGCAGGGCTTGTATCTGCTTCCCAAATAGCTTACCCTATCAGCTCTTTTTATTGAGATTGATTCCCCATATTTTGCTAGTTTGAGGATATAGTCCATTTATATTTATCTTGTACTGTAAAGCTAATAATCGACATTGTTACTGTAGTTATTTTATGAGCCAATTTCTTTGTACCCAAGGGTGTTTTTATTACTCCCCTTTTGGCCTTTCCTTCAGAGTACTGAAAGTATACAGTGAAGGGGGAAGAAGTGTTGTACAGACTTTGTAACAAAATTCATTGGTTGATTATTATTATTTCTTCGTTTATATCACACTCATGCTTTCTGTTTCTCTAGTTCTGCCTAGAAGACTAGCCAGCCATGCAAGTCAGAGGCTAGTCTGAAGGCAGGCCTAGTTTAATTTCACATTCTCCAAATCCCCTGTGTGAAATAGACAATAGCCAAGATGCCCTGTCCCACTGATATTTGGTTACAGAGACATTGCACAGAGCATTATGAGGGAGCAAGGCTGGCCACTGCAGCCACTCTCATCCCGCTAAGGAAATTTCCTATGCTACAAATATTTCCCTGAGAAAAGTTACTGCTGGTGGAGTTGAGCAAATACGGCAACGGAGAACTGGATGGGGATGGAATAGAAGACACTCTATTTCTTACTCTCTTCATTCAATTTAGCATCACTTTATGTCCTCAAAACATGACATCTGAAATTTTGGGTTAATAATAAGCTATCGGAGAACTTAATGACTTTTCTGTCAGGCTGAATCTTGCATAGATACATACAGGCATTTGTACCTTCAATTTGTTATGGAAGATGAGATATTTACAGAACAAAATTTTCATCCAGAAAATTAGGAACCAAACATGAGGCAAAATGGCATAAAGTTGGTGTCTCATTTCATTTTTGACAGTGAATCTGTAGGCTGATGACATCTATATCGCTAGGATTACTCTGAAGTTGTCTTAAAACACATGATCCAGTGGAGACTGACAAATACCTTCATTATTGCCAATTAGTGCAGAATAGTATGAAAGATGAGCCAATTGCCTGGGCCCGGAGGCTCCTCCAGCAAGTGAATTGATGGTGTCAGCCAGAAGAAGCTCCAGATTTCAGAGCCAGGAGGGGCCACTAGATCACTGAGTCTGACTTCTTGAATAACACAGCCCTTACTTTTACTCTGTTACTCGTATCTTCATAATGTCTCCCTTCTCACAGATGGGTGATTAGGCAAGATGATGGGAAAACAAAGGGGAACAGATCTGTCCTCAAAGATACGAAACAGTGACAGCCTTGGTGTCCTGACACAGGAGCACACTGACGCTTGCTGGTGCCTTTCTATCAGCCTCAGAGGCCGAGGCAGCAGCCCAGCGGGTAAGTCCATCTAGGTCTCTTCAATTCTCAAGCAGACACTGTCAGGCTGGGGTGAAAATACCCTGTCTGAAGAGTATTGAGACCCTGTCAGTGCTGAAGGGTCGATATGTCTGTCAGTGCTGGCATTTTGGAGGCAGCATCCCCTGGGTGTAGAATTGGTCCTAGTCTGGGAACAGGAGCTCAGAGGAAGTGCACTCTGTAGCCTCTGTGTGGTGAACGGATTCTCACTGCTATTTATGTAAGAAAAAATAACGTCTTGAGGATAATGTTTTTACAGTTTTTTACATTCTGTAGCATTTACAACAAACATTAATCATCACAGGTGTCTTTCACAAGAGCATGTTTCGGTCTCTTGAATGACTGTGGGTGTCTGAGGGGTAGCACTGTAAAGCAGTGTCCCGAGAGTGGAGCTGGGAAACCAACCTTCAGCTACATGTTGGGTTGTTAGTGGCTAATCCAAAGCCTTCCACTACTCAGCCAAAAGATTAGACAGACAAGGAGAGAGCCTCATAGCTTTCTAGGGACACTTTGAGTCTACATAGATCAAAGAGGAGCTGCAGGACTTTTGGATCCAGCCTTATGTCCACTAGATGAGCTTGATCAGATTGGATATTTTCTTTTTAATCTCATGATGATCTATTCTGGGAATTTTTGACTCTCTTTCCAGTAAATTATTATCTTTGATGAGATTTCATCTGGAGTCACTCACGCCTTAGATAAAGCCACAAAATCCAACTAAATTAGATTTTAAACATGACCATTTCTTTCCTTAACACATTTGTATTTATCAGTTTATACATTTTCTCAACTAATATTTCTTAGATAAAAACCTAAAACTAGCTTTAATGAGAGCGACAGGGCACTTCTTAAAGTGCCAGAAATAAGTATTATTCTTCCTTGTAGGAAAATAGATTTTTCCTAATGTGATTTTAAATAACTGAATTTCTTTAGTGGCTTTAAATTACTCTGCAATAAACAGTACATAACCTATACTCTCACCTAAAAGGACACTTTCTACTCTCATTCTTATAAGCTGAATTCTCTTTTATCCCCCCCAAAGGTATCAGTAAGAAGAAAGAAATGTCTTAGAGTATCTGAGTCAGACTATCCTGATGCGAGACGCCCATCTTTCAGTGGCTTTATAAAAGACAACTTTTCTCACCTGTAGTTCAGGCACAGGCTATAAATCCAAGGTGATGGAATTACATACTTTCCAGGGGAATCACACTCTTTCCATTAGTATCGTGCAACAAAATCTGTAAGTTTTTCCTTGTGAGCTTTGTTGTGCCTAGGCAACCACGCAGCCAGCATGTGGTACAACCAGCTGGTGAGAGGAGGACAATGCAAGCTCAGCTAATTCATTGAAGCACAGACGCCCACGGCCATTTGAAATGCTCTGGGCAAAGTAGGACATCCCCATGGAGCTGGCAGATACAGCACAGGACCTGAGAGAGAACCCTGATCTCCTTGAGGATAGGTTGGATACCCCAGGGTGTCTTAAACGAAAAAAGTTGCCCACGCTGATGCAATGTACTGAAGTTTGCATAAAACCTAAAGCCATCCCCGTCCCCTCTCTAGACCCTCGGCCACAGTCCCACGAGGCTACAGAACGCCTTGAAAATGAAGACCATAACAGCAGAGTTCACCAGCTTCAGCTCATGATGGCATTTCTAACATCTGGACCTATAACTGCAAGTGACTAGTGACAAGGAGACAACGGCTAAGCATAATATCAACATTTTGTTAACCGTGTTTGCAAAAGCAGCCAGCCCCCTTCACCCCTTGCCCTCTCCGCTGGATCAGGAACTCCCCAGCGGCGGCAGCAGCCTGCGTGGAGTGGGGAAATGGCCTCGCCGTGGGGGGATCACGGCATCAGACTCCACCTCCCCGAGCTCCCCGAGGGCAACCCAGGGTCAGGCACGGCCTCCCGGGCTCCCACTGCTTGTGTGGTTGCTGCTGCTGCTCTCCGCCAGCCGCTCGCTGAGGCAGCGGGTGCAGACACGGCTTGGGAAGTGCCGAGGTCTGCAAATTCCGCCTTCCTGCCCTGACATTCCCTGCTCGTGTTTTCACTGACCAGTGCTGATGGTCACAAAGTATCCGTGCTATTTCTGAGCAGGGGATTTTCTGTTGGTGTAGCTGCGTGCTGGAAATGTGATGCTTGGATGGAGCTATCCACACTGCACTCTCCCGAAGCCACCCAGGCACTGTGATGAGGGATTGCCCGAGCATCATGTTGTTCTAGCAGGAACTTTTTTTTTTTTTTTTAAATGTCTTCCCAGGAGAAACTTCCTGTCCTCACACTTGTCCTATGCAGGGGAATTTCACAAACTTTCATATTAGCCTATCCATGGCCATGGCAATAACAGCCATCTCAAAAGATGGTCATGAAGGGCAGTGTTGATTTCTCAGTCTGCTCGAGGTCCAGCCTGCAAAATCCAGTGCCAGGAGAGATATCCTTGCCTTGGCACCAACTGATCAGGGAGGAGAGGGTGCAGCCATTACTGGGAGGATGCTGTGCAGCTATTTAACTGCTACATGCGATGGTGGAGCGCGCTGGTGGTGCTCTTTGTCCTGCCTGTCTCTTGGATAGACCATGTTTATATGTGTGTGTACAGGTGCACATTTGCTGGGTTCGTTAGGGGATCTGAAGAGAAGATGAACTAGCATATAATAGGAACAACAGGAAAGTAGTGAAACTTGCTAATATTGTCCTTAACTTTCTCCAGTTACAGTTTACGCTTTCACCTTTTCTAGTCAGCCAAATGTCTGTGGTAATTAATATACTGAAAAACCATTTCTGTTTGAGGTAGTGCTGTGATTTTAGCCTTTATACGTAGTCTTGGCTTATCTAACTGCTTGTCTGGGGTCTTGTGAATCTCTGTAGCAGATTGATGCCTCTTCAAAGCCATCTGGAAGAAGATCTACCCACTCTTTTTTCCCCCCACTCTTTTAATTGGGACTGCTGGCTGGCCCTGTGTATCAGAGCAGTACAAAGGCTGAGAAAACAGAGAGGTCTTACACTAAGCCATTTGAAAGGGCAGCAGGAGACGTCATCCATTTTGTGTATAGATATGTTTAGATAGATGTGGTAAGCCATGAGAAGTGGATGCCTTGACAGGTTACTTTTCAAAGACTGCTGATTTGCAGTGACCTCTGACTGCTCTGAAAACAGCTGAATTCTGCAGACTCTGGTAATCTGAGATAGAAACTGTTTTGAAGTCGGCTGGGTGTAAAGAGTCTATTGCTGCCCTGGGTCTCTCAATACCACAAGGAAAAGTAGAGCAGGGGGAAAAAAAAGGATGCTGTTGCTGGAAACTCCCTTGTCTGATTTTGTATGGAACAGCTTGCTCTGTTTGCAGGACAACACCTGGATGAAGACCATGCACTTTTATGCTCAGAAGTTGTCTATCCCCCCAAGCCAGCCATTGCCTCTGGAATGTGTGTAAAAATATCTTGTTCCTCACTACATGATGCTTCCCTGTGCTGTGGGAGCCTCATATAAATGTATTTCAAATGCACAGCATGTTATCTATACCATGTTGTAGTCACACTTATATAAAATATATACTGTGTAGGGAAAGGTAGGAACACCACCCTTTTCTCTCAAACTATGTTATGGATTAAAATTAGCAGGTTAGCATAATTCTTCCCAGCCTGTACTGGGGATCTATTACCTTTCCATCAGACATGTAGAAGTTCAAAGTTCCATGTTTTAGGAAGTTAAAGTAGCCAAGTATCTATGCTAGTTTTCTTATGGTATCTCTAACTCATCTGCTTTAATAAAAGCCTCACATGCATTTTAAAGCTTGAAGCGCATTTTTCCTAGAATTGCTAAAGTAATTTTTGATGCTGAATCATTAGCGACAGGAGACATCACTGTGGTTTTAAATGAGTGAGCTTTACTTTGCACTTAAAATGCCTTTTGTGAAGGTGGCTGGTTTCCTTCTCCATTTCTAAACCTCGCTTAAAAAAAAAAAAAAAAAAAAAGACAGAAAAGTCAAATGTCCTTTTAAGCCCCAGAAATTAGAAGGCAAATGAAAAAAATGGATAATTATCTATAGGGAAGTTTTATGATTTTTAAAGCCATCTCGTAAGTTTGATTGTCATAATATTGCGTTCTGCTTGATTTGGATTGGTACTCCTCTGTATATTAATTTCATATGTTAATCATTTTACAGAAATATGCTAAGTGCCTAAAAGCACCAGAGAAGATTAACGGCTGCTAACAAAACACCATAAATGGGTCTGAGATGATTAAAGCCCCCTTTTGCAAGCAGGAAAGTGTCATCTCTGCAATTGTCTCTGGTGTAAACAATCTCCCTCCAGTCCCAACACTTTCTGTTCAGATGCAGATCTCAAACTATAGTAAGCCAATACAACCCCATTCACTTTTTCAGCTGTTCTGAGATTTGATTCTGGCATATATAATTCACATTTTTAAATACAGATATGTGTTTTCTTCTGCCATAAGAGTAATTCTTAGCCATGTTTCCACAATACTTTGATCTTAAGACAACTGATTTGAATGTAAAATCCTGGTTAAGCATATTGTTAATATTTTGCTGTCTTGTTAGTATAGAGATTATATCAGTATTGGATTTTAAACTTAAAGCAAAGCTAATTTTAGAAAAATTGCTACAGGGGAAGTTTTGTTTGGTTTATATATGGTCACAGTTATTAATTTAGGGTGAAATATTTCTTTTCAATACTGTTTTTTTTTTTTTACATCTTAAATACAGATCCAATTTTAGCATTCTGTATACTTATTGAGAACTTAGTTCAAAGATTTGAGAGGATTTACAGTTGAATGGCCAAAGTCCTTTACATACATATATACATAAATACACAGACTATATCCCAGGAAAAAAAAAAAAGCTTTATTCAGAATAAAGATCACTTTCATTCTGTTTTTTACAATAAAATTTAATTCTATAATTGTTAAAAAACCAAATAAATGCATTACTGACCTTTTAAGGGTGATTTCTAAGCATATGGGGATCATCTACATTTTGAAAGCAGTTGTTTTTATGACCTGAAGAATATACATGAAACACTGGGATTTGAGCTGCTTTCTGAAGAAAAAAAAAGAAAGAAAAGAAAAAAAAAAAGAAGAGACCTGCTCCTTCTGGCTTATAAAATATTTCTTTTTTTCTTGCAGTGATTTATCATATTATAAAAGTATCATCAACATATAATGGTCACATTCTCCAGTGCATAGCAAGCATACGTGCTTGTTACTGCCGGCTGAACGAATGCGTACCTCCAGAACCATGATGTTCCACAGAACGAAACATATGGAGATAGGCAGGGCTTGTTAATTTGTTCTCAAAAGGATACAGATAAAAGCAGATGCTAAGGGGCAGTAAATTACACTTTTTTTGTACATTTTCTTCGGTCGGTTTTTTTTTGACCCTCCTAGTTGACACAGAATTTCCTTTGCGGCATTATTTATTGCCAGCCATGTTGCTAGGCTGCCTGGGAGGGCAAAATGGAAAACTTTGTGAAGTGTACTTGGAGAGCGCTCTTTTAAAGCAGATGATTTGTGAGTAAGTCTTGGAGAGTTGGGAGTGTATTTTAGATATGTTAGCTGTCTTGTAGTGGGCTTTTACACAGTGAATGAAAGACTCTGGAAAAAGTTGCTTATATAGGGAATGTTTACCAAGATGTATCTGCGTTTCTCACCAGTGTGTGGGCTATACTCTTCTCAGCATAAAGTTAGACCTTCCGTTTCTCCACTTGAAGGCTCTATAAATGTTGGAGAGTTGTATTTTGGAAAAAATATTGTTAATTTTGGGTTCCCCTCTTCTAGGATTTTAATTATTAGAGAGCAACAACACCACTCTGCAGAAAACCAGATTTTTATGAAGTGTCTCAAGCCACACATCAAAATGTTGGAGGCATCAGAAACCATTAGTCACTTCTGAAAATTTTAGGGCTTGAGTGACTGGCCTGGCATGTCCTTTGCCTTTTTAGAAAGGTTTTAATAGGAAATTTGCTTAACCTGGGTCTCATATAAAACAACAGCTGCCAAAGATGCTCAAAACTCCTAAAAGATGTTCAGAACTCTTAAAAGCAAATGGTCAGGTCATGAGCACACCTATATGTTGAGTGTGTACATGTGTTAAAATATATTTCTGTATGGACTTGTTTGCATATAGGGACACATGGAGCAGCTTCCAGATCTGTGATATCCCATGGTTGAGTGCACAAAGACAGCTGGGAAGGACAGGGGCAGGGATGCCTGTGAGGATGGGGCATCACACTGCTGCCCGAACCATGCACTCCTCCTCCTCCTCCTCCTCATCCTTCTCCTCCTCCTCCTCCTCTCACCCAGGTGGCAGCTACAGAGAGGAGGGATGAGGGAGGTGACATGGGAAGCCTGGGACAGGGGAAGCAGGAAGACTGGAGGCGGGGACTATGGTCAGAAGCTCTCTCTCCAGCGGAGGGTGTGTAACCTGTGCAGAAATGCCACTGGGAAGCTGAGCTGCCAGGTGGGCTGTGGCATGTGGGAAATGGCTCCTGTTGGTTCAGCAACTGTGCTTTACACCTTATGCCCAGAGATTTGTCGACAACACTGGAGACAATATGTTTTGGAATGAGACCTGTTAAGAAAGATCCAAAGCAGCTCCAGCACCCAAAAAAGATTTGCTGCAAAACCCACTGTTCCCTTCATGTTCTCCCACGCACTCCCATGAGGTGCTCCCTGCTGCCACCCTCTCTGTCAGACTGCAGTGGGATCTGTCACGACAGGCTTGTGGGCTGTGGCACCGTCAGCCATGGTGTGCACAGGGTGTTCATGGTTCCAACTTGCCTGCCTAGTTCAACACCCTGGATGTTTTGAGGCTGAATTTTTGTCGCATTTTCTTTTTGTCTTGAAAAGGTGTAATAAATACTGCTTTAATTCAGTGGTAGTGAGTGGGTGGGTTTTATTCCTAGGGTTTTTTAGCTTCACAAGCAATCTTCTTTCCTAAAAAAAGGCCACTTCTAAATACATGATCAGGCATCCTTCCACATATGTGTCCACATGCGTTCCTCCTCACACTATAATTTTTAATGCAAATTGGTCGATTGCATTCAAGTGCCTGCAGTCAGCAAGTATCTAACGGGAACTGGCAAACATTTTTTTTTATGCAGCAGTGGCCACAGTAGTGAGATAAATACACCCCTGAAAACCTGAATGAAAGTGCTATACGTATCTGTTTCAATGTAAAGGACAGGTAGAAGTGAGGAAGTGGGAAATGCATCTGTGGGTCTGAGAGAAAAACTCAGACCTGGTCTGCCCTGAGGGGAGAAGGTCCTGACTTTGTTACAGATACATGTCTTATAAATCAATCCGTTTAAAGTAGTGTTGGTTTTGAAACAGAGCAATTTGCTAGATTTATTAAAGCTTAAAATGTTATGTTGTGGAGGGATCATCTTTTGTTGCTCTGAAATCTGTGCATTTCTCGTGGGTACATCTGCTTTTAAGTGCTACAAACTGACAAGTGGTGCGCAACTATTTCTGACAGACACTGACAGATACTTCAGCTGATATAACAGCAAAAAGGTGGGTAGTTTCATGGTACATATGTACAAATAATGCCCCAGAGGGTAGTCCAAACCAGGCTGGTTGTCGTTTTGCTACTGTCCTCAGTATCAGATGTTTTAGCTGTCAGGGCAGTGCCCCAGTTTTGTCAGCAGCCAGTACACAGACTGAACATGTTCTCAAAATACAGTCAGTGCAGTCCAACACAACATGTCCATGTTATTTGTACAGGTGAGAAAGCAGTGGGGAGGCTTTACTCATGACTAGGCAGGGAGAACATTTTTATCTATTTGAGCTCTATTTTCAAAGTTGTATATGAAAAAAGCACAGGCAATGAAATATAGAAAATCCAATAGAACATCCAACTTAGGCATTCAGATGAATTTCCTCAGTAGGCTGATGGGTACATAATATTACAACGTCATTTGATTATCTGAAAATCTTATGGACCAGCAGAGGTAATCTAGTCCAAGCTCCTGCTCAATGCATCCAAATCAAGTGAATATCAGTAACCTGAAATGTCAACCAAACATACCAATTATATGAAACATTTCTTATCTATATTTTGGACTTGTAAATTGGGCCCAAGAATAGTCTTGACTAGCATTCAGAAATTACTCCTTGAAGGGAATATTTCTAACTTTTTTTTTTTGTTGTTACGCGTGGGTTGCATGAGTGAGTGTTAGAGCCAGCTTGTCCTGTGAGAGATGGTGACAGGGTGTCCTACCCACATGATTTGCCAGGGAACAAACCAGAACAGGACAGGGATGGCTCAGTCTGAGTTGCTTGGACTGGTTTTATTTTCAGTGGAATAAGAGAGCCGCTTTCAAAGGGCAAATACCTTGTGTTAAAAATGGGCACCTATGAGAGATGAGCTGTTCCTCTGCCCCTCTGGTGGCTGTCTGTAGAAGCCATTTAAATAACAAGTTCAGAGGTGACACTATCCTTCACATGGCTAAAGTTCAGGCGATGAATCGTGCCCTACTGTGTTCAAACAAATGTTGAAGAAATGTGTTCCTTTCTCACTGCTGCTGGATGGAGAATGAGATAGTGGGCTTTTGAGCAATTCTCCCAGAAATGTGCAAAGCTGCAAAAATTCAGAACCTATTTGGGAATCCTCAGCCATCAATAACACAGGCAATAGTGAAATAACAGCAGGACGTTTTACTTTTAAATGTTTCTCATAAAAATGAGGGGAGCAGATTGTTTATGTTAACCTTTCTGGGAAATGCAATCAAATTGTCCTTGAAAAATGTTAAAGAAGAAAAACATAAGCGTGGCTTTCAATAGCCCTTAACAATCTGTGAACCGGCCCATTGCTAACTGTCACACACAATGTACATTTTGTTTAGTGATTTCTGTTACACTGCCACTCTCTATGAAAATGTTTAAAAGAATAATTCAAGCTGCATGATCCCAGGTGCATAAACATGTGCTCCTCAAGCCAGCAGAGAAACTGCCGAGCCTAGCAGGATCGTCAGACCCACGGGTCAATTCAGGGACTAAGAAAATCATTTCCTATTTTCCTTTATGGATTTGGAGCATGCTGGGATCAGCCAGTCTTGAAAAATAGAAAGAAGCTGTGTCTTCTACAGCAAAAACAGAGCAGGGAAATGAAAGATGCTTCCAACCCTGGCCAATTCTCTCAAAGCAGGATGGGGAAAATGTGTGGTTCCTGCTGTCTGAGGCTCCCGGCGGCTGTTCCTACTGCACTGCCAGCTCTGCAGAGCCGTGCCCTGCCTTGCTGAGAGTGGCCGGAGGGGAAGCCTGGCCCTGCTCCAGCTGAGGTGGTTAATACCTCACACCAAGCTTCCTCAGCTGAGGTCCCCATGCCCTTGGCTCCCTGCTCAGCATATTTTTCAGGCACTTGAATTGCTCTTCGGAGGCCTTCAAAGGTGCCTACCTTTCCACTGACTAAGCAAATAGGCTTAAGTGGGATTTCAAGCCTTAGAGTACGGCTCTGTGCCTCCATGGGAACATGTGGTTTTCCACAGACTGAAGCCCTTTGCCGTGAGCTCTCTTCTCTGGTGGAACGAGTTAGTGACTAAACAGGTCTCATTTCACCATTCACATGAAGTCAAAGATCAGTTTGCAGCATCTAAAATAGCTCTAAATGCAATTGTTATTATTTGCCATGCTGAGTGATGTACAATCCCTAAAATTCCTGATAATTTTCTCTTTTTTCCTCTTTTGTACATGGCTAAACTTCTTGCTCCCAGTCTGCCTGGCTGAAGCATGGCAGGCACTTGGAGTGGTCCCCTGGCGTGGTGTGGAAGTTAATCAGCTGTAGTGCTTTGACTTCAACAAGCTTAGGCAGTCTTCAGGTCGTGGCAACCCCTTGGCCAGCCTGTGAGGGAGGTGGGATCATTCCAAGTAACCTTTTTCCTGAATGAAGGAGCTCAAGCAACCCTATGGGAAGTTGCTTGGGTCACCTATCTTTTTACTCGAATAGAAGCACAAGGGTCCAAGTTTGTCCCCTCTTGTTGTCCCCTGGATTGTGAAAGCTAAGTAGAGACCATGATGAAAGAAACATGGTGTCACTGGCCTGCTGTATAGTAAGGAAATGGAACAACTCTAAGTGCATGTGGTTTTAAATGTGTTTATACCACTCAACTGCTTCTTTGACTTGCCCAACACTGGGTAATCTCCAAGTATTCAGGAAGTATAATCCATCAGCTGAGGTTCAGCTTGCTGAAACACTCTCTGCACAACATTGCTGGAAAGTGGGAAGATTGCTGAGGAGGCCTTTGGTAGTTACTCTCTGTTACTCAGAGGCTACAACCATCACCAAGGGGACAAATGGATGGCATGGATGTCCCTCAGAAATGCTGCCTCAGCATCAGTGACCTCAGCAAATCCTAGTGTTTCTCCTCTGAATCTCTTTGTCTTCTGTTCTGTTTCCAGCTAGTTTCCTGTTACACTTTCTTTCCTGATATCAACCCCCGTTTTTTGTTTGTTTGTTTGCTTTCGGTCCCAGTGGTTTACTCCCTATTGGAGATAATGAAATCACTTTTCAGTCTTGTTTTGAAGAGATACCACAGGCTGAGCTACACAAGCCTTTCACTGAAGTATTGGTCTTCATAATTTGCATTAGCTCTTTTAGGCTATTTTTCATTAATGTTCCCGTATGGCAACATCCTTTCCCTGGATCTAGTTCTCAAGCAATATTCCACTAACAGCAAGCTAAGCTAAAGATGAAAACTTTTATCTTGTTTAAGGAATGAATGAATAAGTTAAGTACCTACCTCTTCTTCCTGGCTTAAATCTTGCTCCTGTCTGCTACAGCATCACAGGACAAGCAAACACAGCTTTGTGAATAACAACCCTCTTTCCTTTCTATGCTTGTCCCTCTTTCTTCTCTGTCAATCTCTAGCATTTCCCCTTCTGTTTTTTGTGGAAAAGTAGTTACACTGGAGGTGCTGGTGGGCTTGTCCAAGGATTCTTAATTCAGTATTTTGCAGAGGTGTTAGCTAATTTTTTATGGTGTTAGGCATTTTCAAAAGTTAAGAGTATATGAAGAGCATTCTCTGTACCAATGGCAGATGACAATTTTACTTTTCCCTTTAGTACCCTGCAAAATATATTTTAAAAGGTAGGGGGGAAAAGGGAAAAATCAGCAAAATACCGTATGTTAATTATTACTTTAAATACAATAGCAAAGATGGCCTAGAGAAGAGAAAATACAGTGAAAAAGAACACCTTATGGAATGTTTCAATTTCAAAAATTGCACAATAGAAAGGTCTTCAGTTTTCCTTTGATCCTAAGAGTTGTTATCCTATCTCCTTGCAGTTCAGCACCTAACTCTGATTCAAGCAGCACATAATCTCTTTGGAAGACAGACACCCTCTCAGGAGAAGGAAAGAAATTGAGTGGTCTTGTATGAAAGCTTGCAAGACTGAGAAGGTCGTGGTACCAAAGGATTTCCTGTGTGTCGTACATGATCTATTCCAAGTCAGACAAAATCGTTGCTTGTATGAATTAACAGGATATTTTTGGTTTCCATAGTACCCATGCTTTTATGCTCTTGGTAGAATCAAACCCTCCTTTAGTAGACTTATGTACTGAAGCATACTAGCAGGGGTGAAATGAAACACATTTGAAAAACTTGACGTAATAGAAAGCAGAAGAAGGAAGGTTTATCTCTCGTTTCTATTGTCCTCATCTGCTTTACACTGGCAAAGCATTAACATTGAAAAGGCTGCTTGGAAAACATTAAACATTTCCCCATGGAAATACCTGAATGTTAAGGGAAAAATCCAAACCTGGAAATTTATGGCTTGAATCCTCCTATCTGGAAACACTCAGAGCTGTGATAGGTGAAGTGCGGGGTGGGTACAGCTGTACTATTCTGTAAGAATATGGTTCCCTGCTAGGCTGCATCTTCCATGGTGCAATGGGGAGGTTGAGACACACCACGGGATAGATAGATAGATGGATAGATGGATAGATAGACAGACAGACACAGCCCACATACAGTGAGATCACCATAGTACAAATGTTACGACACTCAGAGAGGCACTTCATGGCAGAAACACTTCTTTGTTTGCCTGTTGACCACCACCTGATTTTTTTTTTTAATTTTTAGTTAATTAACAGGTAAAATCCAAAGAAAGTAAATCACTTCTGCAAAATATTTTTTTTTACTTGTACATCACATTTTCCTTTGCAAAGCTTCCAAAAAAGTGATTTTTCAAGTGTTTCTTTTCTTCATATTCATGCGTTTTTCTCCCTTCAGTAAAACCATACTGCTGGGGATCTGACTAGTTCATGTTGTGACAAAAACTGATAGGACCCATAAATGTGATCCTCTTTCATTGTTTTGTTTGTTTGCTTGTTTGTTTTCTTCTCCAAAACCTAGTTTGTTCAGAGTTTCCAAAGAACAGAGACAGTTTGGATCTGGGTTCCATTTGCTTTAACCTAGAAGCTTTGGATTTTGATCCCCATCTTTAACAAGAAAAGAAATGAAAGAAAGAGAAGCTGTTTTTACAAATTAATACCTCCCTGACTGACATGGATTCAGTTCAGCATTCACAGTCTCCTTGCAGCTCTGGGGTGGACCACAAACGTCCAAATAGCCAAAGAATCAGCAAAATGTTTTCTTAAAAGCAAAGAAAACACAGATGCTTGAGCATGAAGAAAACCATTCAATTTATCTTAGAAATAAAGAACTTTGTGACCCTGAAGGATATTTGAGGATTTGTTTTAAATCCTGAACGACTTGTTCTGCATGATTTAACAGCAATGGAAGCTCTGTTTTGTGCACACCCTATTACAGCTATGCAAAGTGACCATAACACTGTTAATATACTTCAGCAATCATATTTTTCACAGTTTTACCACTGTTGACTGCCTGTGAATTGAAGACTGTTGCCCTGACCCCTGGCAGCCCTCATACAGCTGTCACACGTAACAGTCACCTGCCCTGAGATGCTTTTTGTGTGTGTCATTTAAACAAATGAGTGGCGGGAGGTGCATTAGAGTAATATGAACACCACCTCCAAAGGATTAGCAACAATATTCTTGACTTCCATGGTTAGTCCTTTGCCATTTACAATTATTTGGATTTATCTCCTACCAGTGTGCTCACTTTGGGGTTTCTGGCTGTGTTTTCAGTGGAAAAAAATTAGCAGAAAGGAAGCATTAAGTTTTTTCTCTCACTCGTTTAGGTCACAAAATGGAGCCGAGAGAGAAAAATCAGTAGCTTTCAAATGCTATTACCTTGCTAATGATAGCTCTCATTGCATGACAGTTCTCAAACTGATAAGACATTCCAAACATCCACAGAAAAGTCAAAGAGGTTTTTTAGTGCCCCAGCTCTGTTTCTGCAGCCTGCACATGTTTTCAAACATAATTTCATGCCTGCTTTCTGACAGCTCATTAAACAAAGGCCTCTTAGTACATATAGTGCCCATCTTCCTGCTGAGATTGTAACATATTTATGGTGTTTGCAGATTGCTGGCTGTTTGCTCTTCTACTTCACAGTGTCCTGCCTGCCAAACGCTTATCAGTCTAGTGAAGGTGACAGCTTTCCCCATTTGTGTAGGTAGCAGTGGTCTCGTGTTTGACCCTCAGAGGCAAGAAGCAATATGATTAGAAGAAGCTCCTGCAAGCAATAGATAAAAGCAATCACACAGGGAGAGAGACAGCGAGGAAGAGCTCAAGGGAGGAGGCTGATGTTGTGGAAGCTGATAGCTTGTATTCAGGGAAAGTGCTGGCAGTTAGTTAGCTAGACAGCTGGTAACATCCAGACCTTGTGGGATTTCAGCTTCAGACAAAGCAAACAAGGATTCAGGAGTGTTGAGAAGCTATCTGGAGCAGTGTACAAGGGCAATCAGAGCTACTCACTTCTAATTATCTGCCTCTTTCCTGCCATTAAACTATCATTATTATACATTCGAACCAATAAAGTTTAGTGAATTTTGCATCTTCTATTTTCTTTAAAAGCTGGTGCCAAATCCCTGCTTTCCTTCTGAACAGAACAGATGAAGACATCTTTAAGCCAGCCGTTACCATTCATCCATCTGTCCTTGGAGTGTGGCAGGGGACTGGGAGCAGGTTTCTGCTTGTACCACCACTGGCAGCCGAAGTATCTGTTCCACTTCACCGGAGTAACAAAAGGGCTAACTGGGTTTTGTTTTTAAAAGAATTCTATTTTCTTTTTTTTACTTCTTGTCAAGCCTATCGCTTAGTCAGTACTAAAAGAAAATGCAGTAGCAGCTCTGTTCAGCTGCCAAAACCTAATCAACACAAAGAAGCTCTCGAGTAGCTGTCAGATAGGATTATGATATTGATCCTAACTATGTGCATGTTCCAGGAAAAGGAGCATCTTTTTAACTAAAAGTCAGAGGGTGACAGGTAATGAAAGACAAATATTTTACAGCTCGAAGGATGGTTCTGTCCTCACATTAGGAGATCTGCCTAATTACAGATGAGAGAAGAAGCAGCACCTGTGCATGTTTGCTGCTGTCTCACCTTGTACTCTGAGCCCCTCATTTCTTACCAATAAGCAGGTACTGAGAGAGTCCCAGCATGAACATAAGGGTTTGAGAAACATCCATACCATGAGGGAGTAATACGTGTGATTTAATGGGTAGCTCTCCTTCTTCGAGACAGTAGTGAATCAAAAATTTTAGGACTTTGTCAGGGAGAGTGACTTTGGGATCAGAGGAAAACTCGAGGCTCTCTGAATTTCTGGTCATTAGTGATGATCTGACATTATTTATGACACCACTGAAACTGAATTCTGGGTCTTACCCCCGAGTGGTATGACAGGTAACAGTCTGGGTTTGAGTACAGACAACATCAGATGGGCTTGGATTCATCAGGCTAAATGCAACCAACAGCAGACATTTGAAGTAGGACAGGAGAATCACAGACTACAGGTCTAAATGTTGTCCCAGTTCTCTCCAAGTCTAAAGGTGGATAAGATGAATCCCATCTTCAAGGACTCCAAGTTCTATATTCAAACATAGGAAAGAAAGGAAGTGCCCTTACTTCTGAGGTGGTACAGGGCAAAGATGAGTCCACACATATACTAGGAAAGTCCCAGAGAATCAAATGCTGTGTTTGCTTATTTATCTGTCACTCATCATGGTTGGAAAAGAGTAATACCAGTAGTCCAACAAGAGGTGCATTTGAGGGATACAACATGGGTTTTGAGGGATAAATTGAAAATGAGCTAATATTGCCTTAGACTGCTTTCAACTTTAGCTTTAATTTCTGGGTGCCTTTTTTTATGCAATATAATTACCATTTTATGTTCAGTGCAAAGAGCCTGTGAATGGATCTTTGTGATGTACTGCCATAGGCACTGTGAGTAACTGCAGTCCTCTGAACAACCCCCAGACACCCCACCTGTCTTGCCTCCCCACCCACCTGCACATCCCTGTCTGCTTGGGCTCCAGCTCCTGTCACAGAGCAGTAGCCTTTTTTGCCAAGCAATTACCATGTGAGTGATAAGACATACTAATAACAAATAAATTATGCCCTAAATTACAACGCCCCTCAAGCCAGAGTGGTCAGAATCTGCATTCAATCTTTTAGACCTGGGTTTTCCAGATACTGCTTTTGGTCTCCTGGGTCCCCAGGAAAGTCAGTTAGCCTCTCAGTGACTCATGTTCCCATCTCTGGTGAAGCAATTATGGTTTCCACCTACTGTGCAAGAGATGGGAAGGATTTGTTTCTCAAGTATCACAGAGAGCCAGAAAGAATGTCCTGGAGAAGTGCTGTGATAGCGGTACTGCACAATGCTGTGCAAAAATCAGTGAAATGGTTTGGCTTGCGAGGAATGTTAAAATTGTACACTTGTTATTTAATTCTGTAATATCTTACAGAATCTTCTGCACCTAAAGCCTAGGGCACAGCACAACCCCCTTTTTTTTTTTTTTTTTTTTTTTTAAATTCAGGAACAAGTGGGGAAGATGTTTTTTAAATAACCGTCCCTGGATCCTTCCTAGATGCCATTAGGTGTCACAGAACTGTTGGTAAAGAAAATATGTTATTTTAGTATGTGTTTTTCCCTGTGTAATGAGCTACCACATCAGTCAATTTTGTTCGCTGTAATACATCAAAGCAATGGGAGTGCATTAAGAACCAAATGAGGGTCTTGGCCTCTCATCTTAGTTTTATCTCCTCCAATAATAATGAAGCTGGGTAACTTCCGAGAAAATAACAAATTGATACAAACAGCACTGGTTTGCCAGCTACTGTCATTGCTGATGGATAATCCTACAGCCTGAATGGGTTGTCCACATAGCTATTTGTCAGCACTGTCTGTGAGGAGCTCTGTGATAACACACTGTGCTAAATTCACTCTCGTGTCTACAAAGGAATAAAAAATGGCTCATTTGAGTCAATAGATGTCACACAGAGTAAACAACAACAGAACCAGGACATGGTTATATTGCAACCTCGCCAAAAAGATACCCCCAATGCTGAATGAATTGCTACTAATTTAGGCACCTGGGACTCTGGGTATACGCTAGTAAGTTTAGTTCACTGTTGGTTTGTTGTCTTTCTCTCATAAGAGTTAAATATGTTTGCTGCTTGCATTAAACGTCCACATTTCTATTCTTTCTGGCAAACAACATTGCAAAACTGACAATGAACATTCATCTCCTTGCAATCTTATTTATGTCAAAGAGTAGATTTGTCGAGGTGCAGACTTCTCTTGAAAAATAGAGAAGTGTAGAATTATGCTTAATGTCTGTGCTTCAGAGCTGATAACTGGGGCCTGTCTGTTGCATGACTGAACAAAATGGACCACCTGCAACACTGGAGCTCGGCAAAAAAACAGACAGCTCTGCTTCCACATAGCTGGGCACTCCTGATGCCACATCTCTTGGTATACGTTGTGCTGCTTTAAAAAAAATCCCCTTTATGCTATAAAATACGTGCATTGAAACACTGAACTGTGCAATGCTGGATGAAGGACAGGAGTGATCATGATGCACCGTTGGTACTGTGGACAGTCGTAAACCCCTTGAAGCACAGTGACACATTGCTGTTTCTAATGAGAAACAGACAACCCCAGCAGCCTCAGGGGTGGACACCTCCTCACATCACTCATTCCTCTCAGTCAGCCGGTAAGTCTCTCTTCAGAAAAGCAAGGAGTGGTTGTTTCAGCTGATGATGAAACATCTGGAAGGCTCACTTAGGAATATTTGCAGGATAAACCTTCCTAATGTTTTCACCAACACACTGGCATTGCAGAAACCTCATCGTGGAGAGAAAGGTCAAATAGGATGTTTTGTGCCTATCCAGAAAGGAAAGTGTGTCCTGCTTGTTTTGCAAGATCATTCATTACATGAGATTTCCAAGGCAGGATGAAGAATCTCCACCAACCTAGTTATGGCATAATGCTGACAAAGTCTTTCGGGCTCCTGACATTCAAAGCCCAGTTTTCAGTGCTAATATCTTAGTATCTCGTTTTCCCTGAGTATCTAGGGTAAGTTGTCTTCTGAGGATGATAAAAGGACAGAGGTTTTTTGGGAGATCCCCGATGTGTGTTTAGTGGCCAAAGACTGCATAGTTTTCACCCACTCAATGGGAGCGAGCACTCTCATACAAAACTCCCTAACTTACTGAGCCCACTGATTGTCTCGGCTGCTCAGAAAAACAAGTGACCCAGGACCAAGAACAGAGAAGTGAATGATCAGGCCAGGACTGAGATAGCATCTAAATTTCCCCCCTAACTATTTCTACTTAGAAGTTCAAGTGTCACTGACACTATGTTCTGAAGCAGCTGTCATGTTGATTTTAATGAAGAATAAATGATCCAGACTTTTAGGGGTTTTTTACTGGAGGCTGGAATGACAGTAAATTGCTGCTTTAATAATAAATTGCTCGGCATTGCCTGAATAGTGTATTTGCTCCCAGAATTAGTCTGATTCAGTTGTCGAGTATAAGGCATACCACACATGGTTCAGAGAGCCCAAAAAGGCTGTCACACTGTGTATCACGCTATCTTAATTAGGGGAGTTGGAGTGGAAGGCTGAAACCTGATCAGTTGTTGGATTAGGAGACTATGTGAGGAGAAACAAAGAAATGACCCAGGGTAAAATGGATACCTCAGTACTAGAAATGTTATAGCTTGACCACACACATTCTTTAATAATGCATTTCCAACATAAACAGAGCCACAGGCACTGGGCATATAAGACAGCTTCTCTTTTTTGCAGGTCATCAATATACCATGTTTACATTGTCAGGATGGTCTCAACAGTGTTAAATTATAAATTAGACTCAGTGCAAGTAGAGATGTAAACACTGATGTATATACTATAGCAGCCAGAACATGGGCTAAGCAATTCATCCCTTTCAGGTAAAGATTTTAATAGGAAGCTTGGGAAAACCTAGGCTCTGAAAAAGTTTTGAATCAAGTGTTTAAAGTGTTTTGTTCTAGACGGGGCATCACTTGGGAACAATTTCAGTCAAGCGCCATTTCGTAAAGGTGTCCTTGGAGCAGCTTGCATCCAGCACAGAGTAAAACTGAAACTGTCTCTTAAGGACAATCATCTGCAGCACACAATATTGACACATCAAAATGCCAGTGACAGTGGTAGTGACAGGGGCAGATTATTCCAGCATTTTAGATTAACATACGATGACAGTCTTCAAAATACCCAGGTGAAAAACAAAGCAATTACTTTGGGAATGCAAAGGTACCAAAAACATCTGGAGAAAAGACAAATATTTTCTATTTGTGTTGTGACCTGTAGATGACAGCAGAAATCCCTTGGTCTCGCTCTCCAGAAAGCTGATTGAAAATTAAGTATTTCCTGAAAACTTACTATATCCTGACATTTTGTTGCTACTTTACAAAAATAATATATTTATAGACTATAATAGTATGATTATATATTACATTATTTTTGTATTATTAAAAATTTCTAGGAGCCCACTCACCACCTGCCGACAGAACTGGCCTGAAACAGTAGTGTGCAGGTGACGTGGCAAATGCTGCATCGCTGACCTTCTGCCACTCCTTTGTTTTTGATGATCTGATCTTTCGACACACCAAGAAATCCGCTTATCTCTGCTTCTTCAGTTCCTTGAGAAAAGAATTTTGTGTTACTTATTTCATATGAAGGCAAGAGCTGTCTCATACTTGCTGGCACCAAAGCCAAGAACCGTGTAACCACAGGACAGAGGCAAATAAATGTCAACAATGCCTTACATGTGCTCCAGGATTCCTTCACAGATCGCTTTGTTCAGCCTTACACTTTCTGGATGTTGAGCCATCAGTGTTTTAAGAGCAAGATAGGTTCTCTTTTTAAGACTGTGACTCTACATACTTGCACCTTGCATCTGCCAAGATGGGAAAGCAAATCCTAAATTTACAAGAGTTCTCTTAGGAGAACTTCTCTACGGAAGTTTGGAAAACATAGAGCCATAGAGCTCCAAAGTTAGAATAAAAGCTAGAAAAATCTACTCCAAGGCAAGAGATATGGCTTGGAGATATCTCCTGGGGGCAAGGCTCTCTGGCAGAAGAATGTTGAAATGACCATTTATTATTAATACTTATTTTCATCCATAGCAGGACAGAGGGCCCAGTAAGAACTGGGCTCCATTCTGTTATAGGATAGGCACACATATGTTAAAGCACACCTCTTTTGCCAAGCTGACTACAGAAATTTAATGGGACTTTTAAATTCATTTATGCATTTTGTATCAAGGCAGCCCAATCAAAGGGGGCATAGGCTGATACAGGAGAGGAGTAGTGCACGTCTGGCCAATACCTTGGATTCCTGGGCTTTTCTTAATCTGTTTCACTTGGTGAATCACAAAATGTGAAGTCCCTGAATGAACTTTTCTGGAATTCTGTTTTGGGGAATTTGTTGATCTATTTCAGATTTCAGCTTGCTTTATAAAGTTTCATAAGATTCTTTTTTTTTTGCCATCAAAACCAGTGATAATGTAATTATAATGTTTTTGATGATACTTGAGATACAGTCCTTCTTTATCCCTTCCCCCCATCCAAACCAACAAACTAGTCTGTGAAAATTTAAAGAGTCTAAAGAAAGAAACCAACCTCCTTATCCTTCCTGTGACCACTATCTGTCTGACAGGGGCCTGGATCAGTTATGTTTGCTGCTCTTTTATTTTATTCGTGGCTGACACCAAAGCTGATTGGAAGGGTTTCTGGTGTGCACAGGAGACCAGAAATATGGAGCTGTTGGTGAGCATAATTTTGGACCCTGAGTTCACATCTACGTTTTGGGGGTGGGGAAGTTGTGCTCAAATTTGCGATCGAGGCAATTGTAGTCATTCTGCCTGTAAAGGCAGAGCTCAAAGGTGAAACCATTTTCTCCAGTGATGGTCTTTTCCTACCCGGGAAGCTAAATTATCCACTTGTGGCTAGAGCAAGGGTAATTGCCAGCCCAAAGGCAGTGTGGATAATCTAGGAGTTGGGCCCCCATCTGAATTTGCATGCCAAGATAACATACTGATACAGATACAGCCTTTATCATAGATCAGTAGAAATTTCACTTTAACTGGCACAAATGGTTGCAACAATACTGATTTGCATGAAATTGTATCTCTTTAGTCCTTATGAAAATCTGGTTTAAATAATCCAAATAATGTTTCAGAGATTAATTTCCAAGCATGCGATTTTACCACCCAAACACAAAAGAAACAGATTTTTTGGGCACACAATGCTTGAGGGAAGCTGGACTACAATCCCCATGGAAATTGGGCTCACAGTAACAAGTTGGGTGAGATCTCCCAGCTTTCAAAATTGCTATTGATCCAGCTGGGAGTCTGATCAAATGTGTTTGTCTTTATTACCGACATAGTGAATGGGTTGGATGAGGAGCTGATTTCATTTGCTGCCAGCCACACTAGGGCAAATCTTAGAGCCACTGAAATGCAAGTGAATTATACTTGTTTTAAACCTGTGGCCCTTCTGGAATTTAGCCTACTGACAATTTCTTGTGATGCTTTGTAAGAGTCAAAATGAACATCCAGTGAATACAGGGATTACTCTTTGCCCCCAGCTCAGTAACATCATGCTACACCGAGCAGCAGTAAAACTTCTTATCCTGCCATGAGAAGTATTCAGCTTCTTCCATGCAGAATAAAACCAATACAATAACAGATTAATCCCGTGTTGTTATTTTCAAAACATAACTTTACAGGGATTAGAGTAGGATCAAAATTAGAAGACAAACTACAGCTGTAAGAGCTTTGGAGAAACCTGGTGAAGGAAACACATTCCTATGTGCAAAAAAAGAAACTACCAAACTTATGAGCCTGGAGAAGAACTTACTAAAAAGCAGTGGGCAGCACTGACTGGGATCTAGAGGTCAGAGACATTTTCTATTATTATGGTTATTCAGTGATGTCCATGAAGGGAGGTGGTAGCATGGGGCCAGGGTCCCAGAGGCAACAGCAGTCACAGTGTTGGGGCTCTATCATGGGAGGATGGACCAGTAAAATTTCTTTTCTGCTATGCAAAGGGGTCACTGGTGGGATTTACACAAATACCAGCGCAGGACAGGTATTCAGCTCCTCTGGAAGTGGATATCACAGAATCACAGAGTCAATAAGGTTGGAAAGACCTCTGTGATCATCGAGTCCAACCTATTTAGTTTGAACTCAGGAATTAGTGAACATCAGGCTCAGGGTCTGTGTTAGACCGGTAGACCGATGCACTTTCAAGAAGCTGAGCCCTGGAATCCTGTCATCAGCTGGGCTGTCCTGTAGTGACCAAGCCTGCTGCTTGTCTCACCTCCAGTTCCTGTAGCCTTTTCAAGCAGGGCCTTGGCTTTCAGCCAGGTGCAGTGACTTTCACTTTAATGCACCCCTTGAACTACCTTTCAGGTAAGTCCATACGGTCCAAGTGTTTCTTTACCTTCCATTTCTTTTTTCAGGTTCCTGCAAATGACTGTATGATGGAGAGATGACCTCGATATTCCTTTGCTTAGATCCACCTAAGTTTCGCCCTCCTTGCAGTTCTGACTTCCAGAAGCTTCCCAGAGAGCTCATTAGCCCTGTTCCCTTTGTGGCTGGGGAGGCCTCTGTGCACTCTCCCACCCAGCTGAGTGAGCTGCTCTCCGAGTCCCTCCTGCCACCAACTCAAGAGACCAGAGTGTCTCCAGCTTCTTTAACTACATATTAGTTATAGCCTCCACTGTAGAAATACAATGAGTTTGGCACGAAATGACAAAACAGAGCTGTTTATCACTCTATAAGCCCTGGAGGGCCAAATGGTTTTGACACTCAGGCAGTGGAGCGATTACAAATCGAGCCTTTGGGCTGCAGCAGTCCCAGGGCTGCTGCTCTCTCTCAGCAATACATCCTCTGCTGGCTCCCTGCTTGCCAGCTCATTGCAAGACTCTTTCTGCTGCCCATATTAGCACAGTGCATGGGCTTCAGCTCTGTGCTTGGCCTCTCCCCTGTGTCCCTCTATAAACCCTGGAAACAAGAGAAGAAAACAGCAGCAGGCAGTCGTACATCTGGCTGTCAGAGCCCAGAGTGGCATGCCGTGAGAGCTGTTGTGCCATGGAGAAGGGTCTTGGGCACGCACTTTTTAAAAATGTGGCTTAGCACTTGCAATCCAAACATTTTTTCCCTTAATATGACTTTTGTTTGTAAATCCAGCACAGAAATCTTTGATTCCATCTGTGAAGTGGAGCTATGGCTTTCCTCCAAAAACCTTGGTCACAGAGTAAGGCTTGGTCTTTTGACTATTATGGCCGAAATTAACTATTTCTGCTCTTGAAATACAATATGCACAACAAATAATTTAGCTGCAAACAAACTTTTTTTCCTGAGTGCAAAACCAGTTTCTCGTTTTCCCCAAATCACGTTTTATATTCAAGCAAAGAAGCCAAATATCCGCTCTTTATCACGAGAAGGGGAAGAAAACCTTTCTCATAAAGTCCTGCACAGTCATTAAAATCAGGAAAGCAGTTCCTCTAGCAAATCTCCTTGTTCCTTCAGTTGTATTTCCTGTCACACTTATGCTATTTGTTTATGCATTAGGGTTTCCTGTTAAGCAAATGGCAAGTGGGTTAATGGAGAATTCTCAAATACTTCTTTTGTGTGGCTGCGGTCCCTCTGGGATCGATTTAATTGTTCCTACAATGAAAGCGGTACCGTCTTAAGGTTCTTTAGCTCAGATAAACATCTTTAATCACTTTCATGTTGAAATAAAAGGAGCTTGGGAATGTGAAACATTAGTACACTTTGGTTCCTGAAAAGAGAACTTGGGGACACATTGCAGATACATATATAAATCATCTTGCTAACATTAGAGGAAGGGTTTGCTATAAGGCTTTCAGGATGCTTTAATGTAAGTAGCTCCTATTATTGCAGCTAAAATATTTTGCACATGTGAACTGCTCTTTGGATGCTGGGAATGCAGCTGTACAACTTCAGCTTCACTCTGAAGCTGAAACTGGTCATTATCAAACGTGTTGTCGCGTAACAGTCTGAAGACAAATCCTGAAATTTAACTTCACTGGAGGCTTGCCAAGTTGTAGAGTTAAGCCAGGGTCTGTTCTCCTTTCCATGTGCTGATGGGACTCCCACTGACATTAATGCAGAAAGTAATAAATACTGTAACAAACCCATAACAAAGTAGTCTGGTATTAGGCTTAATTATTCATGTTTATGCCAAAGAATGCCTATGCCAGCAGGTGCTCCTGGCAATAAGTTGCCTGGAATGAACTGTCACAAAAAACAGCAAGGTACTATATATGGGTTTTTTTAAAACTATTTTAATTTATTATTTATTTTTATTATTATTTTTGATAAGCATTTAATCCACCCCGGAGGTAATTGGTAGGCATGGCAAAAGAGACCTGTACTGCTCCATGCCTCGTTTCTTCTACTTGCACACAAATGATGCTAATAATACTGGAAACCAACATCCCAGTTTGCCCAGGGGCTCCTCAGCACAGCTGGAAAAGGCTCTGCTGTGTGTACCTGCCTTCCCCACAGCTAAGCAGTGAACCCTGGAACATGGCAGCTCTTCCCTGCTCAGACATGAAGGGAAGCTTGCCCAAAACACTTCTCAGTGTGTAACTTCGTGTAAAAGCAGTAACAGAGGGCATTTAATTGTGGATCTTTGCAAGGGAAAGAAATATGAGTTCTGCAGGATTGTGCCCAGGACCCCTGATGGCACAGCAGTATTTCCAAAGTGTGCTGAAGATGAAGAGTGGGATCCTGATCCTTTGCTGTTCATTACTTCAATGCAAGTTTACTGACTTCAGCAAAGGACAGGGTGAAAATATCTTTTCTACCGTTCACTGAAACCAAACCCAACTCTTCAGCACAAGAACAGTGTACATGGGTAGAATCAGGTAGAACCCCCTATTGTTTCAATGCCTTATCGTTTTCTTTAAGCTGAAGAGCAACATTAATCCATTGTAGATGTTATTCTGATTCTGAAATAAAATAGGGCTGGTTAATTTCAACATACTGGAAAAAACTCATGGCCCTTCTCACAACTTCAGAAGGTTTTGTGGTTTTGTCTTGTTTGATTATTGCTACACATCCAGCATTCTCAGGAATTTTACTTCCCCTTTTCATTAAACTTACTTTAACTACATTCTTTATGTAATGAAAGTGTCTGCAGGCAAATAAACACAAAGACAGAACATAGCAGCAAGTAGGTCTTGTGAAGTTCACATTCAAGGAGTTTAGTTCCAAAGCTTCTACTGTACTTTTTTCAATACTTGCTATGTTTTCAAGCCACAAAAGAGAAATGTTTTAAGAAACTTATCATGCAGACCATGATCACTTGCTACCTCAAACTCATTTTTAAGGTTTCCCTTTCCTTGGGAATTTCTGTTGAAATCATTTCAGTGATTGAATCCTGCTTGTTTCAGGACACGAGGGAAAGCGTTACCCGGAGGGGAAAACAACCAACTGTGTGATGTCTACAGCATGACAAAAGAAAATTAGTCACATAGGTATCATTACTTGTTTCTCTTATGGTCTCTAATTCTCTATTTACATGGAGCATATCCATCAAACCCCCCCCCCCCACCTCCCACCCCCCCATTATCTTCAACTGACTAAGAAAAACTTGGGGCTTTACAACAGACCCAAATAAATCAGCTCTCTGGTGCGTCCTCTTGCCTACTAGGTATTTGCAAATGTAATGTTCTTTCAGCTTTGAGTCAGAAAACAGAAACCTGCCCTTCTGGCGACTCTAACACTTAAAGCTACTTTTCCTATGGCTGCTCCTGCTGATTTACTTAAAATTTTCGGTTAATACATATATATTACTTATTACAGTCGGCTGATAATGCTACTGATTTTTTTGTTTTAGTGAGCAATATTCCAGGTCTCTCATTGAGATAAACTGCCCAGGTTTTGACCTCATAGTTTATCCACTTCAGAACCAGATTATTGTCTCGTAAAACTGTTGAGATGGTGCAGTTAATACTTGCTATTATTTTAGAGGCCAGAACCATAATCTTCATCATAAAGATTGAAGTCCTTTGTACATGCTTAAAGTTTTCAAACTATGGGTCATATCCTGCCATTGATTTTTACGCAAAACTTCCAGTGTTTTTCGCAGTAATTGGGTTTTTTCCTCTTGTGATTTCACACCACAGGATCGGAATGATGCAATCACATTCCTAATACAAATTTATGAACTTTGTAACATCGAATTGGTGCTATAAAACAAAATCATTTTCAGTCTAAAGGGCATGTATGTGTATATTTGACAGACCTGTGCATCATTCTGCAAGCAACCATTTTTCTTAATATCAGCCAGCGAAACAAAGTTATATGTGAGTGATGTTGCTATTATGGAACCGATGGTAAACCAAAGCGCTGTGCTGTTCCCTCCCTGAAATTATTTGACACAAAAGTGGCGTTCTTTTTCAAACGCTAAAAATCAAAAGACACAGACTCAACTTCAAAGGGAGATTGAAATGTCCAGATGAAAGGCGAGATGAAAGTCCAGATGGAAAGACAAGTGTGCCTTGCTTTGGCTCATCAGATAAGTAGGGAACCAGGTGCATGTTTGAATTTTCCCCCGCCACAAAAATAAATTTTCTTCATTTTTTGGGAGGCGAGTTGAGGGTCTGCAGATGTATGGATCTGTCGCCCCGTCTATAAAAGGTTATTTCAGTGTTCACAACAAACAAAAGTGTATGAGAAATAATTCCTTTTTTTTTCCCTTTTATATCAACTGTGTATGCACTTTCATGTTTGTTTTCTGTTTCTGTTAAAGCAAGCAAAAACAAAACAGATTTGTGGAAAGAGGTTTGGGACTTTGTAAAAAGTAAGGAAAAAAAATCTCTATTGATAAGAATGGCCTCCAACATATTTCCAGAGAGTTACAAGAAATCTGTTATTCTTGTGTTCTTAACATGCAAATAATCTATACTTAGAAAATGTTTTTGAAAAAAAGTTGAGTCATTCTACACATCTTTTGAGCTGTTGGCAACGCTGTTTACTTTAGCTACTATAACACCATCTGTCACTCTCACTTATGTGAAGAAGGGGACCAAAGTTTCCTGCCAGCCAAAAGAAAGAGACAAAATGGTCACTAAAGATATTCTTTTTTTCTCTTAGCATGGTATAAACCAAATTCTGACAAAGTTCCCCTAGCTATAGGCACATCCAGGCACTGGAATTTGTTTGAATAGGATTTACGTCCTCCAGATTTTGCCTTCTGAAAACTGGGTATGCCCAAGAGGTTGGACAGCCCATTGGTCTCAAAGTTAGTCTAAAGGAGCTGGTCATTCCTGAGGGAATTCATCCCTTGTAGCTTGCATACCACTTTTAGAATGGGATAAATTGTCTCCTGGAGATACCTGGCTTCACCCATTGATTGTAAAAGGAGCTGAGGTGTCCAGTTTAGACAAAACTCAAGTAGGTTAGATACTATTTTAAAAATAAAGTCAAGTAAGATGAATTCCATACCAGTTCTGTGATCAATACCTCTTCTTCTTCCCAGATTATGTCTAAAATGGAATTATCTCATGCCAAAGCAAAGACTTAGTGACTTGAGAGGTTTTTATAAATTCTAAGACTGTCACAGTGTTTACAGCAAGAAACTTGCAGTCTGTGTCTCTCAGAGCAATTTCTTCTGTGCTGATACTGTTTTTGTCAGTGCAGGGTATCAATAAAAGAGCTAGTCTCCCTTTTTTTCCTAGCATTATTTTATGGCCTGTAATAGATTGCAATTTATACTTCATCTCTCATTTTGTGTCTCAAGTCACCAATCCTCAGACATTGAAAACCTTTGCTGCTGAGTTGTCAGTGGTTCAGAACGTGCAATGCCACATTTCACAACTTGATGCTTTCTAAACAGATTGTAACCGATGGTTAACATCCTGATCAAGGAAAATTTCCCCCCTTGTTTCATTAAGGCCATCTTGAAGTTGAATTTATGCTTATAAAAGATCATTTCCAGTTCCTTCTGGTATTGCCTAAACCCCTGGCAGTAGTGTACAAGCAAATAAAGAATATATTCTCTTAATGTTCCTGAGTGTCTCGATTAATTTTTTTCTTGATATATTTATTTTTATGCTAAACGAATGTTCACTTTCCCCTTCTTTTTCTTCTTCCCTTTTGTTCCTAATTTAGTGCTGCCCAGGATAAGCAGACAGCACCTGGGAGAGATTGTTTCTGCTGCTGAGGGGAAAACCATCCAAATTATGCTTATATTTTCCTACAGAAGTGGGGCCCCAAAACCAAGTGCTCCTCCTATGCCTCCTCAGTGTATGTAGTGGTTCACTTTAGGATCTTTAATTGATGACTTTTTTGCTTGAAGAGTACAGAGGATCTCCAATAAAATAAGCTGGGCACTTGGCTCCTGAGGACTGTCCCAGGTGGGCACCAAGCTCCTGGTTTTAACTGTATGGAAGCTATTCCCATACATCAGATCGAGGGTGAATATACAGAGCCATTTTCAAAAAAGGTGATGTGGCTGTTCAGGTTGAATCATAGAATTATTTAGGTTGGAAAAGACCAGTAAGATCATTGAGTTCAACGGTTAACCCAGCACTGCCAAGCGCACCAGTGCCTAAGGGTCTCATCTAAATGTCTGTCAAATTCCTCCATGGATAGTGACTCCGTCAATTCCCTGGGAAGCCTGTTCCAAGGCTTGACAACATTGTGAGTTCACCACACTCTTGGAGTAGACTGATTTCAGCCGAGCTGTTTCTGTAGCTACTAGCTGGTGGGCTGGCCCTTTTCTTTTGCTTCTGCTTTAGTTTAGAGTGGTGTAAATCAAGAGTGCTTCAGATCAAATCTATTGCAACTACTCAAGTGCACAAGCAGCATGAGGAAAAGCAAGCCTTTGCTCCCCAAAATGATCTTGCCTCAGTGTGTTGCTGCAGGACAGTTGGTTGGTGCAGCTTCTTTTGAGTCCACAAAACAGCTTATCCCAGCAGGATGGGCTGTGACTCTCCCTGTGTTTCTCGGAATGTGCCTCCTCTTCCTGCAGGAACGGACCCATCTGGAATGCACAGGATTGGGCCAGATTTTAGCCCCATTCACTGAGAAGCAGGTTCAAGACCTTTTAGCTGTTGCAAGTGTGAACACCAAAAGGGAAGGAAGGGGAAAGTACAAGCACAGCTGGGCTGGGTGAACCCTCAGAGCAAGCTGTGAGGGATGAGGCTTTCTGCTACAGCTGCCTCCAGCTGGATGGGATGGGCAGGCACAGGGACGTTAGCTGGGTACCAGGAGGTGCTCGGTCCCTCTCTCCACTCCCCTGCACCAGCAGCAGCTGCTCCTTCACACATCCCAAATGCTCTCTTGGTGATGGCCGTGACAGCAGAACTGCCAGCCCAACTCTCCAGCCCTCTGGCAGAGGTGAAGGAGGCAGCAGGATGAAGGCTCATTTCCTCCCACCAATGAGCCACTGCTTACTCTGGCTCTGTCTACACCTGGCCTTGGTCTTGCAATCGTAAATACAGTTTTCTAAAGAATGCTGGCCAAAGCTCTTCCTTCTAAATTCTCTTTGACTGCTTTGTGGTTATTTCACAGGCCATATACAACTCTGCAGTCCTTTTGATGCACAACAGCAAGCTGTGATTCAAATTTCAACAGATCCTTCCTCAAAATATATGAACATCAACAACTGTGTCTCAGGCCCCTGCACAGCACTCTTGAAGGCAGGATTTGGTCCTCTGGTCCCAAGCAATCGGTTAAGCAAATGGGTTTAATGGTCAGGTCTTTTTTGGAGGGCAGGGAACAGAGGGGTCAATAACATCAGTTTGGGAAGCCTGGACACACTGGGGTGAGCAGACCTTCCAAAGCCTTAGCCAGGACGAGGTTTCTCTGCTGTGGGAGGCTTGTGGAGGAACCCAGTCCCCAACCCCCTTCCCCACCACTTGCTGCCATTGACCACTCCCACCAGCAGGAAGGATGTTCTGTTCTGCAGAAGAGGGTGTCTGGGACTCTCCAAAATTGAGACAGGTAATGTTCTGCTGCTGGAAAGGGAGGTCCCAGCCTCTGCTTCTGCTAAGTGCACTCCTTATCCATCACAAGTGGTGTTTTTCCCTCTTGCTGAGCTTGCTGATGGCTTTTGTCCCAGCTCTGCCTGTTGTGAGTCATTCCCTCTTGCTGCATTTGTTATTAACCTCTCTCCTTAGCCATGGCCCCACAGACTGCTGTAGCTAGCCGTGTTTGCTCGTGTTTTAACAGGCAATTTATTGGTTACTGCATACCTTAGCCTCTGCCTTTGCTTTCATTTTTTGAGTCTTCCAGCAAGCCCTGTGGCATTTGAGTAGTTTCAGAAGAAGCAGTGACATGCTAAATACAAAGAGAGCCTCCCCTGCCTTGAAGAATAGAAAGCAAATCCCATCCCTCCAAGGTCCCTCTCTGCCAAACATATCTTCTGCTGGTGCCATTGGCTTTGGATGATCCTTCACACTGGGGTGACACTAAAGCGAAAGGTGCCATGCTGCAGGTTCAGGGGAACCTTTAGCTGCTTTGGACTGGCAGGGCTCAGGCTGGCTCAGCTGAGGATTTGTCACAGCAAGTCTCTCAAATGCGAAAAATACAGTCAATTAAATGGATAGGAACTTACCAGCAAGGTGATATCTTAGTGAAAAATTGGGGTGATGAACAGTTTTCTACTTGAAAAACATTCATCATACAGTTGCGCCTCCTAAAAATCTAGAATGAAATAAAAATCACAAGGTCAAAAATGAAAATGCTATGTCATTCCTTTGCAATCAGAAAGGATATTTATAAATAAGAATGTTTTCTTAATCACAGCTCCAGCTGATGCAAAAAGAACCCAACAAAGAAACGTAATAGGAAGTTAATGCTGGAAAAATAATTACCTCCAAGAATACATAAATGTAAAAATATATTTCAGCCTGCTGTCATTTAAATTTCATTTTATTTCAGGCATGGATAAACAAGGTCAACACCCTAAGCTCTGATTCTGGTTTCTTGGCCTCAAACAATCTTCAAAATAATTCCCTGCATTTTGAACTTCTGAAACATTTCTTTTAGCAATGAGAGACAATGGACTGCTCGGGTGATTAAGTGATATGAATTTTTACAGCTATATAGGAAAATACAGTGGTGATTACAAGAATGAGGTTTGGATACATAAATTGTTATTTTATTTCTTTTACCGAAGAAAACTTTAGGGTCTATTTCAGCCTTCAGGTGGCTAAAAAAATCCAAGTATCTACTTCAACCCTACACAGTAGCTCAGGCAAACACATGGCATTAAAGTTTATTTGGAATGGCTTCTTTTTGATCGAAGATGGGAGTGAATTTTGGAGTCAGGGAAGACAGAAACCTCTCCTTCCTTTGTCTTCCCTAATGATGTCAGTGCTGTGTGATAACAACAGAAATAAAGATGGTCCCTTCTGAAAGGCAGCATATTTTTATCACTATTTGCATTTTTTTAAACTTCATTCTTTGTATTTCGGAATTATTCAGAACAGCTGAAGCTATGCTACACTGGGGATTTAAGGCTAGAGGAAACGATAAAAATCAAACATGATGCTTCCAAATCCATGGCCTAAAAGAAGAGTAGTGTGTAGCAGGGGATTTGCACTTATAGAGCTAAAAACCATGTGATTGAAGAGAACATGGCTAGATTGGGGCTGGAGAGACAAAGCTCTCTGTCTGCATGGGTTTCTCTGCCACCAAAGGAGACATTGCACTACACCATGCTGTATGATGCATATGCATGTATGTCTGCATAAGCAAATTAGTCACACATAAGTAAATACATTCATATATCATGTTTGGCTGGTGAGGGAAGCTGAGGGAAATCTTTGCATTTATGAAAGTCCATATTTTGCCTCTGTGCCGTTACCAGCTGGAAGCTGATGATCTCTGTAATTTTTTGAACCAACTGCAAAACACCCACGAAATTTCCCCTCAGGCCTTTTGAGATAGAATTTCAAGAGACAGGTTTTTCTTTTTGAAAAGCCTTAATGTTCCTTTTTGACTGGTAAGAGGCAGAGTGAATGAAAGGGCCCAAAATTCTTGCTCCTGAAGGGATCCATTTACTTCAATACCCAGCCTCTCCATCCCTACAGTGAATTGTTGTTTGGAAAGGCATCTTTCAGCTGCTGCAGATGTGCTCTCCGTCAATTATCAGCCTTAAATGGTTGGGTTTACACATTTTTGTCTCCAGCAAATTCTACTATAAACTTCTTTACCTCTTCCTTAATAGCTTCCTAATGTATCTTAGTGAAAGATGGATATCCCATACTCTCTTTTAAACACCTCATTCCTTAGATATTTTATCTTGACAGTTCTGCCGTCCACAGCTGGCAATCTCCCAAACACAGAGGCACGTTTTTGTCTCCTGTAGGCCTACCATGACTAAATGTTATCATGGCAATTTTATACTCGAGGTTATCATTGTGCGGCACCGCAACCGCCACTTGTCATCTTCTTCCATAGAGCACAGGGATGGCAGTAGAACAGAGAGATTTGTAATGCTGCAGCACAAAACCCAAGATACTCGATACCAAGATACTCAGATACTCAGGATCAAATTAACACACATTAAACAGCTCACCCCAGGCTGGCTCACTAACACAAAGCAATGGCTGTCGGGTGCCAAGCCAGATGTTCCAGATAGGCACTCTGTGCAAGTGCATACAGCATCAGGTACTTTTCAGTGCTCACAGAGGGGCTGGCAACCTCCACATTTACCTGCTTCCTGAGAGAAAATAGTTGTCATTCTTGATTCATGCAAAGCAGTAATTAAAGAAATGCTTCAAAAAAGACATGTACCACACTTAGCATCCAGAGGAGTAACACATCTCTCTGCATATTCCATGTGGCTGAATTTGCTTTAATTTTGTAAAAATTAGGAGTGCTATGAAAATCTGCCTTTGGTTCCAGTTTACCAGAGTTTTATACAGAATAATTTCTGTACATGCCTAAAATGTGTACCTAAAGAAATGCATGCTAGCAAGTGCTGTGTTGTGATGCCCAGTGTGACCTTATTGATGACATGCTAAGCCTGAACATTTTAACTCAAGATTCACTACATATTTGAAGAACAACTTGGTTTTGAGATGTTTCTTGGTTGTTTTGGGGTTTTTTTTTCAAAGTTTTCTAAGTGATTAGGATAAAATCAATGGTTTTTTGTATTTTGAGAGTGATACACGGTCCTTGCTGAAGCTTGGACTTTGCCATTTCTCTCCCATAGCAGTGTGTCTTGAGTAGCACCTCAAAATGACTCTTTATCTCTATTTTTAAGTAAACAAAACAGAAAAAGAAAAGTGTTTATTAAAAGTAAAAGTTGTAAATGTACATTGCAAAATCGTATTCTAGATGAAAAATAATATGAAAAAGCAAAACTGTGGAGCTACAAAAACGTAATTCACACCCATAATGGGTCTGCTGGCCCTGCTGGCCCATAAAAAAAGGTATGAGTCTAAGAGGGGGAGAACATTGAAATCAGTGCTGCTCAGGGAGATGTGCTTCAGCTCTAAAACGCTGACAGTTCAGAAAGAATCCATTTTTCCTTATCAGTGCCAAGCTTTAAAGTTTCCAATTTTGGCTTTTATCAAGAAATCAAATCATCATCCATTTTTTTCAAAAGGCCAGCATTTCTGAAAAAGACCTTGTGATTTTGTGTGCACTAAATACCAGAAATTTCTCGAGTTTATCCTTCCATGCCTCTGTTGTTGGGAGGAGGGGTAATGCAGCCAGCTCACACCTATATGCCTCTACTGGTAGCCTGTACTATAATGGTACGTTCATAAGGAAATTGACTCTCTGTAAGATTCCTCATCCTCTGATCACACTGTCTGACAAAGGTGACCAGTTTCATAAACATACACTAGCTGGGTACATTACCAACCCTAATACAAATATACCCATATCTTACCTGCTGACAATTTGATACAAGCTTAAGGCAGTGCAAATGCTTGTCTTCTCCCAGAGGGAATATATGTAATTGCACCACTGGCAAAATTAAAAAAGCCCATCTTGTATGTGTTTGTGTATATTTGAGAAAAAAAAATGTTTTTTTCCCCCCTGAAGGAATGGGAAATAATCGACATCTCTAAAGGAAATAAGAAATGTATTTTTGAATCTATGCTGTGTTAGAGTAGCTGGAAGTTTCAGAAAGCTTATCTTCTTATAAAATCCTAAATCCTGAGCTTTCAGCATCCAAGGCACATGTGTTTTAGGCATTATTTAAGAACGGCCATTCTGCAGGCTTTAAATCAGGTACAAAGATAAAGGGGAAACTATTCCTGCTTTTGCAATATTTATCACTTTCTCTGAAAAGCATGGCTGCAAATGACAGAGTCCAGTTTCACGTCCTCATGCTGGGCATGCCATTAAGGGTCAGGCTGCAGAACCCAATTTGCATGGCAGAGCAATGCCAAGCTTGGTTTTAAAAAGCCAGATTACAGGCTGCTTGTGGAAAAAAACACCTCCCCCACCTTGCCAGAGAAAGAAATTCAGCAGCCTGGGGATGGAGAACGGATCAATTGCCAGAAATTAGGCTGCCAACTCGCTTCCCCATGCTCTTTCTCATTATTGCTCAAATAACCATTTGTACTCACACCAGATGCTTGTTAATCAAGGCCAATTAGTCTGTTTTGCTCAGAAAATTTCCAACCGGCAAGACAAATAGTTCAAATAGCACAGAGGTCAACCAAAGCAGGAGCACCGGTGACAGTTTCATGTGTGTTTAGCCAAATAGAAAGCAGACATGGCAAGGGCACGCATGTACAGTTCCCACGTGCATTGCATTGTGTATTTACCCCAGGGTAACACGTGAGGCTTGCTCTGGTCAGGCAGAAAGCTCAGACAGCAACTCAGCTGCTTCAGGTGCTTGTCTGCATGTTGATTTAGACTAATATCCTATGCTGGTTTCCTAATCTAAGTTGCCCAAAATGTCAAGGTAAATAAGGCTTAAGGGCAATAATATTAAACGAGATCTTCAGGGGTACTTTCCCAGCTGGTTATGCTGAGAGCCAGGTCAGCCCAGCCACTGCAGCCAGCCGTCCATCTGCATCCTGCCTGGGGATTTCTCTCTCCCCCCCCTTTGCAATCCATGGCAACCATCCAACAACCTGACAGCTTTAAATCTTCTCCGGCATATGTCAAAGCAGGTTGAGAAGCCAGCAGGCTTGCTGTACAGCTCAGGCTTTCTACAATTTGTTTTTTAAGTGACATATGGAAACAGAAAGTAATGTGATCAGGTGATATCACTTTGCAGATCCATCATGGCAGGAGGGGGCAAGAAAACACAACAAGAATCCCCAACATCAGACAACAGGGAAATGTAGTCTGGGCTGTGCAAAGATCTGCAGCATGTCCCAAAATTTTCCGTTCCCTAAATGCTCTCTTTTTCTGGAGGTCTAGATATGAGAAAAAGAAGGGTGGGGATTTACTAAAGCATTTCGTATTTCCTACCTGTTATAAGACTGTGGTACTGAAAAGTTTCTGTTGGGGGGAGCTTTGCAAACACAGACATAAAACACATCCAACATTATTCCTGGTTTTATTTGAAATTACCAATAATAAGAGTAATTTTCTCAGAATTTATCTGTGAGTTTCAATTTCATACACTCACAATATATTCATGCTTGAAAATTACTTTTGACTGATAAAAGGATATTAATATCTTATTTTATCACCCTGTGCATTTTCTATTACATTAAATCAGTAGAGCCATACATGACAATCTCAGTTAATTCCAGTATAACTCACAGGTATTTAGTCATTTCTTTTGGTTGATGTAAGCTCATTAATGCACCTTTGTTTTGGCCCAGGGCTCCCTCTCTCACTTTGCAGAGAGATTGGATTCAGTGTTTATGTCTGTGTACTCTCATGGCCTTATTTTCAACACAGCAAAAAATTTCTTTCCTAAGCAGAGCAGGACCACCCAAAGTAATTTCATTCAAGAGCTGGGCTGTCTTCAAACATCAGTGGCCTCTAAAGATAAAAGGTCAGCATGTTAATTCACCACAGCCCAGATCCCAAATCTCTCCCCTTCTGGAAATGAAAGGCATTTTTAAGAAGACCTCCTGTGTGTGAAGTTGTTTGCATTTTTGTCCAATGGGATTGTTTGGACAGGGTTGTCAGAGACTTTTCTGAGCACAGAGACCACAAAACAAAGACGTGTTGCTCTGCTGCTCTCCGGGGCTGCCACGGTTTTGCTCCTGCTCTGGTGCGCACACAGGCACTGGATGTCATGTGGGGCACTCCCAGGGATGCAAAAGTGTCTAGGTGATATGTCATCCCCACGTGGCTCGAACACTGGTCTTCCAAGGGCAGTTCCTGATGGCATTGCAGGGGACCAACACCCAGGGAGGCCCTGTGGCCAGCTGTAGCAGGATCAACCTCAACAGGGTGGTGGGACGGGGAGGAAGGGCCATGGGTTGTGTGTTGCCATCCCCTCTCTGTCCTCATCGAGACGGCCTGATGTGAGAGGTGCTGCAATGCTGCAAGGCACCAACTGGGAGCAAGGCATTGCTCCTCCCTCCTGCCCCTGTGCCACCCAAACCCCATCCCAAGAGGTGGGCACCGGCAAAACCAAGCAGACGGAGAGGAATAAAAATGTGTTGTGCCTATAGTGCCTATTTATCTGTTTGTTCAAGGAAAAGGAATGAATGTTCACCAGTGGCTGGTAAAGGTGTTGGCCCTGCCACGAGGCACGTACACCTTTGTGCAAACCAGTATTTATGAATGGACTCGCCCTAGGGAAGCTGGTGGTGAAGCAACTCTGACGTCTCATTATGGGTGAAAACTGAAGAAGTTGTAGATTAGATCGTGAAATATATCTCATAAAGCATAGATATACATGTCTGTAACAACTCTGTTAGAGATAAGAGTCCATATGTTGCAAGACGTAAATAATCCTTTCCAAAATTCAGCAACATGTATCGAAGTAAAACATGAGCAGTTGAGTGCTCATTGAAGATGACTTTTAGAAGATTTATTCTAAGCTGCTTTTTTTCCCTCATCAGAGTCTTTGAGTGCCATAGCATTAAATCTTAAATTACTGTGTGCTTTGCAAAATTCTTGGGTTTTCACTCGATTTCCTTTTTTTTTTTTTTTAATTTTTCAGATTCCAGCTGTAAAAACCTTACATCTAATCAAGAGCGTATCATCATATGCTTCCCAGAAACTGGGCTGAGGCACAAATTAACTGCTCAGCATTGCAAGAAATGTGCCCTATTTCACTTTTTGCTGAATTCCCTTCATACAGGATAGATGTAATTTTGCACCCCACTTTTCTAAAAGCTGATAGTTTAAAGGTTTGTAAAATTAGTAAGTTCAAAAAGATAACGTACAAAGAGATGTACTAGTTTCCAAATTCAAATGAGGACACTTAAAATATCTACTGTATAATTTCCTGGACATTTCATTTGTGAACTGCAGTTTTTCCATGAAATAAATTTAAAGCTTATTCACAGAATTAGAAATAATTGTAATCTTACTGAGAGAGAGGAAGAGAGAAGTGAATTACATCCAAACTACTTTAAAGGTTGGAAGACTGTAATTCAATCTTGTAATCTGATAAACCAAGACAAATGAGGCAATTGGCAAACAGGTATTTTAATCAAAATACCTCTAGAAAACCACTCAAATAACAAACACATGCCAGATCTGAAAGACACATTCATTTCAAAGTGATGATTTAAGAAAATCTGGCCAGTATGTGACCGACTGAATTACCTCCATATTTCTGTACTTCATGTGTGTAGTATTTTCAATTTCAGATCAAGAACATTGCCCTTAAAAATGGCAAAGACAATATCCTAGCATAGTCACAGCAGAAAGACAGTCTCTGTTACATGCCAGAGTCATTAACCTAATAATTTTTTCATGGCTGTAAGTTAACCCCTGCAAGTTTTGCTTTCAGCAGCTGCTGCATATTAAAACTTTCCTCGATTTGACTAAGCCTTTGAATAGATTCATCCCGTAATTTCTATGTCGAGCTTGTAGTCAGCATTTTATGAAACAGTTCCTATTGTTATGAAAATGTTTCTCTGCCTTTTTGTTGTGTGCTTTTCTTTCTAAAGCCGGCTGTTGCTGTCTTTGCATTTTTCCGTTCAGAGGTCAGGTCAAAGGTACTGAATGGTTGACCATGGCTATGTGGAGTGTAAGTGAACCCAAGAATGGCCTTTCTGATTGATCATCTATTGAAACAGTGAGAGTGTTATGCCTTTGGATTAAATTGTAACCCAGGGCACTGGAAAACTGGAGCTACTGGCTGTTTGTGAAATATGCATAGAGAACTTTCTATTGCTCGCAGTGTTTGATGTGGATCTGAAATTCCATGTGAGCCTTCCAGGTCTTCTTCCCATAACCTCTGTGAATGTCTTTCCCTTTGCTTCACATCTCATTATAAAATGATGTCTGCAGTACACTACACTGGCAAGGAGTTACTGTATCTGCACAAAGAAGGAGTTAAATGTGAAATGCTCTTTTCAACACTACCTCCTAATTTAAGGCAATTAAGAATAAAACCTGGCAACCTCAAGTCTTCCTCTTAACCAGAACTTTACTGAAGAGATTGGCTTGACTCTGGTTTGAGAGCTTACTACATTTCTGTAAGCACGACATAATATTCTTTTTAGAAACTTGTCCTTGTCAAAAATAAATCTATTTTGCATTTCATGCATGTGACAGTAGCTGCTCTTAATTTTTGCTCTTGAGTTTTAATGTAGTACATTGCAGCAATTGTACAACAAAGACAAAATGTGGTATAACCTGAGAACATGAAGCAGAATAAAGATCACTGCTAATGTTCACTCCCACCTTCTGCTGTATCATTACTTCTGCAGTTAAGTAGTTATAAAATAGCATCTGTGACACCAGTACCTGTGCTTGTGCATTACAATACCACTTAATGAGACCTTCTTTGGTATAACAACGGCTGTTTTGAACTGTTTCTTTTACTTTTGAAGACAGAGCAGGGACAGCATCATTTTCAAATTATTTATTTTGAAAGCTAAAAGTGTCTCCAGCCAATTCCAAGCAGCTGGGTCTGGGACTCAGTGAGCTAACGGGGCATTCCTCACAGAATCCGCTGACATTTCATTTTAACAGCCAAGATGACAACCCGAACCCTATGTGCCATCTACTGAATATTAAAACAAAGTGGGATGGATCCCTGGGAAGCAAGGGGGGCTTCCTGTTGAAGCCAAACTATGAAAAAATACTGAGTCTTTAATACTTTTATCTTATTGCCCAGATGCCAGCTTTACTGGCATGGAGCTTCCAAGTCCTGGCTTGGTAATCTCCGTTGCTGAGTCCCATTATGCCACAGTACATTTTCAGGACCTGCCACAGCAGGTCTCCAAACCCTCTGAAAAATTATTCTGGCAGCCCCGTTCATTGCATTGCAGAGCCCCTATAACAAGGCAAAATGCACGGCACCTCATTCTGGTTTATTGACATTTCCAATTGTCACTTCTCACTAAACAGGAGGGTATATACAACAGAAAACATTGTAGGGTTGGGCTGCACGTGTTTCTGAACAGTGGGAACATCTCTGAATGATAACTAGCATGATAGAGGCTTTGTAATGACTTTAAGATGACTCTTCTACCTAAGCAGGTCACAACCACACCTTGGAGTGGTATCTACAAGTCACCACTTGCTTCCAATCAGATCCTGGCATCAGCTCCAACCAATTACTCCTTTTCCAAACAAGCTCTCTCATCAAAAAGTATGTGCCATTCATTGGTCCATGTGACAATTAGGAAACAGGAGGGCCTCAGTGACCCACAGTTCAGTAACTGATTTCTTGGTACTCCAAGGACACAAGGGATGTCATTATGACATTAAACAACACTTTTCACTTCAAAAAGTCTTTGGATTAAGAACAAATTGTAAATTTGTTGTTCATTACTCTTAGACCAGACCAGATCACTATGACTTGACCTTTGATTTTATCTGTGTTGCTGCAGCTGGGAGCAAAGTAGAAATGTAGTTTTTAATTAGAAGACCATAATCTCAGAGAGAAAAAGGCATTGCCAGCTGCAATCTATGCCTGCCAAGCATTCCGAGTTTGAAAAAGCCTGTGAGTATGAGTGGTACCGCCTGCAAGGGGTACAGCAAACAGTTACATTAAACAGGTGTACATTATGCTATGCAGTTACTTATCTGACATTCTTCTGGACAAACTGTGGCATAATCCTGTGCCCTAATGTTCTTAGTTTCTTATGAAAAATAAGAGCAAAGAAAAGCCTTTCTCAGCTTCCTTGAGGCAGCCTGACTCCTAGTATCAGAGCCTCATTTGCCCTGTCTAAACATAAATTGCCCCATTACACTACACCTCCTCTGGCCTCTGGCAGTGGATTAAATAACTTCAGTCAGGTTATGGCCCAAGTTATTTCTGTGTGTGTCACAACACAAACAACGTCCTTCTTACACAGGCCCTGTCTGGGCATGTGCAGCTATTAGGGCAGGCCGTGGCCCCATTATCTGGATGATATCTGTGTACATCATTAGAGACAGCCTCGGCTGAGACTGCACTGCAGCCCTACCTGTGCTGAGTGTAACAGTTCAAGCAGCCCAATGTGTTCCCCAGATGTGCTCCCCAGGACCAGACACTGTGGAGAAGCCCTGCTCAGCCTGGGCTGTGCAGCCCTAGAGGGGACTAATGGCATGCTTTCAGTTAAGCATGTGCTCGAACGCTTTCCTGGGCAGCAGCCAGAACTATCCGTGTCCTGCTGGACAGACTTAAACCCACACGGCTCCAAAGACATTTGCAGAGGTAAATCAAACCCCTAGACTTGGATACAAAGTGAGCTCCATTTTCCTCATACCATCCAGATGTATCCCATAGAAGAAACAGAAATTTTTGGGATTTTCCACTGATGGCTTTTCGCCCAGCTCAGCCCTTCTGTGGCTGTCAGAGCTGTGGTTAAAGCTGGACCCCAAAACTTTGGCAGTCTGCCATTCCCTCCGAATGTGCAGTTTCATCAAATACAAAATATTTTGCAAAACTGATCTGATTTGGCCAAAATAAGGTTTTGGAGGAGAAATTGGAAATATTTGTTCCCCCTGTTTTCAATATTTTAAATAAAATTTTTGGTGTCTCAATTGAAAAACGAATTTAAAAGATGTGGGCTCTAAGTTATAAATATCGCTATCTGAAAGGCAGAATGATGATTCCATGATAAATATAGCCACTTTGGGGTAAGAAGAGAATCTCTTTCAGCATGACAGATCCAGTCATCCGAATTACCTACAGAAAATTAGGCAGAGTTTCATCTAAGTATAACTTCATCATTTTGGTACATATATTCAGAGAGCATGTATGCCTGAGACAATATGTCCTTTATGCAGCTGACTCACTCTCTCAGCATGGAGGGCTTGGTTAATTCCTGATCCCCTCTTACCTCTGTCTGGAGAAGACTCTTTCAGACACAGACCCTGGGAGTCCTGACAGCTCCAGTATAGACCAGCAATTCAGTAGAGTCCAGATACTCAGTGCAGGCTTGAAGGAGGGTCCCTAGTGTTTCTAAAAGGGGATGAGCACCCCAAGGGCTCCTGTCTCGGGTTGAAGGAAGCTGCAGAGCATAGAAACTCTGAGATTTGCTGACTGGAGTCAGCTTAAAAAGTACCACGAAGCTAAGGAAAAGGGAAGACTCAGTGTCCCATCAGCCACACCAACAAGCCACACACAAACCAGGCAAACAGAGCCCATAGAGGAGTGTACTCTCCCAGTGATCTCTGTTCACAACACAGCTTGTTTAACAAGCCAGTGCTTCGTCATGAAAGTCTCACCTAGCACTAACTACATCTCAAGAAAACAAAAAAGGAATTGAGATTAGTAACCTACCTGAAAACATTGTTTTGTTTTGCTTTCCTCTTATTTCAAAGACAAGTCATGTATTTGGGGGCGAAGGAGGAGGCAATTGCAATTTGAGCAGAAGATAAAGGTCAAAGTCTCAAAATCCTTTGCCAAATGGCCCTGCTGCCCTGAACACAGCTTTAATCACAGTAGGACAATGTTCTCTATTGTACCTTAGTGGGAGATCTCTGTTGGCTCGAACAAAATAGATTCTCCTCAAAGAATGAAATGAGATGACAGTGTTGATATTGTCTTTGAATGACCTCCAAAAGAAAATCAGGAAATGCATACCAAACTTGATTTGAAATGTACTTGTTGTACTGACTGTGGAAAAAAATAATCAGATGAAATATCTTGATTATACAATTCACCAATATAGAGTGAAATGGGAAATAGGAAATACATACAAACATCCCTATCCACAGTTTTATATGGTCTTTTCAATTTTCATAAAGCATAGAAGACAATGAATACCAGGGGATTTGAAGTGTACAGAAATATTTCTGCAAATCTAGAAGCAGTGAAATGTTATAAAAGCCCCATTTAATAGAGTAAGAATTGCTTTTCCTTTTCAAATTGGTGTATATAATTTTTTTTGCAGTATCTTAATCATCTTCCCATGATTATTTTTAACTAGCATTTTGCTGTCAGACATTTGATTCTTTTCTCTGTATTGAAATCTTTTCAGGCTATTACCTTTATCTTTATCCTATTATATCTGAATTTTTTTAAACAGGGGTCTTTGAAGGTTAGTGTTACTGCATACTTCCCTTTTTCAAAGCCTAGTTAGATCTGGGCACTGATCAAATGATTCAACAGTGTCTTCTCTTGACTTTTCATTTCCCTTCAAGGGAAAAAGAAGTTCTGCCTTTGGGAACGAAAGGACGGTTCATCAGAGCTGTGAACTCAAATGCCATCCAGAAACTTCAGGAATAAAATATACACTTTGTGAAACGCATCTGTAAAAGCATGAAGTTTAGAGTTTTTTGCCTGTTTTTTTTTTTTTTTTTAATTGAACCCAACGAATTCTTTCGTAAGAAAAGACTTTTTGACTGACTATCATTTTTATCACTGCATTTCTTTTTTTCGTTCTTGGATCATTTATATCACCATATGCCAGAAGGCCACAGCCTAATTTCAAACATAAGGCCCTGCTTCCCTCAACGACTCAGGTATGTGACTACAGGGAAAAGGGCTGTTTCCCTTAACAGTTCCCAGATACAAGAATAAGAGTGATGATGAAGATAAAATGAGATAAACTAAATATAACAGGTCTCCCAGATGAAAACTTCTGAAAATACTAATGAAAAGCAAAAAAGTCATCTTTTAATTAGCAGGACGGTACAAAATGTGACTGATTTCATTTCCAGAATGCAATATGAAGTTACTGTCTTCTGGCTGCTGGTCCATATACCCCTGAAATCAAACCTGATCTCAAGGTGCTGCCTGACAAGATCTTTGCATTGTCACAGGTTTCATGAGTGGGATCTCTAAGAGGTACCTAGTTAGCCAAGCTGAAAAGTCAAATGTATGCTGTTATGCTTTCCACTTCATCAATCCAACGTGACCCATTGGGTTACATACATGTGGATGTGCCAGTAAAAGCAGAAGCACCAAGATAGAAAAAAAAACCCACTTACTGTCATTACTTTATTAATTTTTACTTTTTGTGATCATCCACAAGCCAAATAAAGCATATCACAAGGAATTCACATTCAAAGAAGAAACACTTCAGTAGCTGAAATCTTAGTCTGAGACAGTATGGTGGGGGGGAATAACTGAACCTTCTTCTCCAGACTAGAAAAGTTTGCCTGAAGAGCAGGATAATCAACAAGGTGCCTACATCCACAGCTGTTAGTCTGAGGTATATGGGAGCATAGGCTGAGTCTGAGGAGAGCAGATCTGCAGACCTCACAGGCAGAGGACAGGAGCAGCAGTAGATTCAAGTCCTTTCAATGGATGTTCCCCTCCTCATCCCTTTCAACATCTACTTCTGATAGGGAAGAGACGACTTAGTGACTCAGTTACTGCCTAAAGCATGAGTAATACAGTGCTCGGTGTTAGTCTGTATTTTCTTGCCTATCAGCACCATTGCCAATATTTCTGCCAGAAGAATGGATTTTATGTTATCTCTGTTCTATTCACTGACAGTATATATTCCTGTTTTTTCTCTGTACTGTGGTGCCTAAATAGATTAGTACTTTGTGACATAAATTGATCAAGCCTTGTTGGAGCCCTGAGCTTCTACTATCCGTCCTGAAGAATCCCATACACAAGTCATAGTAGACTCACATAACTCTGTACACGTAAGAGGTTCTTCAACAGAAAAATCATGATTTAGAACACAAACCCTTGTCTTTCTCTTGAATTTTAATATGCATTTGCTTATTTTAAATAGTACTTGGTTTGATGATAAGCTGAATGCTTCCCAGGCCTGATCAGGAATGTTCAGGGTTAAAAGCTACAGCAAGTAGAAATTGTGCAGGCTGCCAATTATTTCCAGCTGAGATTCCTGTGTCAGAGAAAAGGCAGCCTGGTAGGCAAATAGAGATTGGTGTATTTGGAAGAGGGAGAAGGTTTTGGCTCCCAGGAGCTGGTGATTAGCCTAATATCTCTGTTTGGACTCAGGTTTGAGCTGAGTCTGCCAGAAAAAGGGGAAGGCAGTTTGAGCAAATTATTTATCCTGAAACCCATCTCAGAAACCTTGGGGAATATTTTTCTGAGCTTTGTAGCAATAATATAGTGCTCTTGGGAGGTTAGTGATTGGTTGAATAAGCTGCTCACATGTTAACTGAGAGCATTAGGCTGATTTGCCTGAAAGACCTTCTAGAGAGGGAAAATAAGAAAATTGCTTGTCAAAGAACTGATGAAGTCAGTTCTGGGCCTGATTTCAGCTGTTAGACTGTGCCATGACATGGAAAACAGTTTCTGGGATGTCAAAGAAATACCTTGGTATTTTTATTATTTGTGAATATTTACTTGCTGTGTCCTTCAGTCTAGACTTTTTCCTTGTGCCTCTTGTGGACACAGAGTTAGGATCTCTCCAAGACTATCTGTAAGAGGTAGAAATGAGCTCACTGCAGGGCTCACTGCACAATGGGAGAGTGCTTCCCTGCCTTTCAGGATAGCAGAGGAAGGATCACAGGTGCCAGGTGCTAATGCGCCCACCATTTCTGTCCCTAGAGCTTTCCCTCTTTCAGCTGGCACAGATTGAGCAGAAGGTGAGCAGCAATGACCGTCAAAACCAGAGCTCCCATCCACCCCAGGAAGTGTCCTACCCTGGCCCTTGCAAATCCCTACAGTTCTCAGATACAAGTCTTTATCCTCTCCGTAACACGACTGAAAATACTGTGGCACACATTTTCATATGAGCTTAATTTTACATGTAGTTATTTCAGTCATCTTCTCAGAATAGGTTATCCATCACATTATCATCCCATGGAAAACTCACAAGCCTCTCATAAACACACCTGTAGCTCACCTTAGTGTTGGCCTGGTGTAGAAGCACTCGTGAGACTGGCCCAAAGCTGCAACTGCTCTATGGAGAGGTGCTGCCACTGCTGTTCAGAGCAAAGTGGTTAAGCTGATGTGTCATTTTCAAACCATTCTGGCTGACACAGGAAACTTCACAAGGTAACGTTCTGAACACAGAACTAAATTCAGTGTTATCCTAAAGGCTGCCCAGACTCATCAAAGGGACAAATGGAAACGATCACAATTATCCTCTGACAATTCATATCTATCCAGAGTGACATTTGCCATTTCATGGCAGCAAGATTCTGAACTGATCCTCAATCACGTAAAAGCTTTTCTCATCTGTGAAAGACAGGTACGAGGATGGTAAAATGTTTCATGCATTTTAGTGCAGCAATGGTGAGTTGTAGTGGTAGATTCAGGCACACTCAAGTAAATGGCATGAGACTGCCAGTCCCATTACTTTCAAACCAGCTGACCTGTCAGAAAAAGCTGCTCCTTGGGGCTGGTTGGTCTTTTAATGTCCTCCTTCCTTCTCCTCATCACTGTAAATGAAAATAAAAAGATTTAATATACATTCTCGTAGTCTAAATTGCAAAATCTCGTGCTGTAGCAAAGTAGAAAACCTGAATTTTACAGGAAGTCCATTGTTTTTGTGCATTGTTTTTGTGCATTGTTTCTGCAAGTCTCAGAGCACAGAAAAGAACAAACAAAAAGAATGGATCTCCAGAGGTAACATGGAACTGAGCACAGAAATAGAAATTCTTTCAATTCAGACAGATTCAAGACTCTGGGACTGAAGCTGTACATCATGTATCTTGCCAGAACAGCAAGGAGTTGCTTAATAACCTGAGATATTGGTAGGTAACCTGAAAGAAAAGGAAATCACAGAGGAAGTTTTGTTGCTGTCGGAATTTCTGAGAACCAGAGAGTCTTCACAGACACATGTGTATCACAGGCTTGCACAGTCCCACTGAAGTCAAATATTTGTGTGCTTGAAGTTAAACCAATGCTTTCCTGCCTTAGCAGACTTAGGCCAGCGAGCTCCACACCTTCCCAAACAATCTTGAAGCAGTTTTCTCCTCTAATTCAGTTCTCTTGGCATAAGAAAAAGCTCTCATAGGTTGTCATCTCTGCTTAGCAGAGGCTTCTTCCATGGATAATATGACGCTAAAGAAGAGATGAGTTGTCCTAGGAATACCTCAATGCATTAAAGCTAATATAATGAGAGGAGACAGCCTTAATCTGAGGAGAGACACAACTGCCTCCACCCCGACTCTGGTGGCAAAAGAAGATAGTGCCTGTGTGTTAAGGCACATTAGGCAATGAGTAATTTCTGGCAGAGAATTAAATTTATTATTTTTGATCTACAAGGGCAAGAGGCCCTCCAGGTCCACAGAAAAGAAACAAGACAAGTATCACTTAAGTTTGTAGGCAAGGAAAAAAGGAAAATAATATTTTCCACAGATAGACTGAGATGAGGGATTTAGTCTGCATATAGGAAGAGGGTTCCCATACTGGCTCAAAGCTGCTTCCTTCTGTTATAGAAACACTTAGGATTAATTGTTCCCAACCCACAGGAAAGATGGAGAAAAATTATTCCAATAACACTGAAAAGAATTTTGAACAAACAGCACAGAAAATAAAGTCTAACGCGTCCAAAAGCTGGCAGCCCATTACTGCCCATGTTTGCTTTCCACTGCACCATTAAATGGATGGCAAAATACACCATGAAGTCTGCCCTGGGACTGGAGTCACTGCATGTAGGTCTAAGTGGGTTACTTGTCCATCCTCTCTGCACCCCTGCTGCCCATCACAGTCGTATTTCCATAATAACACCATCACAGCTGCAGCACCTGCCTGTTTACCTGATGCCATTACCAGAAATGGCATTGCAGCCCCAGCGTGAAAAGTCATAACTCTGTTCTCACCTCTAAAAGGGGTCTGCATGTTAGCATGTCAGAGCCTTGCTCTCTTTAGGATCAGACTGTCAGGGAGTATCCTCCAGCTGTCTGGTGGAAAGCCAGGGCGGTACCAAGGGAGCAGTCCCTGGTATTACCAGAGCTTGGTGTAATAGGAACTCTATCCCAGCTCCCCAAAACCCTGGGTTTAGAAGCAGCCCCTCTGATCTCACCTGATGCAGCAATTCATCAGTACATGAAAGACATGTTGTTCTTATTACTGTACACAGAAATTTATTAATAGCTGAACTAGGCCCCATTCACTGAGGTTTTCCTGCCACTAGCTTCATCGTCTCTGAAGCCACTCTCGATTTTAATTGCTTCAACTGAACAGGACAAGAAAAGGGAAATTATGGTTCTGTTCTGTGTTTGCCTGGAGTGATGATCATTGCATAAAGAAAAAGGGAAATCCCAACTCTCAATTTGGCTTTTCTTGTGCTCTTTGTGTCTTTGGTCTGCATGTGTAATATATATACATATATATATATACATATACATAGTTTGTTACTTCTCAAGCAATCAGAACTGTGCCCAGATGTGTGGCAGAGAAAAAAGCTAAGGAATTCTACCCAGAGTGGCATACTAATTTTATGATGGCACAGCACGTACTGTGTATGCCTGTTCACAGGGTTTTCTTTACTTGTCCTACCTACCCAACTGCAAGTCTCCTTTCCTAAGCTCTAGCCCTTAGAAAACCCGAGGCACATAGTTAAGAAGTTAGATGCTAAAAAACCCAACCTAAATGTAAATCCAGTGTCTTAGCTGTAGATGCTTATAACAACATGAGAAAATCTCTCTCAGCCAGAAAAATTTACATTTTGTTCAGCTTCACTGCTTTTTGTGTATATGAGTTCTCTTAATGAATTCACAGTTTTGAAACATGGGACTTTTCTTTTTCTCTGGTTGGATGGACTTACCTCCAGAGCCAGCTAAGCAAAAAGCTTCAGATAACCAAACTGAGTTTTCTTTTTCTACTCTCTAATGACTTTGGCCTGAAGTGCTTACAGGGAAAACAAAAATCTGTCAGGTGATAGTCTTAAATCAGGGAGAAGAGAAAACCGAGAGGAAGGAGCCATTAAAAAGCACAGAGGATCCACAGCAGCTTGTTCTGGTAAAGTGCAGCTGGCCATCCCCTCAGAACGCATTGAGCCTCTCCAGGGCTCTAGTGTCTGCATCAATCATGTACTCGTGGTATAAAGCTTAAAACTGCAGAGCATATTCTTTTTGTACCACCCAACAGTAAATACAGTAGGACAAGCTTATTCTAAACATGTTCATGATCAATTTTTCTTGACTTAAGTTTCCCATTTTTTAATACATTCAGCCTGATTCTGCTGAACCTTCCCCCTGCTCGAAGCCCAAGTGTGGCATCAAAGGCCCCAAAGTTGCAAAGCCCAGTGCAACCAAGATGGGAAGCAAGCCTGTGCTCTTCTGGGATAAAATTTCAGTTTCAATGATCTCAGGACTTCGAGAGACAGAATTTACCATGCAGCCAATTTAAACCCCATTTCTTTCTCTGATGCAAACCCTGACTTATCCATATATAGAGCTGCTCATTCCATCACTGGATAATTTACTTTCCAGGGTGTTGTTCATAAGAAGAGTCTTAAGGAGATGAAAGAAAAAAGGAAAGAGGAAGGAGTGTAGTTAAGAGGTTTCCTTCAGATTTTTATTGGCAGATAAAAGTACAATCCTTGCTGAAACCAGCGATGATTTATTTATTGGCAAAAAAGGTCAATTAAACTTTATAGTCACTAGTATCCTGTTAAAAAATAATAAAACTAACATATATATTAAATAATAGGTTAACATTAGCGGCAAACAATGTTACCATCTGCCCTGTCAATCAAAGTGTATACTGAAATTCTTCACTGAACTGGAACCGCAGAAAGAAAAGGGATACAGGATCATTATGGCAGCCCGGGCTATAAATTACAGGCAGTAGATATATTGCTGTGAAAGCTATATCATTCCTTAAAATGAATTCAACCTTCTTGACCTACCCCTTTTCTTCAAAATTTCATCTCTCTATGCGACCGCTTCTTGGACTGCTGGTGCAGGTGCCTGAAGATTTTGCAGCATGTTTAAAAAAATGAGAAACGACAAATACTTTGACGAATTATCTCTCAAGCCTGGCCATTGCTGTAGCACTTCATGCATTCTGATCAGACCTCCCAGCTGTAATGAATTCGCCCTTGGAGGAGGCTGCGAGCGCAATAAAAGTGGTTTTGCAATGGGGTGAAATCCAGTGATGGCTGTTACAGCAGGCAGTAGCCAAACCTTGCCTGCTTTTAGCCTGAGCAGGAGGACCAGCAGGGAGGCAGAACCAAGTCCCGGGAGGACTCATAACATCAAGGTTAACCAGATCGTTTCATGTATGGAAATATTTTTCCTGGTTCAAAAAAAAAAAGCAAAAATATATATGCAAGTGAAATTCTGTGTGCAATGGAGGTCCGATAAAATGTTACTTCGGGTCAATCAAAACTTTCCACTGTTATGAAATCAAAGCACTTCGGTCCAAGTTTTTCCTTTGAAAGCTTGTCGATGTGTTTCTGTGTGAAAATAATAACAATGAAGTGCATGTGGGAAAAAATCATTTCCAAATTAAAACTGAAAAGATTCCATTCCAGAAATGTTCTCATAGGCCACTTCAACCTTAAGGAAATGCTTTGTTTTGGGACAAGAAGTTCTGGAAAGAAAATACTGCCAGAATTGACAATTTTTTTTCAAAACAGTGAATAAGAGGAAAAAAATGGCTCTTTTCCGTTAGAAGAAACTTTGGTTACAAAATAAATAGTTTGGCTGCGCTTCACTGAGCTCCAGCATCGTAGTCTGAACCTGAGTGTCAGGAGACAACCCTCAGGTGGCATTAGCTGTTGCTAAGGTGACACTGGGGGAAGATCCTGGTCATTGCTGTTAGTTAAACAGCATTTACTGTTGAACTTAGAAATCTCACGTGGGATCAATATTATATTTGCACCTTGGTTGATATTGCTCAGAAGTGCAATCCAAGCTTGAGCCTGTATCCTTTTAAGCTTGTAGACATCCTGTCAGTTGGGTACAGACACCGTAAGTGATACGTGGATTTTGTTTTAATTGGCTGTCTTCAGGAACAGAGAAGCAGATGTCTCTTTTGCAGGAGGCAGCTTTCTTTCCTTGTGGAGACCATCTTGAGGGTCAAACTCTTAGCTTTGAAAAAGCAGACCATGATCTGAAAAAAAAGAGCTGTTTCCCTCTATTTCCCTATATGCTTTTCACAATATTGATATTTATTCCTTTTCTATTTCCTGGCCTGATCTGTCTAGGGCGAAGAGATGGAGCATTATACATGGCAGTGCCACACACAGATAGCCCATCAGATCAAGATAAATTTCCTAATTTAAGAATTATTTTAATGGGGTGGGAAAGGGCAGCTCAGTTTTGTCACCTCCGCCAACACCCCCCGGCATGCACGACTGCTCTCATTGTGGAGGAGAGCTGTGCCTATCAGCACGGACATTACTGCAGGCAGAGCAGCTGCAGGAGCTTAGTGACCCCCTCCCACGCTTACACCGCAGGGCCATTTTAATTGCAACCCACAGCTTAAAGTCTTCATTAAGTTCTCCCTGAGCCCTGCCTCCTCCTCTAAGATCAGCCGCTTGTCGCCGTGACCGGCGGAGCAGCGAGGAACATCTGCAGTTCAAAAGTGATGCATATGCAACAGCGGTCTCCAGATTAAAGGTCAACAGACTCCTCCGACACCCAGGCCCGTCTCTCCCTTGCAGGGTGTCTGGTGTCCTTTGTTCCAAACTCTATACTTCCTGCCAGGCTTTTTGCCCACTTGCTCAGCCCGACTGCTGCAAGGCTGGCGCGGCACCTTCTCAAGCTGGCCGGAGCTGCCCTTCCACAGGGGCTGCCCGCAGGCATGCGGGGGCTGCCGCCGGCAAATAATGAGGTACTTCCCTTGGCTTCTTGTCGCAAAGCCCAGGGAGAGGATGACTGCAACAGCTGCAGTGCTGGCTCGTTCATGACAAATGGTCCTGTCACTCTTCTTATTGATTAGCAATGTTATGACATTTCCCTTCAAAAACACAGATGTGGCACGGGCAGGGACAGGAGCACCGCTCTGGGAGGAACATAATGTTTGTGCTGTTCCCATTCTCCTCCCTGCATCTGTTCATATCCATGGCGATGGTTTCACGTACTGATTCTTTTATCAAGAAGAAGCAGTGCGGGAGAAGGTGAACCTTTTGCCTGATTTAAAGGCAAATACAGCTTGTCACATATGGGGACTTGAGGGTGCAGAAGACAAGCATGGTTCTCCCTCCCACTGGACCAGTGTGAAGGGAGACAGCTGGAGACTAAGTCAGGTTGGGGACTTAGTCTAGCTGGTGTTTGCAAGAGAGAGTGAAATTGTGGTGAATCTGTATGTGATTTCAGATTCCTTTTGAGAGGTCCTTGGGTCAATTTTTTTGTCTTGGTATGTACTGTAAAAACTCATAGTAATGCCTATAGAAGTTTTGAAAGTACATCTACATCCAGCAGGCTTTCCCAGGAGCACTGTGTCTTTTGCAGACCACTATGCTTCACCTCCACACCCAGCACTTTGTCCAGTCAACCTCATGGGTACGTGCCTCCACGCAGAGCAATATGTGTGCCCAGGCTCTGTATCAAGGAGGGCTTACTCATGGGTTTGTCGTGGCATGCAAAGCCTGGAAGCATCTCAGCATGCCCCTCTCAAAGGCCATGCCAGAGGCTGTCCATGAACTATCCACCTCATGGGCAGGGCAGGTTATCCAGGTGAATGGGTTTTACAGTCCTCCAGGGAAACCATTCTTTTGTCCCCTGGAGCCCTCAAAAGGGATGTTTGCACATCAGCCGAGCTGTTCTCATGGGCGTGACCCCCAACTGCACTCCACTTCCACGGAAATCCTTCTCTCTGCAATGGAGAGCAGTGAAATAGTATCGCCAGGCTGCAGAGGCTTGAAAAGTGTAGCCAAGGAAAGATGACACCAGGACTGAACACTGACATGAGGAGGAGGATCTCTGGCAGCAAGGGCATTAAGAAGATATAGTTTGAAATGTGTCTGGATGTTCTGGGGGCTGGACATCACAGATGGGGGACCTGAAAACATCTGGACACCAAGTCGGAGATGTGCCATTCCACACAGGGTTAAGATGTGTATTTCTGGGAAAAGCCTGCACTAGTGAGCTGAGGGTGTCTCCATGTATCTCTGCTCCATGCTCAAATTTTCATTGTAAAGGCATGTTCTGGCCACGCTGCTCTGACCAGACTTCTCTGGAGAGAAATCCCAGCTGATATAGCAAAAGGCAACATTTTCCTCAGTAAGGAGATAGCTGACCTCCTTGTATCTGATATTTATATACCAAAAGACAAGTTTAAGAGATTCTCTATTTTCACTGTCATGAAAGAGCAAAGTTTTTTTCTCTGAGCATACACAATATGCCCAGTTTAATCTAAAAATGGCTTAACGCTTTTCTTAACAGCCTGAAACATTTAATTCAGCTTTCAGCTTCACTTCTTTAACAGGGAAGCTAGTTAGAGGGAAAGTGCTTACCTTCCAGTCCTAAAGGCTGTTCCTTGGAGGCTGAATTAGGGGACCATACATGGTCTGCTTTAAGAGTCTTGGAAATACCTGATGAACTGACTCTATACACTGCAGTTAATGAGCTTGTTGCTGCATTTAAGGGATCTCTGTATCTTTGGAGTCAGAAAAAGCAATTTATGTCTAATAGAATTCCTTTCCTTGACCAAAATCTCTTGCAGTGCTAACACAGCTAAAATGGGATGACCCACCAGCTTGATTTACATGAACTTGAAGCAAAGCACATTAGCATGATTGTGTAGGCATCACTGTACAGAGCATGCTGGTAATGAGGAGCATATTTGTGAATGTCTCTTGTACAGCTTTCAGCACATTTTACAGCCAAAAAGAGATATAGTCTAGAGGGAAAAGAGAGAAATACAACAAAAACGTGGGTTTGACCCTCAGGCAACATGAGGTAGATTAATATGAGTTAAATGGAATGTGACCAATTTGCAAGGCATTTGGTTTGTATCTTGAGAAATTGAAGACAAGATCATTTTTCCCTGCAATCAGAGTAAGCCTTAGGCTATGAGCTCTTGTAGTCTCTACAATTGCCACAGGCTTCCTCTTTTAATATACTAGTGTATCCTAGAATATTTCTTACAACTTTCATAGTCCAATGATGTGATAGATTTGCCAGTATGATACTTCTGCTGCCTTTCCTTGGGAAAAGCCTCCATTAGCTGTGATGTGTGCTTATAGCTTCTGTGAGTTTCATCAATTTTCGTGCAATATTTTGCCCACAGCTGTTCATTTATGCAAGAAAACAGTTGCAGTAATCTACATCCTATGTATGCAGGGGTTATACAGCAAGAAAAGCATTTTTCCACCAAAAGGTCATAGTTCCTGAAGAAAGTTGTTTCAGGCTGGTAAATTTTGGGTTTACTGTGGACCCACGTTTTTTTTTATACGAGAATTTTTTTTTTACAAATAACCCCCCAGAAAATTACAAAATTATGCAGTTCTCAGGTTTTTATTATTGATAAAAATTATTTTCTGTTTTAGATTTAGAGGTGGAAACTTTTCAGTGCTTTACCAAAGAGGTTGGAAGACAGTATTCTCAGTGGAGTATCTGTTTCAGAGAGACGCTAACTGAGGTCACAAGGAACTCAGTAGAAGTCTTCAAATAAAGCCCAGGAACTCCATACCCATGAAGCAAGCTGCACTTCCTCTAAAATTCATCTCCTTTATCACATCACACCACCTCCTCATGCCAGCAGACAGCCAGGAGACCATACCAAATGTTTCAAGTTCAATTAAATTTTCTACCCAACACTTTGCAGCTATAACTCAGGAAATTCATTTGCTTTTTGAATGACCCAAAGAAAGTGCTCCAAAGGCACAAATCCAGAAACTAACTTCAATATGCCCTTCAGCCTTCTATGCTTAAGACAAAAAATATCTACAATATGTTTGGCAGTCTTCCACTTGAGTGTGTGGGCAATATCATTCAGAAACATTTGGTAGCTATAGATACAAGATGTTCCATAATTGTTAAACTAATTTGTTTGAATAATGGATAAGGAGGGACAAATAGAGGTTGCTTTTCACTTATTTATTTATTTAAGAGTTAAGATACAAGGACTGAAAGATGGGCCATTGGGCGATCTTGGCTTTAAGTGCAGAGTTTTGGGGCAAAGCAAATCCAAGACCAATGTTCACCTCCAGATGCCACCATCCAGCTATCCAGTTCTGCAACCACTAACTCAGAGCAGAGAAGAAGTAGCAGCCATGAACCACCTCCTGCCCACCCGTGAGCAGCAACAACCACCAGGACATTGTGCCTCGGCCCTGGCCCCAGGTTCTGACTGGATGCTGTGTCCTTTGCACAGTTTCGCATCACAAAATACAGAAATCCATCCTTGGTTTTTCAGGCAGTGGAAGGGTGTGTTTCCAGCGATACTTTGAGCCATGCTTGTTGAAGAGAGGGATTGTGCTCTCAGCTGCTGATGCCTTGCTAAATTCTGGCTGCACAATGGGAGAGGAGGTTTAAGCATTTTGACCGTTCACTGCTACTGCTGCCCTCTGTACTGTGCCAGTGGTTATGGAGTGTGAACCCTCACAAGCATGGCAAGGTGGACTTAGTCTCCCTCTCTTTTCAGTGGTGTTACAGATGCTTTGGAGAGTAGAGGGAGGGTAGATTTGTGATACATTCCTGTCTTCAGATATAATGGGAAATGAATATTCATCCTTTTTAACATTCTGTATTCTTCACTAAGAATTTTATTGGTTTCAATATGGTTTCTAGGAAATGGATTTCCTCATGGGATCTAAGATAAGTTTGGAGTGAAAGGGGCTGCTGAAATCCCCTAGTTCAACCTCCTCTTCAAAGCAGGGTCAGATTGACAGCACGGGTTAGTTGGGGCCTTGTCCAGGTGAGTTTTGAAAACTACTCAGGTGGAGGAACCAGAATTTAAATAGACAAATCTCTAGATAGTGCCTTGTTCTTTATTTCTTGAGTGGCTCAAACTCAAGAAGATTCATATAAGAGTATGTGGTGCCACAAGCTGCTCTTCCAACCACTTCTTCACTTCTATTTGGTCTACCTGAAAGCATCTGAGTTGGAGGAATGTATCTGCACTAATTCACAAGGTCACAGCCCTCTATGTCATTGCTGGGTTTGGGCATTCCCATCCAACATAGGCATTAAACCCTCTGCTTTCAAGACTTAGTGCACCCTTTTTCCTCACCACGGTTCAGGACACAGCCTTCAGTTCTTCATGGTAGCAGCCATGCCCGGTGCCTGGGGAGGGTGGCAGGCTGCTCATCAAGGGCATGGGTTAGGCAGGAGTTTTCTTTCCCCTCCTGTTCTCCACCCTGAGATAGTTGTGAAACTGATGGGCTATCTCTCCTCTAAGTTCAGCAACAAAGCCTCACAGCTTGTAAGAGCAATTCAGCCACAATTACTGTTGGTGCGAAGCCAGGGCCTCCCACAGACGAGTCTGCCTGCTCCAGTGCAGAAGCTACAATCTCTTTAATGATGGGAGGTTCAACTAAATTAAAGTTGACCTTCAGGCTTCTGGCAGCTAAATTCCAACAATAACCTTCCCTCCCACCCCTTCCTCTGGAAAAAATCCTACCAACAACAAACTACAAGTGAGATGGGGAGGAGACCTCACTGGTTTTAACCTTTACAGGACAGTGGATGTGTCCAAATCGGACAAAAACCACGATGTCTCCTGGTGAAGTGCCATAAATAGTGCTATCTCCCAGTGTGATCTTTGAGAGAATCTGTTTTGGGGAAAGAACAGAAGAAAAGTCCTAAAAAGAGCGCGTGAAAAATGATGAAAGTTGCTTTGAAGTGAGTCTGAGAGCTGCAGTGCTTTCAGCAGCTTCCCCCTGGAAGCCCTTGAAATTCTATCTGCAATAAAAGGTACCAAAAGAAAACAGCTGGCAGGAACTGTTAAAGTGGAAACAATACGAAGTTCAGAAGAGATAAACAGGATGGGCACAGAGCAGAATGAAAAACAAGGTATGGATCTGTTATGTGATGGAAATGGCCCTTCTGTCCTGGGTGGAGACTGTGATCAGGGAAATATTGCTGGCTTTAGGAAAGTGGACTGGGGAAAAACAGACTTGGCACTCAGTTTTCATGGGATCATGCATTTTGTTTTGCACTGAGGGACAGCAGCATCAGATCTGGTCCCCTGACTGTTTTCCGACCAATTCTAAGCTTGCATAAAACAGAAGACAGTGTAGGGGTGTTGTGATGAATGACACCACGAAGGTAGAAGCCAGTCTCGTATACTGATATTTCTCCAGTTCCAGAAGCAACAGCAGCTGAAACAGAAGCCCTTTTCCAGTTTCAGGACAGTGAGGCACTCCTCTTGCTAACAGGGCAGTAATGCTTTGCTGCCAGCTGTAGAGATGGCTCCAGTCCTTGTGCAGCTCTGAAGAAATGCCAAGGCTGTGGCCAATCTCAAAGCCTGTAACAAAATATAAACCCTGTCTTTGCTCTCACTGATATCACAGTCTTTGGAGACAGAAACTGGTGAAGCATGAGCATTGGGGTCAGAACATCTTTTTGTGCAATGCAAAGAGAGATATTGCTAACACAGTGTACCTGCACCTTAACCTGTTCTGATTTAGAGAAGAAAATCTTAGATGTTGCTGTGGTTCCCAAATCAGATCTGCAGATCTCTACTAAGAGACTGAGAGCAGAATATGGACACGGGAGAATCATGAGGAAGCCATGTGCAACCTCACCTGTAAAAGAGTCTCCCATGCTCTGATCCGCTATTGATTCTGCCCATGACATCACTCATGGAAGATCTGCTTAGAGGCCTCTGCTCCCAGGAGAAGGAATATTAAGCAAAAGTTTTGTCCTGTCTTTGCAAATGCACTTCAGATCAAATGCACTTCTAGGGGAAAACTGCAATTCAAAGATGTGGTGGGAGAGGAGCAGAGAGGAGCTGAGTCATATTTTCCATCTGCTTTGATTTTTGTTTCATACAATTCCTATTCTGATGTTCTGATGTAATTATTTGTAACCATCAGACTGCCCCAGTGTTAGGACAGAAGCAAAACTGTACCCACACTGATTTTCCAGGCATGTGTTTTTTCAAGGAATTTTAAAATACAAAAGAAACAGCCTCTGATTTTAGGAAGATGTGAAAATGTTGGCATCAGGTCATTGTTCAGACAACCAAAGAGATTGTGTCATGGCGTACTTACAGTTTCCTCAAGAAGTCCATTTGGGCAGGGCCATCCTGAAGACAGCAAAGAACAGCCAGGATTTACATTTTCTAGATAGATGCTAAATCTTCATTTGGGAAGGATCTGGCACCTTGCTGAAGACTATAGGATAACCCATAAACAGGGAGAGAAGTGTATCTCTTGTAGTAAGTACCACTTTATCCTGCGGACAACTTACCACTTTCAGAAAGGTCCCAGATACTCAAAAGGTTTTGTGGGCTTAAACATTACTGAGAACCTGGGTCTAAAATGCCTATTCAGAAAAGATCTCACACAATTCCTGCAGCTTCAAGTGCTTTGATACTCTGAGGTCACAAAACTCTTTCCCACTTGCACCACTTTTATTCTGGTGTGCAACTCATTTAGCTCCCCGTAAAATCAGTGGGCATCTCTCTGCTTTCTCTAATAGATGTTGGATTGGGTGTTAAAGAAGAGAAATTCAGTCTATCTGACCCATATGCACAGATACTCTTGAACTTATGAGAAATTCATTAGAGTTTGGAATGGAAGAAAAAGAAGTGCTAAATATGTTGAGGAATCAGGAGACTTAAGATGCCACCAGCAATGAAAAGGTGATTCCAATATGTACAGGAGTACTGGACTAGAGTACTAGACTGTATGCTATCCAATTCCATTTTCTCTTACAACTAAATCCTGTGGAATGTAATAAAATCTAACCTAATTTAATAAAATCTAAACTTAATCAAAAGGCCTTTGAGCAAGTGAATGCAATTTAATTGCGAATTACAATCTGACCATGCAGTTGTAGATCCAGTAAAGTTATAGAGATTATTCTGTTACATTCTGTAGGTTTTATAAGCAGATGATTTAAGATAAGATAAACTGCATTAGAGCATTGAGTGTCATTCTTTTTAAATTCTTCACAATTCTTGTAAGTTTTTCACTGAACTATGAGCAATAAAACATTTCTACCTGAATGCAGGAAGCCATCAATTGATTTGCACACTGAAAATTAAGATTTTTTTCTTTATCATGAATTTACAGCCTAGATAGACTAACTCCATATACATTTTTATTGTTTGCATAAATATTTAAAAATAAAAATTCTTAAGATTTTGCATAAGGTCATGGGACATTAGAATGCTCCATAAGTTAAATATATCAAGTTTGGATTTCCTTTCACACTTCAGAAGTGTTAGTTCAGATTTTCTTCAGTATAAGTGTAAATTGGATTCTCACTTTAAAATTTTCATGTTCAAAACTAACTCAATAGATAACTGTTTCTATGCTATAAGGATACACACATTATTTGTGTTTACATTAATGCAAATGACTAATCTAATCTAGAAACCTGCAATACAGAGAGGAAAACAAGGTGGTCCTTGACCCAATTGTCTCTATACAAGTCTGCCTTGCTCTTCCTCACCTGCCTATGAAGAAAATCCTCTTGTAAATCCTTCAACTCCCACTTCAACTTTGTTTAACTGAGAAGTTCTATATTTCTGCTAACGTACTTTTTCAAGACAGTGCAAGCCAAAGTGAATATAATTTACAGTGATAAATGATATTTCAGTATAGCAAACATCATTCTCTATCCCCTCTTCCACATCAGTGGAAGATCTGGTTTGTACAGAGCTGATCTCTACTCCACCGCTGATCTGTGTCTGATGTCCTTGAGATCTGGCTGTAAATTGGATTTTCCATCCTTTCTGTATACAGAATCAATAATACATGTGAAGAATTGAATGGTTAATTCCAATAGGTGATTTTTTTAATGTTTGCCATTTTTCTACCCTGAGTTTTGACTTCCCAAATATTGTTACTGTGGCCAGTTCAAAGCTTGAGCCTATGAGGGCTTCTTTGGCACTCGGTAGAAATAAAATAAATGTGAGTTCCATGTGCTCAGCAAATTCTCTGCATCTTTTGAGACAAAACTTAATTTTCAATCTTCCTGACATTTTATTCAGGACTCAGTAACCTATTGAAGTTGCTGTTACTGCAGACCACAGGAACTTCATAACACTGTTTAGAACAAGCCACATCCTTCTGACAGATCTTTGTTTTCCATCATCTGTCACCGGGAAGGTTACTGCCAGTGCCTGAGGATGGGAGTGACCAGATCCCCACTACCTATCCTGCAGCCACTGCCTGTACTGCTCCCACCCTCCCTTGAGCTGCTGCAGCACCAGGGCTTCAGGCAAAAAGCAGGAAGATGGGTGTTGCTTGAATGGGGAATGATGGCATCACAGCCAAAAAGCTGCGGGAGAGTAAAAGGGGAGAACAAGGACTTGTAATCTTGTTATACCCCCGTCCTCACTTTCCTGCCCCTGATCAAATTTAATTTGATAAAATAATGCATGCAATAACTGCCAAAGCTCAAGCCACAAAGGGAATAACTAAGCGAATGCAAAATGATGGATTCAAAGCAGCACATAACATTTCTTAATGCAACATGCTTCCCTTTAAATCACCGTTTGAGTCTTATCTCCTGGAGCAACTTCAATATAAGCTGCCTGTCTCCTCAGAAGTGCCCTCTGGCAGGGAACAGACTCTGTGTGCTGTGTCTTTGTCTAATTGCATTTTAGCACAGCACAGTGAGGAGAAAATAGATAAAATGAACTAGTTCATTCCACGGTCAAAACCTGTCTGTGTCTTGAAAGCAGGGGAGAGAGAAATCATTTCTGCATTGCTGAACTGTCCTGCGTAGGATGTCAAACACTGCCATGCTGGCAATGCTAAGAGAGCATTGAAGGACAGGTCTCAGCTGCTCACATTTGTGCACGTTCACAGGTAATGGTTAATGGGACTATAGTTATTGCATGGATATACTTGATTGGTTTCCCCACACAGGCTGCTTGTTGATATACATTAATTGTGGGGATGAAGGAAACTATTACAGGACACAGGTTCTTTATGCTGACTAGTTAGAAGCATCTCTTACAAGCTGAAATTTTGCATGAATGCCCTTGGCCAATGCTTGATTAAGCTTTTCTATATCTCTGTATTTAAATTACTTTCCACACAAAAAGATAAACACATCAAAAATCATCATCCTGAGTATCCCACCTTACATCTCATGACATGATCCTGCATCTCACCTCTCAATTACACCATCAGCTTCTGTTTGTCTTTGTCTGACCTTGCAAAACACGCCCTACCCTCTGTGAGGGGCTAAAACAGCTGGCAGAGCTGGCTGCCCCACTAAACTATGCTCCAGGAGGGGATTGAAGGAAAGGCACAATCTCTCTAAGGAGGTTGTTGATGTTCAGGGGAAGCAAAAGAAGCCTTCGGTAGGTGAAAATCTGCCTTGCCCAAGCGAAGTGCTTGGGCTCTGTATGAGAATAAAACTGTTTTCTGAGACAAGGTTTTGCAGTGAGTACTGTTTAACAAACATGCTTAATGAGGTAGAAAAACATAGGACGACGCTATTTTCTATGGAAGTGACAAAAAATAACCTTTTCTTCAACTCAGAAACAAAGGCATGCAGGCAGATGAGCCTGGACCGTGGTTTCAAAAAGCACCTACCACTGTTTTTTAATCAATGGGAGCGTTCTTGAAAAAAACAAAGCTGGAATATAAAACTAGCATTATTTTTCACAGTCTCCTTCTTTACACCAACTGTGCTAAATCAGAGCTGGCAAATGACAGTCGCATGAGGAATATCCTCACAAGGATGAAGGAATGGGAAAGTATCCAGCACAGCATTAATGTGACCCTGAGTCTCACAGCAATGCTCTGATCTGCGGCAGAGTCTTGAAGTCGTCCGAGGAGAAGAGGAAGGGGGAGTGCAGTCCAGAGGGGGAAAGATGGATGATCTTGTAGCTGACCCATTCTTTGTTCATCTCTCTGGCACCACATCTTTTGCCACACAAGTCATAAAATTTCTTACCAGTAGCTATTTTGACAGTGGCATAATAAAGCTCAGAAGGGAATGAAGAAACACATCCAGAAGTGTCAAAATAATGTAGCATACTGTGTTTGCACTAACGTTATTATATAGTGGACTATTAGCAGTTACACCAACACAAAAGAGAAGTAGAGCTGAAGGGTTGGGTTTTTTTCAGAGGATCAGACATATTTTGCGAAGTACCTTCACATACCTTGAGAAAGAGTCCTCATTGTTAACCTAAGAAGGAATGATTTCCTTGGAAATGAACATGATTGCTATGAAAATCTCTGGCAGAAATACAGGCAAGAAAAATACAGTGTAGTATCAAAGTGGTCCGGAAAGACATGACTGAAATCATGGGTTTAATTTATTTTGAACAATTCCTCATCTGGTAACATTTTCCCATACTATTTTAATGGCTCTGATACTCTTGCTCCATTCTAAAATTAAACTTCACCTTACATGAACTAAAGAAATTTCATAACTGCATCCGTATGCAACATTGTATAGGATTGTTTGCTGCTGGTAGTAATGGTAATAATTTCAAATATATTTCAATTTTCTTTGAAAAGAAACATAATGGAAACTGAAATTATATCAAATGCAATAATAATAAAGATGAAAAAGTATGTATATGTAAATGCAGTAGTCAGAAACTTCCCTGATATTGGTAGCAGTTGTGTCAGACACTTTAGGATCACACTACACCCAGCAGTAGGCTTTCTTGCTGCTACATGATGTTGGAAGGAAGCAGGAGAGGGACTAAAGGTGACATGAAATGAAGTGACCTGACCAAGGCGTGCTCTTAGGCACCAGAGAGAGGAGCAGAAGATAAAACACAGGACTTGGGAATCCCCAGTGGGTATTTTAACCATGAATGATGCTGCTTCAGCCTGTGTTCCGTGCAGTCCTCCTTGTACAGGGACAAAGTACACCCACACAGAGGTGGGAGGGCTTGAGCCCAAGCACCACAACAGCCACCCCACTGCAGCTCCATGTGGGAGACCCATTCTGCTCTCTCCAAGGGGAGTCAGGGTCAAGCCTTGCTGGAGCCAGGGGGGAGTCATGGGGTATACAGCTGTGGGTATTTTCTCCAGCGCCTGGTGAGCACCAGGTACATTTGATCAACAAAGTAACGCCCAAGAAATTCCATTTGCTGCAATGTAGAGAGCAGGGCAGACAGAGTGCTTGTTGCATCAAGCAGAAGATTGCATGACCTGGTTTCTCCTGGCCCTCAGTGACGGCAAAATAGTTGCAGATTTGCCATGGTGCCTTCCCGGAATGAAGGGACCAGGGAAGCTCCGCGAACTTGAGCAGAGATGAGTTATGGAGCCTGGACACAATGGAGTTTATGGTGGTGATGCCTGAAATGACCACCTAAAAACAGACACTGGACAAGAACAAGGGAGTAAAGGTAGGTATTTATTTGAAGGGCCTTCAAAGGGACACCCTGGGCAGGCCAGCTCGTGACTGGGTCACGAGTTCTTCACACTTCCATAAGTTTGGTCCATTTGCATATCAGGATCAACTCTCCAATTACAACCCCAGTTAATTATGTAACTACCCCAGGTTTGCCCTCCCCTTCAGAGGCCTTAGTTTACATATTTTAGGGCCTGGCACAATCGAGGTATCCTTGGAAAGCAAACCTAGAATGGCTTGCTATGTCTAACCAGCATGAAAGAACAGCAGATAACAGGCCACATGAAACTTCAGAGTTACACACTAGGCAGTACAGGATTTGAAAAATATAAAAGGTAAAACCTAAGGCATCAGTGGAAAGAAAACAACCTGGTGGCTTTGACTGCTTCACCAGGCTGTGGAAAAATAAAGTCTACAAAATAAGCATAGAGCAGCCACTTTAAGGTATGCCATTTTTTAAATTAATATACAGTTCATCCTCTGTGTCCCCAGATATCTGCCACAAGACAATGACAGCTTCCTTGGATTCTTTTTGCTAGTTTCTTTGGGGTTTTTGGTTTTTTTGAGAGGGGGGAGATTTTTTTTTTTTCAATTGGCACTAATATTTGTTCATTTTTATACACATGGCAGGAAGCCTGAGGGGCAGGCAGACATTTTTCAGATCATCTGTCCTATAAACTCACTGGAAATCACTTGGTCCTCCTTTGCCCAATTATTTAATTCTCTAAATGTTGATACTAAAGGAAGACATGAAATTAGCTCCAGGGCAGGCTCAACCTTTTCAGTCCAAGAGCTCCAAAATGGATTTTTCAAGCCAAATACGCAAGTTTTATTACGAGGGCTGTACACCAGTGTGGGTTTGCCTGTGTGGCTGCTCGGTCCCCGGCTGCTCGGCGGCGGTTTCCAAGGGGAGAGCCAGATCACGCTAATTGCACGGCGTTTATGGGTATGTGTGCGTGTAATGCAGACCCCTGTCTCCTCCTCAGACCATCACTCATGTCACACACACCACAGGCCCATCCAACAGCTGTGAGGTGACCTGGAGATGGAAAGCTCACATCCCATATCCAATCCCCAGAGCCAGATGGGCCCGTTCCCTAAATGACTATATAAATTCTAATAACAGCTACAGACAATGTTGGCAGGTCCCACAGGCTTTGCTGGTGACCCCAGGGAGCAGCCACAGGGATGCAATACCTCAGCTGGTCCTCTGGAAACTCCATGATATAATGTTTGCCTCCACTCTACCCAACTGCAGGGGATGTGCGTCTAGGGACATGGCAGAAGAACAGTGGCTGGATGGATGGCTCCCCATCCTCCGCTCCTGATGAGCAGGAGAGGACCTTTCTGACAGATCGCTGAGGAAAGGAAAATGGCCTCATTTTCCCAGGCAGCCAAGGAAAGTGGCTGCCAGCCCCAGCGGGTGGCTGGTATGGCCCTTGGTGGCAGGACACCAGTGGTTCAGGTCTCCTGATGCCCCAGGAGAGCTGTATGTTCACTCACACCCAGCTCCTCACTGCCCAGCTCTAATAAAAGATGCTGTTGCTCCTCGATTTGTTTCATAAGTGTTTAAAAGGCAGCACCTAGTAAAATCCTGCACCCAGCTAAGAAAGACATTTGAACCTTGACCCACGTTTCTTGAAGATTTAATCTCTTTTTGGTTCACTGGCAATGCCTGCATTAACTCAACATGATGGTGTATCTGCTGCATGTTTCCAAGCATAAACTGGTAGCTGAGCTTTTTAAGACTAAAACGGAGGGAGTTCACACTGAGAGTACCCAGCTTGCTGTTTTCTCACTGTTGTTTCATAGAATTAGTCAGAAACAAAATTATTTTGAGGAAATATTTCCCTTCAAAATCACCCCGATATGGTGAATTTTAAAAGCATTTATATTTTAAAACATTATATACTTACAGAGGTCTTAACAATTTTGTTGAAAAAAAAAAAGAACCAAATTATATCATCTTCCTTGCACCAAAATTTTTTAAAGTGCTGCTGAGGAGTAGTAAAATGGTGCAGTATTAATGTTGTCATTACGAAATGTATAAGAAATTGCTTTCCACTGTGTCCTGCCTGTAATTAATTAAAAAGTTGCTGACCAAAGAAGACATAAATAGTATGTTTTTTTTTTTTTCTCTGGAAGAAAGAGAGGACACACATTGAAGAGCCAAGAATTTTGCCTGGGAAAGGCTTGCAGAGAGTTGTGCACACTGACTTATACTTTGTAGTGAGGAAACACAAGATCTGGGATGTGATGGCAGAGGCATTCGGGGGCTTTTTCTATGCTGTGGCTAATCCTTTTCTGCAGTGCTTGTGAAGCGAAACCTGAGCAGCACTATGCTGTCACCGGCAATGAAGTAGCTCCACCATCTGGGATTTTTAAGAATTGCCTTTCTTCCTCTATTTCACTGGATTGAGTATGGTTTTTTTCTTCTGTTTCACTTATTTTTGTTTGTTTGTTTTTTACAGGTAAGGCCACACATTGGAAATAAAAGTAATTATATGATAAAAGTGTAAATGTAAGTAAGTGAGAACGTCCAGCTAGTCCTTGTGGTCCAGCCAGGATGAACTTCTGTCTCTGAACTGATTTCAAAAAACGGTTTTAAAAATCTTTGTTTTAAAAGTGTCCCATCGCGTTTTCTTACAGCTACTAAAATCTTTAGAAGCCACTGTCTCAAGAGATAACAGTGAAGTGGAAGAAGGGATTTATTCTAAAAATACATTTCTGAGGCATATATTATTGTTTACTTCCATTAAGACCAAGTGGATTTATTCTTGAAATACAAGGCAGATCCAAGAAGAAAATTCAAATACTTAGGTGATAGAATTAATGAAATCAGTGCCTTTATACTAACACTTGTTTTTATTGTTAAGAACCTCAACCTGAGCTCTTAACATCCTGGTTTCATGTAAAAATCCAGTATATATGCATAAATTTCAAGCAGAAGGAAATTCAACCCAGCTGAAATCAGCCTGGCAGCAGAAGAGTATAATCAAACTCAAACCTTGCCCACAGTGCGGCTTTTCCCAGTCTCTCCCACATTAGTGTAGCTGAGGCTCATAACATGACCCCAAAGTATTTTTGTCACATTTTCCAATCAGGGAAAACTGAGTGGAGACATGAACTTTTCAGAGCTGTCTGAGAGTTCCAAAGGCTCCTGCTGGAACTGCCTTCCCAGACCTCTTTGCCGGTGCTGCGCTGCCTGAGGCTGTGACCAAGAACCAAGCAAGGCAGGTCCAAGGGGCAATGGCAGCCCCTCTGCCATGTCCCCACAGCCCTGCTATCAGCCCTTGCACAGTTTAGGGTTAAGCAGCTTTTCTCAGTCCCTCCTGCCCTTCAGTCAACACGGGCACTTCTTCACAGGGGTCTGATGTACAAAAGGTCACAAGCAGCCACCAACAGAAGGATGAAATGTGTATGAGCAGCCTCAGACCTCTGCTGGGCTATACAGGGAGAGAGCGAGAGAGATGATGCTGCCCTGAATGGGCTGTTAAGATTTTTTTTCACAGAAGTTGTAGTTTGAAGTCCTACTGGACATTGAAAATGTTTATACCTGTATCACACGTGGGTTTAAAAGAGCTTAGCTAGTACTACAGAGAACTGGCGTTTGCTTTTCCTTTTTAAAAATCTACCAGCAGTAGCTAAAATCCCACATAGTGCCCAAATCTATTTCATAAGTGTTTTGCTGGGCTTAGTAGGAGATTTGGCATCAGAGCAGTGATGAAAGAGGGCAATAGTCCTTGCTGATATCATGTCACAAGCAAACTCGTTCAATCCTTTTCTTATATAGGAGATGTTGCAGAAGCATACAGGCCCTGACAGTTCTGTTATTTTATTATTTCTGTTCATCCCCCAGCTTTTCTCACATGTCTGCTTTCTTCTTTGTTGTTGTGGTTTTGGCATTCTGCAAGATGAGAAGAAACCAATCCCAATAGAAAATAAAATAAAAGTAATCTCTTCATTTATAGAAATTGTACAAAAAGCAACAGTATTCTCAATAAGACCACTTTGGAGTTTTGAGGACTTGTAGACTGTTTTTCCTGGTGAGGAAATGGATTGTTCACTGAGGACCATAAGCAACTGTCTCACTGCCTGCAGTCACACAAATAAACTGTCGCGGAGTCCATGACCTCAGCGTTGCTGCAATGATCATCTCACTGCTTTGATTAACTGAAGGACCAGTAAGTTGATGTCCTGAACTCAATGAAACCCGAGTCGATGAGAGAAAGAAGCAGTCCAATAGCAGACACACCATTCATTCCTCTCGGACAGCAATGCCCTCAGTACTGCACCTGGTGTGGGTGGAGGAGAGCAGATCCCTGCCTTCATTCAACAGCCACAGTTGCTCCACCAAGCGAGCAGCTTTTTTTTGCTGAACAGAAACTTGGAGTCTAAGGAAGCACCTACTTTGTGTACCACTGTATTCTTCCCTAAGCATTTTTTCTAGTCATAAGTGTTCTTAGACTGGTCCCTATCCCTGGGTTATATTGAGTCAGCATCCTCAAAGATCCTGGGTTGTACTCAGCCAGCATCCAGCCCAGGACCCTGTCCCAGAGCTGCAGAGGCTGCAGAGGCTCACAGAACCCAAGTCCCAAAGCCAACAATCCCTGCCCACCCTTCCCTGACCCCTGGCTATCAGCAAGCCGGGAACTGGGAACTTACCTGATCAGAGGCTGCATCCACATCACCTGTTTTTAAAAGTCACCATCAGATCTATTCTTCAGACACTCATTTAGCTCTGTTTCGAACCTGTCTTTAGTCCTGACCTCCACAACAGCCCAGAGTTAAGAGTTTCATGGTTTAACTATTTGTTGTATGAAAAACTAGTTATTTTATTTTGTTTTAATCTGTCAATCTACTGGTGCTTTAAAAACACGACAGGAAAAAAAATCCCAACCAACCAGTTCTTACCACTCTTATGAAATCAAGTTGAAGAAAAGGAAGCAGCTTGATTTGAGATGAGATCAGGCTTCCAGAAGGACTCTTTAAACCTTCCCAATTTAGTTTATTTAAGCCCAGTGAAATGAGCTATGTAAAAATAAATTAAAAAGTCTCAGCCTTTAAAGAACCAAAATTACCAGAAGCTTCTGCTACTAGAAAATTCCTCTATTACATATTTGGCAGCAAAGTGCCTGCATAGACAGATGACATGCCATTAGAGTCCATATAAGTAACCACTAGGGAAAGCACCTGCTGCAATACAGAAGATGTTGTTAGAAATGCAAAGATCTGATTGAAAAGCAATTTATATTCCAAGCAAATGCATAATAAGAGAAGACACACTACCCAGCGCAGAGCTTCCTGCAGAGGAAAGTGACACACAATAGAAAGTAGTTAATCCTGCAGAAATAATTAAAAAAGATCAAGGGGAAAATATATTTTAGAATATGCAGCGCTTAGCCAAAACATGGCCGATTCAGCTTAATGAAAAGGGGTTTTTCCTCTTGGTCACCAAGTCTTGCAAATTAGAAAAATTCTTTAAATTAGGAAATAGAGAGAGGGATACTAAGTCTAAATCAGCAATGAGATCATGCTATTTCACTGGCCACACCTGCCTATTGTTGAGTAAAATGAGCATGGACAAGGAAATTCTGATTTTGTTTCAGAATAAATACTACTGCCTTCCTGTCCTAGACATGCCTGTTTCTGAGAGAAATGGAAACAGAGAGAAGAAAAGCTCTTGCATTCACCTTTTTATGCCAGTAAAAGACCCATGAAGTTGAAGTCAGCCTGCGTTTTCTGCCCTATTTCTTTGCTCTCCTGGATGGTAACAGAAACAGTACTATTAAAATTGGCAGGACATTGAGCCAGACCCTGGAGTTATATACAAATAAGTAGAACAGTGATGAAGAAAAGAGGTTAAGATTGCCTTATTTGTGCTTCTCAACCTACAGCCAACAGAGGGCAAAACCCAAGCTGGAAAAGAACAGAGCAGGAATCTTATGAACTTCGACAATCTGAGCATCTTCCTTGTCCTGGTAGGAAAGAAATTAGGTGACAGCTGTGTTTAGTGACAGACCTTAGGGAAAATGAACAATTGAACTGATTCTGGTAAGATTGTGGGAGTTCCTTGCAAGAAGTATTGGTTGCCAATGGTTCATCCCTTTTCCTGCTCTGGAAGAATTATGCATCTGTGTCATATGTCCAGGGCATGTGGTCACAATAACCTGTGATGAGACTATATTTAATCTAAGGGGCAACTCTTGGTTGTGGTGTAGGCAGGATCAGACACAAAGACGCAAATATTGAAGCAGAGACAGTTTGTTGGTGAATTCTGCACTGCACCTATGATCTAAGGCTTGAAGAAATATCAAGGTAAAGCAAGGAAACTGAGACATTTCATATACAAATACGTTCACTTTTTGTTCCCACATATCTGTTGAGCTCTTAGTCTGTGTGTGTTTATGTCATTTAGAAGTGTAGTCTCATGGCCAGTGTTTCACTTACCCTCCCCTGTCGCTGAGTCCCTGAAGGGTGAAACCACACAGCCTTGTCAGGGTGAAGCTCTGGGCCAGACTGCAAGAGCTTCCAAGGGGATTTGTGACATCCCCTGTGGTCCTGGGGCCTGCAGCTGCACCGTGCCCTATGAAAGCACACTGGCACTGGGATATCTCCCTTAGGAACTGGGAAGTCACCGAGCCAGGGTGTTGGCTGAGTGCAGCAGAACCGAGGGTTTGTCTCATGCTCAGCCTCCTCGCGCTGCTCTGCCCTTGTCTGCAGGGGATTCACCTCGGGTTGTGGCTGTCTCCAAGGTCTCACGCACAGCTCATTACCATAATTTTGGTGGTTGCTGGTGAGATCATGAATATTAGCTCAGAACTGAATTTCCAAATAAGTGACTGCAGGTTCTTTACCTCTGAGCGCTTTTGCAAACAGAAGCAAGAAATATGTTTCCAAAACTGTTAACAGCAAGAATCTGACTGAAATCTGCAAGTCAGATAGGAACACAAAGAGCATTTCATCTCCTTTGTGATTAAGAGTGAGCCTGACACATGGAAAACAACCAGACCACACAGACAAAGGAACCCTGGAAATAATAACCTTTAAAGAAGCACATCTGAAAAAAATAACTCTTCCAATGTTTAAATTGGACTAGTGAGTACAGATGCCAAATGCATTTCAGGAATAGCTTGGCAATGACTGAGTACAACATTTAATTAAGTGATTATATAATCAACCCTCTGTTTTATGAAGCAATAATTCAATTCCCAAGTGAGTAAGCCATGAGGCTGAAGGTCGGGCACTTTATCACAATGAAGATTACTGCTGAGGAAAACATAAGGACAAAGATGTTATTGTTAAAATACTAGTTTAATTAGTATAAAATTAATAACTCTTTTAAATAAGTCTTCATAGCAATGCATAGCCTGCCAGAGAGATAGCTTTCTCCATTTTCCACGTGGAAGTGGTAGTGGTAGTTATTTATGGCTGCACAGAATGTGCGGGAAGTTAATGATGTCACACAGTCAATTTATTGGGAATAAAATTACAAGAGTCATTTTATCAGGGAATTATATAGTTCTCCTCCTGGAGTATAAGTAGACAAGAGACCACACTTATGCTGTAAAAGAGAGATCAGACAACGTAACTGCATTGCTGGAAAGCTTTACACTGGGTTATTCTCAATAATTCCACTAAACCAGGGGTTCTAGCCCCATTGAGCTGCGGCTTCACATACACACAATATATGACCAGGGAGACCTGATCAGCAGTTGGTGAAAATACATGTATTAAGAGTATGTATGAAGTTGCAGCAGTTACATGGTACAGAAAGCAAGAAACGCCTTGTACCACCAGGATACCAGAAGAAGGCAGGGTATGAATTGCATTCATTTATTCAGGTTGGGTTTTGTTTAAAGTTCTGTTTAGATTATTTTAGTAAAAATTTCAGCAAATCAGAGTAGGAATTAAAGAAAATCAGAGTATGAATTAAGCATAAAGGGCATTTTTGAAAAACATTCAGAGTTGCGTGGATAGAGGAATAATTACTACATATAAAGCATCAGAACCACAGGGAAAGCAAAAGGAGAGAAGAACAAAAGGAGAAAGAATTTGGGGAATCAGCTGGGTATAGGCACAGGACAAGCTCAAAAGGAAAAGAGATGCAGTGACCAGGGTGATTAACATACGCAATTGCAGTCTTCAGAGCCGAGTGAATAATGGCTTTAGGAGGGTGTGAAACCTCCTTTTCACTGCTGTTATTGCATTTGCAGAGGGTCAGGAAACCCATGTGCAGACTCAGCATTTCTGAGAGGCACCAGAGAAGATGTCCCACCTGCTATAAGACCTCTGGATATAAAGAAAGAAATCTAAAACTCAAAAGAGTCTGAGCATTGAACTCAGCCTATTGCAGTGAATTCTACTTTCACTGTGGCACTAGGATATTACGGGCTGTATTACATGCTGGGTTCCCAGGATGGACAGTTCAATGGACTGCATATTACATAATCATTGATTTGGTGCCTTGAAATAGAGATTATAGGGAAAGCTGTTGGGGAAAATAGCACTAATATAGGCAGAGACTGGTTACTAAAATGAGGAGGGAAATTATTAGGCTGCAGTAATTTCATAAGAAAGTGCTCTTAAGTGAGGGAAAAAGAGTTTATGTTCCATGTAGAAGAATCCCTGCAGAACAGTTTCAGCTTATTAGTACTAAATTAACCACAGCAAATGAGTACCACTATTGTCAATGACCTGGCATTTTATAAGCACATTGTGGCTCAGTTTTAAACTATTTCACACACATAAAGAAAGCGAGACCAAAGATGAAAGCAAGGAAATCCACCCAGCAGTCGCAGCTTCAGAGACCGCTGCAGAAGGGTGTTCTCAAAGGTGTGCACATAAGTACAACGAGATGTGCTTTGCTTCTGGACTTTGAGCACTGGCACTGAAATATGAGGCTTAAGAAGAGACAGCCCTTAACAGGAAAATCATTAGGGCTATGCATAAGTTGCTAAACAAGGAGGAATTTAATTCTTCTGAAAGAGAGGAGTCCCGGAAGGCATGTAGAAGTGGGAAAGCAGTAACAGGAACTGACGTGGGGGAATGACCTGGTGAATGGGACAGGTCCTTTAGAATCATATAAACAGCATCATTAAGCTTGGAACAGCAAGATCCAACTGTGTACCTAGCACCACTACCATGTTCACCACTAAACCATGTCCTCAAGAGCCATATCCACACTTTTTTTTAAATTTTGGGTATGTTGACTCAAAAACTTCACTGGATAGCCTGTTTCAATGCTTCTTTCTGTGGAGAAAGTTATCCTAATATCTAATCTAAACCTCCTCTAGCGCAACTTCAGGCCATGTCCTCTCATCCTGTCACTTTATGTCAGAGCACAAGCCAGGATTTCTCTGTGTTGTGCTCCAGAGAGACCCTACACAGAGCTAGTCTCTGCTATGCATGCTGGGGCTACAGGACAAGCCCATGGGCTGGTCAGCTGGCCCTTCCTGTAAGTCAGGACATCCCAAATCCCATCACTCCAGATTTTGAAGCTATGCTGCAACAGAATTACTGTATTGCAAGTTACAGCCTGTGGTGGGTGTTCTATCAACTTCTTCCATGCAAGAGGAGCAAACCTGTTGGGTCACCAGGCAGGGTGATTGTACAGCCCTTGGTTAAAACAGCCCATATTATCTTGTGCCTCCATGTCTATCTGTAATGCCATATCTGTGTACCCATCCTCAACCAGAGAGGTGGCTGGACAGCGCGCTTCTTTATCAGCAGAAGAACAGCTGTCACACTAACAGCCTAGAAAAAGATGGTAATTTATTTTCCACATGACGTGGTGTTGTAGCACTCTCCGATGCGGCTTTCTGGGTTGTGCCAATAATCACAATCTCCTTCATCTGAGGCCCATTGCCAGTGTTGATTAAACTCTGAGTTCAGTGAATCTAGGTCTGAAGTTTTGACATTCATAGGATTTCAGATGTCAAACTGGCAATCAAATAGCCGAAACAGAAATGGTAGGAGACCATAGGCAACACAGTTGATGTTACAACTGATGCCGGTTTCCAAGATATATTAACAAGGCAAATATTAACCTACCAAGACAAATATTAACCTACTATCTAGACTATCAATCAACAAGCAAAGCTGTTGATACATCAACAGTAGATACCAAAGAGCATCAGATACTATTATGCTCTTCTTTGAGTTTATTACGCTTCAGCACTTTCCTTCTCAAAAGTTTTACAAAAGCTCTGAATTTTAACTTACATTTTAAAATGCACTGAGCTTCCCAGATCCGATGTCTAACAATGTTAACGATGGCTGGTTTCGGAAATCCCAGTAGAATTTGCATGCAATTAATATTCTCCTCCTCTGAACAGAAACCTAGAGGTTTGCAAAACACACCATATGTTTGTCAGTTTGCCAATGAATCAAGATGTTTTTGCAGCCTTCTGAGTTTCAATAATTAATGGTAATGTCTAAAACCTAAATCACAGTCCAGGGGCACGGAACAGAACTTTCACAATGTCCAGCATTGTTCATCATCAGAGTGAGACATTTCAGGTGAGAAACTGAACATTTGTACTAACTCACATTTTTCCCTTCCCCACCTGATCTCCCACTCTATCACCATTGCTTCTTCTAAGATATCTGACTGGATTTCTTCAAAAGGCTTATTTACTATGAAAAATAATGCTGTTACTTCAGCCCAGGCTTTGGTCTCAAACACCTGAATGTTCAGTGCTCCAGCATGATCTGCCTAGGTTGACTTGGTCTTGTTGAATAAATGCTGTCTAATGGTTTCCAGGTCTGAAAATACATTTTATTCTCATTAAGTAGCTTGTTACTAGCTTTATCAGATTATCAGCAACTATTTAATACAATACAGTTAGGCAAACAAAGCAAATCAGTTGCACTTTGAAACTGTGTTCACAAGCAGGAGGGCTAATTTTTATGAGCCATGTTTTTTCGGTTATTATTTTTTAATGTAACTGCCTGAAAGAGCAATACAGAAGAGAATACTTAATGTTAATTCCTCATATGCTTCTTTCTTTCACTGTTGGATAAGTCTTCTAAGATATCCTCTGCTTCCACACTGGTGCATGAGCACTCCTGACTTGGCTGTGACTTTTTAAGATTCTTTTCTTTGAGGTGATGATTTTGTTTTTGCTAGGCTACTAAAAGTCTTTTCCTTTATTGATTCCCAGATGAACAGACCTATTCCAGTCTTTTTCCCCAGACAGACCTAAATTTGCAGTTCAAAACGGCTAATAAAGAATCAGGAAATTCCTTAGCTATCTATAAAATGCTGGACTGCTTCCCCTCCTTTTTCCCCTCCAGAACAGAAGTAATGCAGGAAGTATTCTAATAATAATTATAATGTCACCAGCACTTCAAAATTATAAACATCACTTGAATTGGGCTATTCTTAAACTTGGGTAGTATCATTCTCATTTTAATATCATTCATAAAATGTCTAATTTGTACGATTGATGAATTTAATTTATATCTAGTGTGCCATATGCTTTAGCAGTTCCCAGGATCGGCATATTTTTAATTAATCTGTTGATTTTTCTCAAGTGCACCACAATAATATTGGTGTTGTGTTGATAGGAGAGAGCATGTTCTTTAGGACTTATTAATTTTCTAACTCTGCCCCTGCACAGAGCATGGAGTACATTAAAAATATTCACAGTAATTCTTTCAAGAATCAACAAATTGCTCCTGCCTGACAGAGGCATGGGACATCCCAGCATCATTTGGAACACTTTCATCCTGTTAATTTCTGGGGTAAAACCACTCTCTAACAGTGTGACATGCAGCATGACATACAGAACAACACAGACTGGAACTGCCAGATTTTCTGGAAAACAGAAGGGTTCAAACCCTACCATGAGAACTGTGCCACAACACTAAGAGATCACAGGCATTTAATTACGTGATCTCTCTTCCCTTTTAAAGATGACACTGTCAGCAGCAGCAATAAACATTTCTGTCTTAAGCCATCTCGGTGTATTTCTGGGTTTCCTGTTAAATGATGGCTTGCTTGCAGTACACCTTTTAATAACTTGATGTAGCAGCAATAACTGGAGTGACCTGTACAAAAAAAAAAAAAAAAAAAAAAGTTAATGCTAGGTATGCCTTGCACCAATACAGTTTATTTCAGTTTGAAGCTGACAGCAGAAATCCTGGTACAGATAACATATAAATCCTATTAAGCCTTGATGTGAGACAATATTATTGACATACAACCTTGGCTGTGGCAAACACAAGGGTTTCCTTTAAAGATTCACTCTCTGTTTTGTAAAAGCTGTATCCAGGCCACCTCCACATGATCATTTTAAGCCAATTTTAGTACAAAAAATTTAGTTTTTCTTTTTGACAGTTCATTTCCCAGCTTCATGAAAATAGTAATGAAAAATACCTCCCTTCCCTTAAGAAAATGATGGATTTTGGAAAAAACCCCCACCCAACAATTACTTCTGCACTGAAAAGCTTTTGTCTTTCACAAAAATGGGACCCATGAGCAACATCCTTGTTCAGTACCCAAAATTATTTTATGTGGAAATGCTGGTGCAGTGAATCCTGAGTGCTGCAGGATAAGTATCCTGTAACCCCAGGCTTCCATTTCCCATTAGAAAGCTCTCAGCTGGTTGCCCCATTTCAACCTGAAAGATTAGCTTCCTGCTCTTCTGCAACGCAGTGGGTCCACCAGACAAGAGACCTTGCTCTCCATGGACTCTGGCTGGGTAGGTTGCCAGGCCTGCAGAGAAGGGTAAGGGCATGGAGAACTGGCATTAAAACCCACAGGGAAGAGTTGGGCAGAAGAATTCTGACAAAAAACATTTTCCATTGAAAATTGCTTGTTCAGGAAAAGGAATGGTGATTTTCACTCACCCTGCAGGGGCTCCAGTGGAGCACCGTCTGCTTTCCTGTCAGCTCACCCCCTCCCCTCCTCTCTCTGCTAAACTTAGCAGTCATCAAAATCCTGCAGGCTGAAAAAATTTCAGTTTCCCAGACGAGGACCATGAGCTCAAAACCACTTCTGGCTGCAGGTCATCAACCAGGATTCATGGAGTACAGATCTGGGTCCCACAGTAGGAAGCAGGAGAAGAGGTACCTTGTGGATATCAGAGCTTGAACTCCCCCAGTGATGCTGCCTTCTGAAAGCCTTGAAGTGAGACATTTTTGATAGTTTTATAATTGCTTCCTTTAAGAAAATCCCTGCTGAGGATATTTAATATGTTGTTTGAGGGGTTTTTTTGGTCTGAATTTCCCAGAGAATGGACAGTCTAGCTTTAGTCTGGATTCAAACAGGAAAATATTTTTCAAAGCACTTTTTAAAAATTTTAAACCTATTTGAAGTTTATAATGTCAACCCTACAATAACTCTCTTTAAATCACAGCTTAAATTTTCCATGCGGACAGGGAGGGAACAAATAAAATTGAACATGAAGACAAGAATTATGATGATTTCTCCTGTATGGAAAATCTTTGTTTGCTGCCATCTGGACTTTTAGGTCATCCTTTTCTCAATCCTCTACACATGAGAACCACCCATAGGATAAGGAAGCAAGACAAAAGCTGCATCAGAATTTCTGCCTGCCACAAGCCCTGGGGTATCCACAACCATAACCCTGCTTTAAATTTATACTTAGATCTGACCCAGGTCTTCAGCTAGTTAGAAAAGAAGTGAAAATAGGTGAGAAAATTTGAAAGTGAATTGCAGAAATAACCTGAACATACTTCGGTGGCTGGTTCACAAGATCCATCCATCTACATACTCTGAATTCTGCAAACAACACCCCTCAAAACTTTTCCTTTGTATGCTTATTGGTGTTTGAGAGTTATCAGGGCTTAGCAGTACAGCTTAGCAATTTAAACAGGAAACAGTGCAGTCTTGAGGGAGAGCTGGCAGAATTAAGTGTACAACCCTTACTGACTCCCACCGCCTGATGAAGGCACAAAATTGGGCAACAGCAGGCAGATTTTCACATTGTCACACTGAGAGGAATAGAAAACTTGCTCTCTGCATCTTAAAGGCTCAAAGAAATGTCATGACCCTGAAAAATGCTCTTATACCTGCTAAAAACAATAATAGGTTTGGCAATGACACTCATAGGACTGGGCCGAGAGATCGGGAAGTACCTCTGTACCTGGTACAGTAAGAGCAGGCGATTGTGTCACTGTTGTGTGGTACAGCCAATGGTCAGTAAAACGGCCATGCTGCTGCAGACACTCTCAGGAGAGGGGAGGCCAAGCACTCTACAGGGAAGGCAGCAAAGGCACCTGTCACTGATTCATCCATCGGAGCAGCCTGATGCTCCTAGGGCACTGAGAACAGCAGGTGAGGAGGAGGAGGCCCCCCAGAGCATCCTCCAACGGCAATGACTGCTGCTATGGCAACGGCAGCTATGTGGTAGAGGAGGAGACAGGCACCAGCTGTGGCAGGGTGATTGTTTTTTCCCTTCTTTTCAGCAGAACTGCTCAGTACTGAGTTTGAAGGACAAAAGGGCAGATGCCCCTCTGCCAGCAGTGCCACCCCAGTAGCCCTTCCCACAGACTGCAGGTATCTGTATATCACTCTGAGCACAGGGCACTCCCCATCCCTATTAGACCCTGAGCTTCCTTGCACTATTATCACTCATTTAACACAATTCCTCCTTGCTTTCTGTAGATGTGAGATAAAAAGAATCGCTAAAGTGCCCCCACAGTTGTAATCTGCAGACTACAGGCACAGTATGCTCTCAGCTGCACAGCACAGAACCCTGTAGCTTCATCCCTACTCCAGATTTATTTTCTTATAACCAAACCATTCTGCCCTGGAGATTCTTAGATCAAACTCTGCCCCTGCCTCTGATCCTAGCTGTGATCGCCTAAGGAGTTCAGTGTGCAAGTCTAAGCCAGGCTCCATCCATCCTCAAAGACACCTGCAGAAGGTGAATTATCCACAGATAAGGAGATGACTCATATTGTGGAAATGCAAGCCTTTAGCATCAGATAGGATAAATTGCCCTCTGAGGGCAACAGAGAGACGCTACTCAACCAAATTAAAGTGCAATATTCAAAGCCTAATGTCTGATGAAGTGACTTTCATCTGCAGAGTAATGTTGCCTACAGACCTACCAAGTCTCATTCATCTCACACAATTTATTCCGATTTCTTGCTCCCTGCAGCTGAGTCAATGGCTCACATATTCAGGGCTGTGCTACAGCCTCTCGTCTGCTTGGGGACCCCATACCAGACACAGCTAAATATGACCCTGCCTCCTCGTTGCGAGATGCCGGCTTCAAAATACGTGTTTCTCCCAGACAGACATTATGCGAGCAATGCCATTAGCAATCGTACCTATAGGGCACATTCTGAACTCCAGTTACGGCATGATTGCCCAGAGAGTCCATTGAAACTCAAATAACCCATTTCAGTACATTTACCAATTATCATGCAAGGATGAGCAAGAAACAATTTGCTGTTTAAAATCAGCAAATGAAATCAAGACAACTTCCATCTTTATGAGTTTCATTTGATTTTCCTGTACTCCAGATGAACTCCCACCCCCAAACCAGAAGTCATAAGTGATTAATACATATATATTTTACTGAAAGCCACGAAGGGCACTAAATTAAATCTGCAGTGCTCTCCCTCACTCAACCACACACATAAATGGTCTGGAAACCTGTGCAAGACTTCCTATTGGAGTGAGATTGCCAGCCAGCCTAAAAGCTATTAGTGCTGGTTAGAGAGTCGCAGAATGATTTAGCAGAATTTTAAATGATTGCTGCAGCAGCATGCTCCATGCTGGAGACTGGACACTGTTCTTGGAAATGCATTTGGAAAAAGCTTATTATTTTAAAGCTGTCTGGCACATCTCTCGGTGTTTTGCATTCCTTTAAGGACCCTGCTCAGGTACATGCACACAATCTTTTAATGATTTACCATCAAACTTCCTGTTTTAAATACCAAAATCATGTGTAATGTGAATGCTGTTAATTTCAGCCCTTCCTGTTGTCTATCTATTCCAGTAGCTGCTGTGAATGGTTTCAGAAGGGCCACGGGTATACCAACGTATCAAGACCCATTCCAATAATAAGTGATGGTTGCGCATCATGTAAATTGCATTGACTTGCAGCCTACGTCTACCAAAAGTGCACACTACTAAAAGTCTACTATACTCAGACAAGCAAACCCTGAAATCCTCCAGGTCTCTCAGCACTAGCCGTTCTGATAAAAGAAAAGCATATAAAATGAGATGTATTTTTCTGTTCACATAGATAGTTTTTGAAGGATCATTCTCATCAGCCCAGTGGAAATCATAAATCCTGTCAGCATAGAAACTGGAGCTGCATTTGGATCATGAACCTTGAAATTCCTATTTTTTCCCAGTGGAAACCAAGTGGTGTAAGGATTTGGGGGTCAGGGAGTGAGGATGTGAGAAAAGTCACAGACAGTCATCTTTCAGATGTCTGCACAGAATAAAAACCATCTTTAAATGGAATCATTTGTAGACATTTGTATCCTACTACGCTCAGTCATCATCTTGACAAGGACTTTACCTCATCTGGTAACTTTGGTTAAGAAGAAACTTTTTTTCTTTTGAATGACGACAGAACCACCTGTCTTGAGAAGGCCTTCTTATTTTCCAACATGGATGATAACCTCCAGTAGTATCTTCTCTCTGCAGCTTGTGCTAGATAGTGCACTGCTAAGGGTTTTCTCTTCCTAAGACTCATTTTGGATAGATGTGAATCTGAGAATAAACAACAAAAGGGAAATATCAGAGTCACATGAAAGACTTATGACTTCCTGCACGAACCCAGGCAGAGGTGAAAGAGAGCCTGTACACTAAAGAAAGACGTTTTTGTTCTCATTTGCCCTTGTGAGAAGATTTATATAGAACTCTTACCTATCTAGCTTGGTGCTTCCTTGCCTGGTTCTAGGACTAAATAAATGCCCAGGACTTGAAACCATAAACTCTATTGATCAAGAACTAAAATGTCTCGAACATAGAGAAAGGCTAATGTTGATTCCTCAGACTCCATAAGCCTTAGACACTTATGGCAAGTGGCTTTCCTCTCTGTCAGTTCTGCCAGACAGTAAGATTATGCCACAAAACTTACGAGTACTGAGGCTGTCACTCAGATGGAAATGGGTATGTTTTCAGATATCTGGTCTGGTTATTCTGTCCAACATTTGCTTTTGCACCATTCCAACTCCTATCAGAACATGCACTGCCAAAAGGTGAGGCCCATTTCATGGTCCTCTGCTGGTCCTTCTGGTGCCAGCCCATCCTCAGACTACCTTCCACTCCTCCCTCCTGTTGTCACACCCACCTTTGTCACATTTCTCTACTTTGTCTTTCAATGTCTAGACTGTCCTTGCCTGCATGTGATCCATCAGGGATGATCAAACACTGGCAGAAGAATGATAGTGGTATGTTCATTATGGAATGAATAAGAAGACCAGTTCTTCAAATCTGGGGTTTTTTCCTATCTTCATATGAAGCCCACAGAACCTGGATTGGCAGATGGTTTCCTCCCTTTTCAGCACGAAAAATCACGTGAGCTAGTCACCAAACCAATGAGCTGGGGGAGCATTTTTCTTGTGAAGTCTACTGGAGGGATACTGTGAGGTATCACAACATCATTATAAAGGTCTTGGTAAAAGCCATATAAGAGGCACTGTAAGCTGGAGCTACTGACCATTGCAGTCAACTGAAAGACTTCTGAGGGCTTTGGACCTGACCCTTAGGAAACACTAAGCATGGGAATGCATAATTTCCCAATAAATCCCCAATCCCTGAAAGGCATGGGGTTTTTTTGTGGGAGGGAAAATTTGAAGGGTGTTATGATGAGCAGTGATGCTATCTAAAGCTTCCCTGTGTGATAGCATCGTCTTTCACAGACAGGGTTGCACCAGAGCTTTGAGGCATGCACCAAGCATAGTCAGTATCCTCAGAGACTTTTTCAAGAGCAGAGAAGTCCACCACATCCCAAAAGCAAGTACCCACTCTTTACTTCAAATGCACTAAAAGCCCTGGCACCCCATCCCTTGTCAGAATCATTCAAATTCAATCCAAAAACTCCATAAATTTTGCATGTTTATTTTTTCCCATTTTGGTTTCCAGTCTGGTTTGGGATTGATGTCTGGCATCCCTGCCCTGAGGAGGGTGCAAGCTTCCCTGGTCCTGCACTGCTGCACACCTGCTGACCCATGCCAAACAACAGACCAGCTGCCCCAGGGCTTTTCACAGTTCAAACTGTGTCTCAGGGCTGGCTTTGGCTTAGCTCCAACTTCACATTTTCTGGCTTGGCCAAGTCATTTCTTCCTTCTCCTTGTTATTCTCTTCTCCTTTCCTTGATACCATGCCACAAAGTTCTTTATCTCAAGGCTAAAGGCAACTACACAGACTCTTCTGATCCCTGGCAGAGGGAATGCAATAGCCATCCCAGGGATCTGTCTGACATTAGTCAGAAGACTTCCTTGCTAAAGCACACAAACGTGGTTTTAAAGGAGCTGATGTGAATAGAACTTCACATATTTTAATCTCATGCACTAGTGAGAGTTTTGTTCTACATTCCTGGGACTGTAGACATGTGCCAACTTTAGGTGGGCCTGACCTAACAGTCACAAAGAGGAAAAAAAGTGCAACAAATTTATTTTCAAGATGTAAGGATCAAATCTCCGTAATTAAACTAACTGATGGTTGGAAACAGGGCATAAACAGGGCTACAATGTCTTAAAGGGGAGAACGTATTTTCATGTGCCTGCTATGGCCTATGGACAAACTCTGTTTATAATTAACATTTTCTATGTTAGGATTCCTCAAATTTGAGTGGAAACAGCAAGTCCTGGTGGAGGGCCCAAGGTTCAGCAGGCAGATGGATGGATGAATACGTGTGAAGAGAGGTCCATAACACAGAACACTTGGGGAGGGGGGGAAGAAAATTAAAATAAAAAAGAAGTTACAAGAACAAACCACCTCCAGGCTCAGAAGAAGTACTGATTTTGTAATCAGTCACGGAGAGACCAATTTCTGCCTCTCTATGCACCCTGCCCTGTATATATATATATATTTACATATATATTTATATAAACACACACAAACAGATGCCAGACTATAAAAAGCTGTAGGAAAGTGCTGCTTCTGCTTCAGATACTGCAGACTGTGTATCTTTCAGCTAGAGCCTGGATTCTGTTTCTGTGAAACACATCGGTACCATTTTAGCAGATCTTTGTTCGCTCCCTTTCTCCCTTTCCCCCAGCTTTTATTGCCAAGCACAATACCATATGGTATGGAACATCCTGTGGTCAGTTGGGGTCTGTTGTCCCAGCTGTGTCCCCTCCCAGCTCCTCGTGCCCCACCAGCCCAGTCCGTGCTGTGAGAAGCAGTAAAGGCCTTGATGCTGTGTATGCACTGCCCAGCAGCAACTAAACGACTTGGACACAGGACTGGAAGGGATACCCAGCAAGTTCACAGAGCATACAAAACTGGGAGGAACTGTTCACTCCCTTGAAGGCAGAGAGGCCCTGCAGAGACCTTGACAAATGAGAGGCCTGGGCGATCACCAACCATGTGAAGTTCAACAAGGGAAAGTTCTGGATTCTGCACCTGGGATGGGGCAGCCCTGGATGTGTGCATAGACTGCGGAGGGAGAAGCTGCAGAGCAGTGTCATGGAAAGGGACCTGGGGGTCCTGGTCAGCGACAAGTTGAATGTGAGTCAGCAGGGCCCTGGCAGCCTGGAGGGCCAACCCTGTCCTGGGGGGCATCAGGCACAGCATCACCAGCTGGGCAAGGGAAGGGATTGTCCTGCTCTGCTCTGCCCTGAGGTGGCCTCACCTTGAATATTGTGTCCAGTTTTTGGCACCACAGTATAAGAAAGATATTGAACTATTAGAGAGCATCCAAAGGACAGTACTGAAGATAGTGAAGGGCCTCAATGAGAAGTCATATGAGGAGCAGCTGAGGTCACTTGGTCTGTTCAGCCTGGAGGAGGCTGAGGGGAGACCTCATTGCAGTTAAAACTTCCTCGTGAGGGGAAGAGGAGGGGCAGGCACTGATCTCTTCTCTGTGGTGGCCAGCAACAAGGAATGGCCTGAAGTTGTGTCAGTGGAGGTTTAGGCTGGATATCAGGAAAAGGTTCTTCACCCAGAGGGTGGTTGGGCACTGGAACAGGCTCCCCAGGGAAGTGTTCACAGCACCAAGCCTGTCAGAGTTCAAGAAATGTTTGGACAATACTCTCAGGCACATGGAGTCAGTCTTGGGGATGGTGCTGTGTGGGGCCAGGAGTTGGACTTTGATGATTCTTGTGGGTCCCTTCCAACTCAGCTTATTCTGTGGCTATGTGATTCTGTAAAACATCCCTCTGTTATCAACACTTTCTTTAATCATAAATACAAATCATAGCACTATACAAGCTACTGTGAAGAAAATTACCTGTATCCCATCCAAAACCAGCACACCGTGGCTCCTGAGCTAATAGAGTTTGTTTGGGTTGGGTTTTTTTTGGAGGGGTGGGTATAACTGGTTTATACTGAGTTTTTTTCATGCAGCCTTACATTCATTTAGCTTTTATGAAACTCTTCCCCTTGACCCTCATGTTTATTTAGTCATCCAGTAATAGAAAACTGAGGAAATGTTATGCATGAGAAAAACAAAACAGTGGGAGTTTACCTAACCACTGCTCTTGAAAGTTTAAGTCAACTGTTGAAACTTGTTTCCAGTCTGGCAGTATTATCATCAGCTTCTACCTCCAGCTTGTTAATAATGCATGAAACTGTTTGTCTTGCTGTTTGACAGATAACAACTAGCTCTGGTACAAGCACATAAGGTAGGAAGAAGGAAAGGATCAAACACAAAAGCCTTACACTACTAGCAATAATTTTACACCTCTCCTGAATCCCAGTGGGAAGCAGAGTCCGTGCTTCACTGCCCACCAGAGGAACAGGGTTTTCAAGGTGAAGCCAAGTACCAGTGCTATCTCTTTCCGGGGCTAGGAGAGGAAAGAAGAATACACACTGCTGTATTTTTCTATTGAGACAGATATAAGAAGGAACAATTAATGGACCTACCACCTTCCACTTTCCCACTGAGCCACACATCCCCCAGCAGAGCTGGTGGGAAACCCTGAGGGGCTACAGAGGGTTTCAGGTTGAAAAATGTTTCAACAGGTATAAAATCTCTGAACTAACCAACCTGCAAAAACTGTTTCTTTTTCAGACCCTCGTCTCTTATCTCAGAAGATTCCTTCTGAAAATTTCTTTCTTACTTTACATACCCTGCTGCAAATATTAAGCTTATTTATATATTTATTTTTACCAGAGCACTATCAGCCCCAAGGTTGAGGTTTAGTTATCAGATTATTTTTTATGTGCCATGTAGTAGAGCTGTTAACAAAAACAGGCATGTTTGGGGGAGGGTTGAAGAAAAGGCCAGGCATCAAATACAAGAAATATTTTGGTCCTTTCCCCTGAGTAAAGCCTGAAATCGCCTTGATGCCTCTCAGGGAGTGCTGTTCACAAGAAACTATGTGCATACCAAACAGAGCAAAAGGCTTCAAAGGGTTGATCAGAGAATGACGCAGCCACAGTAACTGCTGCCTACTTTTGTCTCGCGCACACACGCACACATTCACAATGGGGCTGGGAAGCGTGCCTGAAAAACTGTTGCTGCTGCTGCTGCTACTTTCATTAGCTAAAACACATCTCCCTTGGAAAAAGAAAAAAAAAGGAACAGAAATGTCTTTTGCTGACATTGTCATTCCCTGCTGCCCAGTAAATAAACATAACATCTATTTGTCACCATGGAAACATCTTCCATGGTCCAAACTATGCAAAGGAGAGGTATTTGAGAGACTCAGGAGTCTGAGGAAATGAGCAAGTATCTAACTTAAAACTTCATGTAGTGTCTCTTTTCACTTTGCTAACTTTTTGTTTTTCTCTCTAAGGTACAAGCATACTTACTTTAGAAGAAAGCAGGATGTATCTTGGATACAAAGCTTAAACATTTTCTTAACATGCTGTCCCTACTGTGCCATGTTTCTCCCTCTTCCCTGCCAGAGAGGGATGTGTAAATAACTGCCTTATTTGTGCATCTGAGAAGCACTTGTTTCTCCAGGGACACTGCATTTATTCTTCTCATATTCTGCATCCAAGTTAGAAAGACATTGCCATCAGCAACAAAAATGCTATATTTACATCAACAAAACTCATCTTCTGCCCACATTGTGTAGGCAGTCAGCTGGAGATGTGACAAACATGTCTCCTCCTTCCTGGGGGACTCTGGTGCCACTGACAAGGGTCTGACCACCTTGCCTGCTCAAGGACAGATGCCCACTGAGGTGGCACCATGTTGGCCCCCTAAGTCTCATTGAGACATACCTTTCATTTGCACAATACATGAGTAACGTAGGACTGGATACTTCCTTTCACAGTTTCCCTATAGCGGCTGCCACAAAATTAAGGTGAAAATAATCTATTCTCCTGGAGTCTTTTATCATAAGGGTTACGGTAAGTTGCGGACATAGGAAGAACATCAAGGTACATGTGAAAAGACATTCTTGTTTCTAGGACTCTAAACAGCTACAAACTTGGGAAGATGTATCCTCCTGATAATCCATACTGCCTCCTGAGACAAAGGAAACGAGGAAAGAAAACATTTGCATTTATGAGTACATCTGTAAGTACAAAGCAATTTGTTATTTGCCAGCTATCCTAGACTTTTGCCATGTACAGGAACCCAACATCACACCCAAGGATCATGACCTTCACAAAATGTGCACGTAAGAGACATCTTGAACATTTAATTTAGAAGAATTTGTGTTCCCTGGTGACAGTGCAGCTCAGGACACTGGCAGTCAACCAGCAGGCTGACTGCAAACAGCATTTGCATTTCTACCTACAGTCCAGCTCCAGAAGGCAATGGAGGTGTGAGGTCTGAGCTGCCGAAGGAGTGCAGGTGTGAACAGAAAGCAGGAAAACAGCTTTTAAATGAAAATGATAAGGAAAGGGTGAGACCTAGAGGCGTCGTCAGCTCAAATGCCTTTGCCTGTTCTTCCCTATGGAAACAGTAGAGGTATGTATAGAAAACATCATCTTAACTGGATGGCCTCAGATCCAAACCTGAGATTTTCTGTTTTAATTGGTTTGTTTCGGTGAGAACCACTTTCCTTCAGTGGAACAGCTCCTGGTATTCCTCAGTGTCATGGAGAGGAAGACTGATTTCTGCAGAACCTCCCCTTTTTAGTTTTGATTTCTCTGCAGCCAAAGAAGTGTCATTAACATTGAAAAGTGAATATGGACCTGTTTCACTCCTGCACCCTTCTTCTGAGCAGCACAGGGACAATACCTGATTTCTTTCACTTTTTTAGCAGTTTATTATTCCTCCTTGGGACTGCAAGAACTTCTCTTAAACCTCTCATATGCACACACAGACACCCCTCTCCCCTAGCAAAACTGTTTTTCCACAGGTTCCCAGTGCTTGTCTGTCACAGCTGGACGTGCCTTGCCTGCCTGAGATACAGCCCAGCCTATGTGTCTGCAAACAAGCCAGAGAAAAGCAGGTACAGGCTTTTGGGGGAGTTACTATGCGGAGTTTGGGTTCATGCTCAGCTTTAGCATTTCTGTGTTTCTGTCTTCCTGCATTTCTGGGAGGGGTTTAAAGATTTTTTCTTTCCCTCTATGAATTCTGTGATTCTGTGATCTGACATCATACACTCTCCATTAATTCATCTCTTTGTCTTCTTTCCACAGGTCTCTAACCAGTTCATATCTGTTGTGCTGCTCTTCCCCTCTTGCTTTAGCAGTATAATTTCTCCTCATGTCAAGTAACTTTTGCGTTTTCACCCACCTTATTTTTCCTAGGCTTGAGACTCTGCTCATATCAATGTGCAACTGTGTAACTATCCATCATCTTCAGTTAAGTACTCTTGATTTATTCACTGTGAGAAAATCATTTGTCTACACTGATCCCTCCAGTACTAAGCTTCAGCTTTTGCTTTTCATCTCATGCCTCTTGACACAGCTATAGTACATGTCCTAATAATACCTTTCCAACTGATAACAATCACTTTTTTCCCCAAATACCAAGACTAGATGAAAGTTCCCCTTCAGAAACATTTTTCAACAAATATTTCCCAACATGCTTCCTTTACTTAGGGTGCATAAATCCAAACAAGTAATGAGATCTCAGGGCACTGGCAATGGAAAAAACATAGAAAAGACACAAAGGTACGAAGGGTGGTATATTTTTGAACTGCCTTTCACTTTGGGGAAAAGAAAGTCTGACTTGTAAAAAAATCCCATTCCCTCCTACAACATGCAAATATAAAAATGAACTTTTTTTTCCATATGATTTCTCGCTGATCTGACCTGGAAAGTCAAAGGTAGTACTGGTCAGATGCATCTATGCTGGCTGAACTTTAGCAAAAAGCTGGTGCAGCTTTTGATTTTGCTGTATTCAGTTTTGCAAAATAGTCTTTGCCCCTCACTTCCAGGAACATTAAAATTCATTGAGTTTAACTATTTTTTTATTAAAAATGGACAAATGACACAATTTTAGCTTGTGATTAGGAAGTACTTGTTTATTTATAGACCCATTTGTTGCCTAAAAGCATTTCTTTTACATAATTGCTTCTTCAGACTGTTTGCTTATGTCGATCAGAAAGCGTATTTTGGAAGATTAGGTCATTTGTACTTGTGCAAATCTGAGCAATAATTCAAATAAAGCAAGGTCAGTTTAAATGAAAACCATATATAGCACAGGGATAAGCCCACTAAATTAAAATCACTGAATGTAAGACTCTGTTGATCATGTACTTACAGTGGAAAGTATCAAATGAAGATACTTTCTATTTACTAATTTATGTCAGTGCCACATAGGCGGGATGAAATTCTCTTTAAAGTGTAAAGGTGGTTAATACATATCAGAAGGTCAAATAGGAACTGATTTCCAGTTGGCAGTAAGTTAATGCTATTTCCATCAGTCATTGAAAATAGCCAACACTTGATTTTTAAAATTAAAAAACCCAAATCCCAAGAGGGGTAAACAACCCAGAAAGCCAGCCAAAGGTGCTAGGTTGATCTCGCTGTTATATTTCAAGAATCTGAAACAGGAAAATTTCATTAGTAGCATCTATTACTGTGTTTTTGAAACGATGTGATAATTCTGTCCATAATATTGGAGTTCCAATTGTTTATGGACAAAAGCATCGTTCCGGATGTACTCCTCAGCGCTAAAAACTTTACGCGGGTGCTTAACTTCACACATGAGAGTAGTTCTACTGAATGCAAACCTGCAGTTCTCTTGTGCCCACAAAGTGAAATTGGTTTTTTTAATTTCTAATAGTTAGAATTTGTCGATAATCATTACACTGAATGAGTGATTTTCAGGTTATTTGCAAAATGTTTGTGTTCAAAGTTTAGATATCTGACTTGCATATTACTGTCTTTGTTCCTCCTGTGGATGACTGAAATGGGAACTTACTCCACAAAATTGCATCCGTCCTCCATGTTTCAGGAAAACACAGAAGGAATTCAGATGAGGAATGTACTCAAGGCTTTTTTGAATGAGGCCCCAGGGAATAGAGGGGAGCTGCACAATGGTCATTTTGAAAAACATTCACCTGTGCTAAAACTGGAATAAATAAGAATTTTTCAATATGCACAGAAATGTTCCTGAACAGCTGAAAGCACTGACCAACAGGAAGCCCAGGAATAAGAACAAGCTGAACTGGGGACCAGCTGTATGAAGAGCCTCCAATAAGGCTTTTCACTCCTTGAAACCTTTGTGTGTGTGATGTAGGGACATGTTTGCAGTTAGTAGGCTCATCAGTTCACGAATCCTGGGGCAATTCCATGAGATATGAGTTCCTCGGTCTCTCGGGTAATGGAAAGGAACAAACAAAGGAATGAGGCCACAGATCAGATTTCTGTTTATAAGCTGCTTGTAAGCATTTTTTTGTGTGTGTGCATTTACATGAACACAGAAATACATATGCATGTAGAAAAAAAATGTAGGCAGTGCACCGATGGAGGGTCCCTGTTGGTACCACAGCCACAGAACATAAAATTCCTGTCCTGATAGGAACCATATCGTCAAAATTGAGATGAACCATTTTTGATCCTCTTTTCCACACTTTCAATGCTTGGAAAATACTTCCTGATGTTTTACACTGCAGGCTGGCCTTTGGCCCAAACCCAGTGTCCAGCAGCCTGCTGTCTGGTGAGCCTCCTCATGATGCAGCCAACTGACCACCTTGACACGCATACCGCACAGCACCACTCCACCCATGCTGATGGGCTGTGTATGCACCCATCCCAATTCACCATGCATGCCACTTTTCTCGTGATGTATTGGTTGTCTTTTCACACAAACAGTCCTTCTGCTTCTCCTGAGTCCCAGTAAAACCTCACATTACTTAGGAGATGGTAGTACCTCCAATGCCCAGAGATGGTTTGTCCACAGAGAGGCTGGGGGTTTTCTGCACTTGGTTTATCAAGAAGGGTTAAGTCATAATTTGTAAACAAAATTGAGTTTAAATAAATTTTTGTGATGCATTCTGATTCAAGTACCCCTAAAATGTATCACTTAAAGTTAGCATTAGAAGAAAATTCTATTAAGAGGGCATGAGGTAAACTCATTTAGCTGCTCAAATTGTATAACACAATGAATTAATATGGTAATGCATCTTCAGAGACCAGAAGTAGATAATAGAGGTGAGCAGAGGTTTTCTAGCTTGGCTTCAGAAAGGCAAAAGTAATTTGTCATTCTGTTTCAGTCTTGGAGGGTAGCATTTCTCTTTTTTTTCTGGCTCTCTCTCTGAAATTCTCTTAGTTTCATTTTTTAAACATCCGGTTTCTGAGATTTTGCATTTTTTATTATTTCGGACAGCGCTCTGGTTGAATTTTGCCATACATAGCTTTTCCTGGAGAGGCAGCAAGCACCAGACACTTTCAGTTTTAACCTTCTGCTTACAGGCTTTAAGGGGCTGCAGCAACCTGGGACTTGCTTCTCTCAGACATTCAGCTCGCTTCTCTAGCTCGCATAAGCAAAGTATGGAAAGGATAAAATAATATGTTTTCTGGTTTTGGTCAGTTGTCAGGGTCAGGGAGAGACTGCAGCTATGATTGGTGGTCTATGAGTAACCCTACTCATTTTCTTTATGGCCACACAAATAAGCATTATGTCTTTATTACTTACAAGCATTGTCTTATATGAGCCTATTTTTAATTAATAGAAAACAAAGCCCTTTTGACCTTACCCACAGGAAATATTGCTGCATTTATGCTAGCCATAAATTAAGCTAATACAGCCTGAGTGTCCAACATATTTCTCTCAGATAACATCCACTCAAATATTAAACAGGGAGAGAAAAGAAAGGAAAACCTAAACCGTTGTCATCAAGATGGACTCTGCAATTGTTGAAAATTGTATCAGAGTGAGAGACTTAATTGTGCTATAACAGTTGTTGGAAGTAGAGAAAAGTATCTGATACAATTGAAACAGAAAGAAATTTTAGCAATGCAAAATCTAGCTGGCCAGACAGGAATGTATCTGATGCTCTACTGAGACAAACGTCTTCAAAGGAATTCAGTAGAGAACAAAAACCTTTACCGTGAAGAATAAAAGATGCTGTACTAATATATAATAATCAACCATACCAATTTGGCAGTATAATTATAGTCTCTTTGTTTTTCCTCTTGCTTTTTTAACTTCAAGCAGTGCACAGCAGTAGCAATACAAAATATTTTACTTTGCCTTATGTGTATGCTCAATGCTGGCAAACAGTAGATATCTCCTCACAAATGAGCTGTCACAAATTACTCCTCGTTTGGTGGCAACATCCTTGGTCTACATCACAGCTACAGGAAGCCTAATCAATTATGCTCCTAAAATGAAATAAGAGCTCTATGGTGCCAGGGGCATAGCTCGTAAAATTAATTACAAGGCAAGTTTACATATTGAAGTACCAGTTTATGGAGGGACTAATAACTTTTGATGAAGACTTTGACAGGATATTACTCACAAGGATTATGAAAACACAAAAATCATTTGCAACTGGCTGCTCAGACATTGGCTTGTGCCTCACAGCTGCATGTCCCAGCTGTCACCCAGGCTCTGACCCTTTCCTTTGTCAAGTGCAGACAATGACACCCAACAATATCGCGATATCATTACCCATGTAGAGAGCAAAGAGCAGTCCCCCTCAGCTGCCTGCATCCACCCAGGCAATGTCTCATGTTTCTTCCTCTGCCTCCTGCAATTCTATGTTACATTCGGCAGATTTTGGCAGCATGGGGCAAGCAGAACAATTTTTTTTTTTTTTTTTTTAAAGACTGGGAAACCCCTGTGAAGAAAAATACCCAGGATATTATTAGTGGCTGCAGAGAGGGCAAGGCTACAGGGTGAGCCCTGAGGTCTCAGAGAATCCAGCCAAGGGCAAGACATCGCAACTGCCTTGACCTCGGGGCACTTCCAAGGACTGATAATGGGAAATAGGGTTATTCAGGCGTTGGTGTTTGCTCAACTGTGGAGCATAAAAATGTAAAAGGTGAATAGTGACAGATGGCAGATCTTTGGGGAAAACAAGTCATTTTAGTGGTAAAAGCAAACAAAGCAAATTGTGGCATGGATTAATGTGGAGCCTTTCATGCAAAAATTGAAAACATGTTGCTAGTCAGCCCAGCAAACGGGTGAGAAGGCAGGTAAATCCTAGTATAGGTTTTACACCACTGGCTGAACTGAGGCACCGAAAGGACAAGCAACCTGCCAATATACTGCAGCCATACACAATAATACAGGAATGCCATGGCCAGCAGTGGGGTGCCAGCCACTGTTTTTCACCAGCCTGCTGAGTCACCTCTTGGTCTGGCAAAAGCTGTTTAATGAATTGCCTTTATGAAGCTTCAAGACATTGAGACCCACATAGGACATCGAATGATGAATAGCCTGCCTCAAAGATGCCATTCATAATCAAATTTTAAATGTAATTCAGCTGAATGGAATCATTGCTCTTCTGTGCATCATTTACAAGCCCGGATGCCGGTCTCTGAACTGGCACGGAACCTTCCCCTGAAAGACAAGCTGTGAGCTATCCTGCACAGGAGCTCATAAGAGAGCTGCACAAAGTCACACAGATTAACTCTTCACAGAGTGAAATGAGATGTGTGAAACAAGGGTGTGAGCAGGTGTGAGCATGTCTGTGTTGGAGCATCTTAACTTTTCTATGCATTGACCAGTTTCAAGCAGGCGTGATACAGAGGTAGCAATCCAAGAGATGCTGCTGTTTTCCAAATATTGAGTATGGGGAAAACAGGTTGTTGAGCGGGCAAGAACGGGACCCTATCCATGACCTAAGTGAGAAAATAAACTAAACAAAGGCCCAAGGACATTGGTTGGAAAAGTTGAAAAGAAAGTTTTACAGCACCTTAAAGCAAATCTTTCCATTCGCAAGCATAAAGTACAAGCGTGTTCTTTAAAATATTATTACAGAGTTCCTTGTTACTTAGACTGGGCAAGAGATTTTTTATTTAAATGGAGGTCTCCTCAGAAGTGCAAAGAAGCCTTTGGGGAGGTACAGGGGAGGAAAAATGTAATTTTTCAGGCTCCAAGTGTTCTTTTGTGTTTTATAAACAGCTGAGTGACAGCCCAGTGATTAATAAGTTACATAAATAATTATAAGCGACATGTAGCTGAATCTAGTCCACATTCCAGACATGGTACATTAAATAAAGAGAATTCTGCTCTTCCCCCAGAAGAAAATTTATCTGGCAACAGCAGATAAATCAGAAATGATACTGTTAAAGTATATCCAGTTCTTTGGAGAGACAGCTCATCAAAACCAGAAGTTTTTACTGCACTCACTTTCTCAAGCAAATTGTTTCATTTACTTCAGTCCTACCTTTTACTCATTCAGTATGAAAAATTACTTTCTTCCTTTATTCATCCCCTCGGGTTGAGCTTATTATTTACCCAGAAATGCCCCCGTGGAGTTTTGTGCCAGTACAGCCCCATGCACAGGAAGGTAAATGCTAGTTTGCAGTACCAACACCGGAGCTCATAGGGAGGCTCACTGGATGTGTTTAATTGGTCATGTTTTACAGCACCATCAAGAAATTCAACTAAAATTGGTCCCTCTCCCTTGCATTTGTTAGTGAATGAAACAAAACTGAAGACAGTGCCTGCCTATGTTTTCTGTTGCAAAGACACATTTATAGCACATAGGGATTGAGCAGTAACTTTGTAAGTTGTTACTCAGGTTTTTGGAGTACCTTTCTGTCTTCCCCAGCAAACCATAAAAGGATGCAACAGAAGAGAGTGGTCTGGCCCAGTACAGTGCCTTAAGGTTAGGAAACACCCTTTTGTGAAATCCAGCTGTGCCCCGAGGTCTCCTCACCGGGTGGAGGATAAGGATATGAACTCCAATTAGAGTTGATGGGAATGATTCCAGTACTGAGAAAACATTTGAGAAGTATTTTGAAATGTGTCTAAGATCATTTAAAAGTACTATCTAATGCTTAACATCTCTCTTGCCCCTCTCCCAGACCCCAACATTCTCTTTGTATGAGTTATTCCGGTGTCTATATGCGACTGCGATCTTCAGACATCTCTCTCCCTTTTTGTGAGAGCTTCCTACCTTCTTTGTTCTCACGGGGAAGAGGAGTCACACAAAGACCTACTTTGCTAACTTTATCTTTTTGTCATATAACACTGAGTGGTTTTCTATATTTTAGAGTTCTAATGAGCTTGTGGAAATAATAAAAAAGAAGACTTCTGGTAACAAACACTGCTCCTTTCATGAATTTCAGTAAAACACTGATCATCTGGTATATCATCTTAGCAGGTAGTAGCCACATTTCCAAGAAATGTGATTATTTCAATAATGAAAGTGTGTTTTTAATGACTTAGAGTGTGAAATGAGGCATCATTTCCTAGATTCACAGATTTAAGGCCAGAAGGGACTTGGAAGATCATCTGTTCCCTGTTCTCTTGTAAAAACACCACTGTTTTTATCATTGCTGTTACTGAAGCAAAGGCATTCCTTTCTGCGAAGCTAAGCACAGCTTTTTCCAAAGTGAGTTTAGTTGTAGTTTAGTGACAGAACTTAAACTTTCTATATTTACATTAAATTGCATCTTCATTCCTTTTCTCGCACTTAGGATAATTTACCATTTTAAAGGCAGCTGGCTGACAGAAAGAAGAACACTAAGATTTGGCTCCTAAAACGATACATGGACACTTATTTACAGCAAATTTCAGTAAAGCAATCCCGGAACAGGAGTACTGCACTGTTACTTTCCTGTTACCACTCCTGGACGGAGCAGCAGTGATGCTGGTAGCATCATTACCAGTGGCAGCCACCAGCTCTTTCCCGAACCATTTATCCCTTCAAAATGGATTGCATGCTGGGATTAGCTCATCAGCTTTTCTGAGGATCAGCCAACTCGTTCAGGATCTCTTTTTCCTTTTTTTTAAGGTTTTCTCACGCAGAAAAGCTTCAGCCTAAGAACTCCTGCCTGAAATCTGAAGAAGCAGAGAACTTGCCAGCACATCTTATCCTTGTGTTGCTTGCCCCTACTCCAGGGTACAAGAACAGGCACTTACTCAGTCCTGGCTTTCCAAGCTGTGGCCATGGACAGGGAAACCCTGCTCTCACCCATGAGATCTTCTATATTAATTTTGTCTTCCTGAATTTCTTTTCTAACTAACCTTGATCTCTTTTTTCCCCAGTGTACATAAAGGCCTTCTGGCAGAAATGTCAGCTTTAATCTGCTGTTTATACTTCTGCAGTAGACGCTAAGGACCCCTATTTTATCTTGCAAACTTTGCCCTGACACAGCATCAGCTTAATTCCCTCATTGAGGTCCTAGCCAAGCAAAACTCACCTTGTTTTCATCTCTTGTCGTAATTCATTCAAAGCTCTTCCAAGTACGTCCAAGATTTATTCTATCATTTTAATCTGTTCTGGGGAAATAGATTATCCAAACAGATGCACACTTTATTTTTAGTTTCTGATTTGTAAGCTGCAGTAAAAGTGGGAAAAATGCAATCTTCAGTAATAACCAAAATTTTCAGCGAAATTCTGATCCGTCTTGGTGACTGTATGAGAAATGCAATCAAACAAGGTAAGAGCTCAAAATATACTGGGGAGAGATGGGTGAGAGAACATTTGCTTGTTTATTATGGCACAGAGCTGCTGTGCAGAACAACTGTCTGCCTTCTAAGGCTTCAAGTTCACTGCAAAAATAAAATCTTCCAGCAACCAATGGAGATGCTTTATAACCACATCAAGTGTCCTCTGACTCCTTGTGTGCTGTTTTTGTGGGTAGCTTAAAAATTAACCCAAGGATGAATTTCAAATGTTTCTTTTTTGTCTTATCATACTCCACATCATACTATTTTTCCATTAGAAGTAACTTTGAGGAGAAAACCTCAAAAGAAAACATGCTGAAAATCATGTGCAAATTATTATAACTACTTTACTTGCATATTGCAATTTTCAAAGGTTTTAACTGTAGAGACAATGAATGGATCTCATCAAAATGAAAACCGTAGAAATAAATCAACCATCAGTAATGAAAAAAAGAGAATGATATAATTTCTATTTGTCAAGGTATAATGATGTCACCACCCATTTATCCTCTGCACTTAAAGGTTGAAGCTGTTCAACAAATCTCTCCTGAGCCACATACATCTGTTGCTTTAATGGTGGTTATAGAAAAGTGTTCTGATTAGTTAACACATCATTCATCAATTAGAACAGAAGGTAAAAGTTATTTCTCCCTACCCACAGTGCTTCATTAAAAAAATAACCTTTAATGTAATGAATGACAACAGAATCAAGAAATAAATAAGAGGAGCAATGGTGCCTGAGGAGGTCACTTTTTGAAGAATTCCAACTTTTCCTAGAGCAAAGGAAAATGAGGAAATATGGGAAGAGGGGTCTTAGCTGCACAAATACAGACTTTTCTGTGGCTCAACACAGTGGCTATTAGTATAATAAGACACATGTTATGTTACAAAACACTTTACAAAAGAACTTATTATATAATAAAAACGCATTGGTACTTACATCAAAGTTTGCATTGAGTGTTGTCTACACTCGCAATTTATCCTCAAAACTCTTGCAGAGATGAATGAAGTATTTTAACCAATTCCAACAAGAAAGATGGGCAATTTGTCCAAGTTTTCATATGAATCTTTAGCTGAGCAATTTTGTTCTTATACAGTACATGTACTGAAAGATGTCCCCCCAAATATATTAGCAAACTAATACAAAAAACAGGTAACATATTCACCTAAAGGTGAATGAAAAGATCTCTTTTCATCAATTTATTCAAAGAGAGCAGCATCAACTATAGACACTCATCATGAACCCCCTGTGCTCCAAATTGCCTACAGCCTTTTATCTCTATACCTTAGCATTGCAGGCAGTGAAGGCTTTCCTTGAGGATGGGATTGTGCTTTCAAGGAGAGAAGCAGATCTGAATCCAGATTCCCCATTTTAGATGAGTGTTCTAACCACTAGGCTACTGGGTAGTCAGCATGAATAGAGCCCAAGGCTTTCTTTTACAAGGGCCACAAAACAAACTACTTAAATTTGGTTAAGTTGTTCTTTTTGTGTCTAAGGTTGGACATTTTGTATTAAATGAATCTATTATATCAGGGCAGAGGTCGAAGGAGGATATTTATTTTGCCATATAAAGTAATAACAGTAACTGCTGATTCAATCCAAATTGAATTCTTCATTTGGTTTGTCCAGCAAACCAAAACATTAGGCTCAAGTAAGGTATTTGGAACAGCTGCTGCAATTACTAAGTTAGCTGCCCTACCTACTGCATCAAGCAAAGTGGATAGCTGCAGGCACAGTCACACGACAGGGGTTCTTGGAGTGATCAAAATGAACATGTTTCACTTGTTCATTTGTTCACATGTTCCGTTTCCCGGAAACAGACCCGGAGTGGCTGCAGGGTCGGTGACAGCAGCCCACTTCAAGGGCAGTAATTCACTGCAGAAGGATGGGAACATGGGCAACCCTGGCTGCTTCTCACGTGGATCCCCCACTGCACCCTGAGCTGTCTGCATTGCTCCAGCTGCAGTTCCCCATTTACTGCAGTGTGCACTGCTGGGGGCCATGCGCACTGATGACACACAATGCGTTTTCATATATGCCCCAACTTCTGGTCTCAGCTAGACCAGCTTTGCAGAGCACTGATTTCATCATCTTAGTGACTCCTCATGGCTGTCCAGTCTGCAAGTTGGTTTTTCCTCTCTCACAGCGCCACCAGTAACAGCAGCGTAAACCCTGAACTCATTTTGTTTCCCACTATAACTTCATCAGTAACTATTTCAGATGAGATGAGAGAAATCAAACTGAAGACTGACCCCACCACCTATTAAGTGGAAAAGATACAGGCCTGGGGTCTAAGCTGATGACTGCCAGGGCACGATCAGCCCAGAGGCAATCTCCTTTTCAGTAACAGCAGTCATCACCTTTGGAACATGACTCTCATCTGCAGCCACGAAACACTTTCAGGCTTTTGCCAGCATGCCTGTGACTGTCAACCCTGTTATAGCCTCTGCACGGGCTTTGCAGAGCTACAGCAGCCTGTGTAAAGTACACAAAACCTGTGCACACTGCGGGCGGATTTTCCACTGTACCATTGGGCTTACATTGGTGTAAATCCATGGGAAATCAGAGTCGGAGGCAAGACATCTATTTCAATTGCAATGCAGGAGGCAGCAGGCTTGATTTTCAGTTATTTTGAGAAACAGGCAGTACAATCAAACCAAGAGAGATTTTGGCCGTATCTTTTGTTTATAGTCTCTTTTAGATAGAAAACACAGTTTATGGTCCAAATACCAGTCATGCTGACTGTACAGGTGTCAGCACTCAAAACACTGTAATTGATTCAGTCCAGGTTCAGTTTTGCCACCCTTTTGAGAGGCTTCCGAGGAAACACTTGCTACAGGTTGCCATGTATTTTGCTGTGCAACCACATTGGTCTGGTAGGGATGGGGTGGAGCAGGAGATGATATGACCCCATTCACTCTCCATCTCAGACTGTCATATAGGAAAGGTATTTCAACAGAAGAAGCACAGCTGGATCCCCACCTTCCTGCTCTGATGGGCTGCAGGAGGAGTGGGACCAATAGAGAGGTTGTTTCTGGCACTGTTTCCTGCATGGAGTGAGTAAGAAACAGATCTATGCCCCCACAAACAGTATCAGCAGAGATGAAAAAAGCCATCAACCAGCCACATCCCTGAGATTTGTGGTTTCAAGCAGTTGATAATGTCAGCCAGTAACTGAAGAAGTTTGATGAATCAAACAAGGTGCCGTAAATCTTTGCCTCCGTTCCTCTGGAGTGAAAAAATTTCTGAGGAACATTCATGGTCACAGCAGATGGCCACAACTGCCTCTCTCTTCTGAAACGTGCAATGAAGTAAATCTTGCTCAGAATCATCTCATGCTCTCTGGCTTTATGGAATGCATTAATTAATTCCACATTAGCAAGGGGGTGGATTTCCTTCCACTGTGGTCATATTCTTCCATCTATAATTTCTATTATTTTGAAAGCTACTTAAAAAAAGCATTGTTTCCCATTGATCAGCTGGAATCCTCATTATGCCTGTGGGTTATGTGTGCAGAGTGGACCGCACACAAATGCAATATTCTAATAGTGATTGCTTTTGCTTTGCTCCCATTTGTTACCTATTGACTTTCAGGGCTTTGGTACGACCACGTGTGCAGTTAGTGAAGCCACACACACCCCAGTGAAATGACACAGGTTAAACTGTACAGTGTATTTGTGCCTGGATGAGCATTTGTGCAATCTGTGAATTTCAAGAACGATGAGCACAAGCTCGCCTGTACAAAATACACTTTAAGAGCTGACATTAAAGTTAATATGAAAGTTCAGAGGTGCAAAATAATTTAAATGCACAGAAGAGGTAGCAATAACGTCTCTAAACCGAGGCAGTGAATTATGTATACAAGAAATATTAAAAATGCAAAGCTGACTCTATTTGCATTCGGAATGCCCCCTAGCTGTTAGCAAAGAAGAGGAAATTGCTTTATGCAGAATTCAAGGGCATACTACTTAGTGCTGTATTTAAGTCAAGAAGGAATATCACTCATTTTTATTCTACCACTTAACTTGGGCTTATGTAATCTGCCTGAAAGCCAAGTCAGTTGTCTTATTTTCTATCATGGAGAGAGAATATATAATTCAATCATTAAACCTTTATATTCTGAGACCCCTCAGAACCACATTGCTGCATGTAAATCATGGGCTGTCATCAGTCCAAGACATGGAAATATCAATGCTTTTGGGTAAATTACTTTCAGGTAATCACAGGGCAGAATTAAACTTATTCACCAGCTGGGAAATACATAGTTGATGTGGAACAATCAAATGATGCCTGGTTTTCTTGCAATGAGTGCAGGTTAGGTATCACTTCAGAGCATCAGGGTCTAAAACCAGAAGCCTGGTTCATCTAACTGGATTTAAACTTTGTCTGGGTGGAAGTTTGTGAGTGAAATTTGCCTTTCTCAGCATCCAGCTTCAACAGCAGTGACTGTGGGCTGGACATGAGCAAGTGACATGAGGAAGTCCATGAGGAAATGCCACCAAAAGTGGTGAGGAGGCAAAGGTCTTAAGCCACTGGCAGCAAACACACTGACTGCTGAGGTTGAAACCCCTGTACTACAATCACCAACAAGGATTTTTCTGTAGTCTTAAAAGAAGGGGAATGAATGTAGAAATAATTTTACAAAGTAGTAGTTCCTGTCTGTCTCTGATCATATTGTGTCTTTTCCACTTCCATGTTTTCCACCCTGAGCATTAAAAATCAATCAAATTTTCACAAAGTTTTTATTTAACATCAGCTTCACTTCCAAGATCTATTATACAAGTGCCAGGAAAATATGACAAAACAGCTACTTCCACCTATGACTTCAGAAGGAGAATAAGCAGAGGACCAAAATGGAGTTTACACATCTATCATCCATAAGCTTCTGCATGCTGACACAGAGAAAACTACTTCTTGTGTCCAGAAAGCCAGCATTACTGACCAAGCCCAGATTTACAATGTCGCATCAAATTAATCCCAGCTCACTGGGGCAAACAAAAGGAAATGGTAGCAAGGACAGACATATGCAAGGGCAAGATATGTTTAAGTACACAAGCAGGTTGCTAATGCATCTGTTTACTTCCATTTATATTATAGATCTACCATAATATTATCTTGTATTTTCAGCAGCCCTGATATTTGATGGAAAACTAAAATAAAAAACATTCAAAGTGTATCACACATCCCAGGAGTCTCCCCATCCCAACAGCTGCACACTACAGTACAAATACAAATTTTCCCAACTGCCACATCCTTACAATCAAAAGAAATGACCCTTTCCTCCTCATCTGTCCCAAAACTGTGTCTCAGAGAACAGTACGGAGAGGAGCTATTCAAGCTCTGTGTTAGATCAGTGTTGCCTCTATTGCTAAGCAAGGATTTAGGCTTGGAGATGGTATTGAGAGAAAAAATTACATACTTCTATCAGGATATTTTAGCTCACAATGGCAGTAAGTTGTTAAAACTGATGCCACTTGATGTCAGGAGAGCCGTCTGAAGTGTAATTCTGGAGTTCTCATGGGATTGACTGTTCTTCTGAACAGACCAGGTGGCTCCTGATGTCTCAGAACTCAAAAATTACTGCACGATTTTCGTTAGTTTTTTAAACAAAGAGACAAAAGATGGTAGAAGAATTACAGCTAAAGCCAAGAAGAAACATACTGGAGATTAAATTCAGATATGGCAATAAGAAAATGCAATTAGAAAGACAGTGATGTGAGTCTCTAAGTGTACCTCACTAAGGGGCAAAGCAGAGCTGGAAAAGTGAATATCTCCTTAATGAATATCAGAAACATGGGGGCAGGAGACAGACAAATCAGGACACATGACAGAGGTCACGTGTCGTATCACTTGTGTCAAAAAGAAGCAAGAAAATAAATGAGACCTGCAAGAATCGACTGAAGCCATTAGAACGGGGATGGCTGGGAAGGAAGGGTTGAGCACAGAGCTGCAGAGTGTCTGCATAAAGAAATGAAGGCTGGATTTGCCAGTCTTTGGCAGTTACTGTAACAGAAGATCTGCAGTAGAAATGGCCTTAGTCTTTGTTAGGGAGAAAAAGAGTGGTGAGAGATTGACACAGTACAGGGGCAGTGCAGGATAGCAGAAAGCACTGCTCCAGAAAAGTGGTGTTACAGGACAGAGGTCTGAGGCTTGCTCTCTGCCAGACATCACTGCTTGGAAGAATTGGAGGTAATATCCATGCAGAAACCCAGAGGAAGAATACTGTTAATGCTTTGATCTGACATATTTTGTTTAATATTAAGGGGCAAACTTATGCTGACTGTTAAATCGATATCAAATCAAGACTGGAATCTGCTTTATGATCATGGACAGTGAACTCCTTACTGCTGGAGTCATAAATGATGTCACATTTCAGCAGTCCTGCGGCTGACAATATTCAGTCCAGAAATTCCATTTTTAATTAAAAACTTCAATCTGAAAGGCAAAGTGTCACTTGCTGACAGTGAAAAGTATTCCTTTGTGCTTCTCATGTGCTCTTGAGGCTCTGTGTGGAGCAGAAGACAGTTTACATCCTTCTCAGCACCATTCTGTCCCTTTGGCAAAGACCTGACTGAAGACAAACCTACGATTTACACTGTGCAAGCAAGTTTGATGTGAGAGCTGAGAAGAGCACAGGTCTTGAGCTGGCCTTTGGGGATGAAGGAATGTCACTACTTGTGAGCAGCACAAACACAAAGTACCCTGTGCAGTTCAAACACAACTTCCCTGGGACTAGGAAGTCCCCTCACTTATGTCCTTCCCCCGCACCACTGAGCAACGCAGCCATGTGCTTTAAATCAGCAGTGCTTCGTCTGGCTTTCCAATTAATTTTGTTTGGCGTGGGCTGGACCCAGAATTCTCAAAAGACAGGTGCATTTCACATCTGAGTCTTTGAATCAGATCCCAAGGGATTAATTTTATCAGGAATTTCATATCCTAGAATGACTGAAATCAACAGAGACCTTTGCCACTTTCTTATTTATGTTGCCCCACTTGGTGAATACATGCCAGTGACTGGGAAGGCTGCACTGCAAGGTCATTTTTTATACCTTTCAAAGTGAAGCATTATTTAGGCACGTGTCAAAACTTTCACAGGTCTTAAGGATTAAACATAAACCACAGGTGTTTTCTCAGGGATGAAAAGGTTTACTGACATGGGGGATGTTGAAGCAATATGTCCCATAAATCCAAGGACTGTCTGGAGGCCTGTGAACAGGAATGTCAGGAACTGACTCCCTCTTGCTATACTCCAAGTCTGTGCTGTAGATCCATGAAGACACAGAAACATCAGGTTCTCATTGCCAAGAGGCACATTCCCAGGTCAGGATTCCCTGCGTGGCCCATGACTGATGACCAACTGCACTCAAAATCAACTCGTCCTGTTCAGTAAAACTTTTCCAGGAGATTGACAACTACAAGCTCTTATGCTAGACCAGACCTAGAGAAATAGCAAACTTGGAGAGTTCATGAGACAGAAACAATGTCAAGCCAGAAACTTTGCATTGCTCTGGTCTACTAAATCTCGCAAAGCATCTGAATACGGTTGTTTTGCTGCTGTAAAATACACAGGCATTTATCCACCAAAGCAGCATGAATATGGGGGATTTGCTTAGCACTTTGTCTTCTTCAAACAGACAAAAAATACCCTCTGTGAAAAATTAATGTCTCCTTTTAAATTCTGAGGCTAGCTGTCTCCTTTGATTTTAAATTTGCCCCAGATCCATCAAAATTGCTTTCACAAGTGCAGGCTGACATGACGATAATCTAAAAAAGACAGTTTCTAATTGGAGCAGGACATGTGTTACAGGCACACCACTTTACAAGGGGAAAGTCATGTTTTCTCATTCACATGTTATGATAATTCCCCATGAGAAATTATATTTTTTCTCCTTGATCTGATTTTTGCCTATATGGTACAGATCTTCTTGCAGTAAAGAACTGGGAATATCCTGGGAGTTTCCACAAAAAGCTTTTGTGGAATAGATTATGGTTTCGTATATTACACATGCTCCATGGAAAGCATTCAACATCTACAGGAAAACATGCCTGTTGTATAATTAACATCTTGTTTTACCTCTGCTTCGCACTTCAGAAAAACTGATAAAAGTACATTTAGACAGAAACTACTTTCTACACGTCTCACAAGTTAAGGAATAGAGTTCATTACTTCAAAATTTAATAAAAAAAAAATCTACCTTTTACCTCAAAGACGTAATTTTTTTTCTCTCTAGGCAGTCTTGTTCCACTTTGGCCTAAAGTAATTTGTACTAGGTACTTTTTGATGAAGAACATTGAACAAAACAAGCTGACGATCCAATGCAGTGTGATCTTCCTTACCAGTAATATAAGAATATTACTTTTAATTGCTTTTTTTGAAAATGGCAATAACAGCCTATTAACCTGGAAATTAACTCTGGACAACTGTTTCTGTGAGATAATATATGGATTTGATTTCAATGAAATCTCTGTCTTTATGTGAGTAGCTTTTAGCTAATTTTGTTGGCTGCAAATGGGTCTCCCTATTTCATTTAAATGGAGATAGAGGTAAAAAGAATGGAAAGTTTCACAATGAGATCCAAGGTCTTGCCTTTTGTCTCTATAAAAAAATCCTTTTCCTCACCATGTAAAGGTTACTCTGTAAACTATGATGCAACTTTTTTCCAGAAAACTCACTTTGCTCTGTGTTTGCAGCATTAGCTCCCTGGTTAGGCCAGGATCCAAGGACCATGAACGATGGGCAACGCCTTCATTGACTCAACCCAATTCTTGTGGATCTGCCCTGTTTTACGAGGTATTTGAGTCCACTCAATAGCAGCAGCCAAGAGGTGTGTATTGATCTGGCAGTAGCAACAGTGCCAGCTTAGCCCTGACCTGGTGCTTGCTGCACCCTGACTTTTGTACAGGGATGGAAATTGCTCCTTAGTGTGAAGTACAGCACAATAACTTCAGTGTTGCTTCTACTTGCAGAGTCCCCCAGATCTGAATTCCTTTGTTTTTTCTCCCTGATTTCCATTTCATCAAGTTTTTCTCATTGCCAGTGTAAGGTCAATTTCGACAAGTCACAGGAGTCATCATACATTTTGCCTAGGGTCTGTCCTACAGGTGCCTATGGGTGGTCCAAACAGTCCTTGGAGGACATACTGCTACATGGTGAATGCCAGGAGAGTGCACAAGGAGGCACCTGTGACTGCAGCCCTGCACTCCTGCTCCCTGCATCATAATCCTCGACAATTACACCAGCTAACATGCCAGTAAGGGAACTAATGTTCTGTGATCTCCATTCAACAAAATTCCTAAGTACCTGCTTAAGATGTATGCCTTGCTGCCTCTCGAGTCAAAAAGATTAGTCATATACTTGCAGTTAAACACATGCAGGAGTATTTAATATGTTTTAATGGCTCTGTATATTCATTTGTCTATTAAATGGGTGCAGTTCTGGATGTTCCCACTGGAAACAGGATAAAACTCATACATCAGATGCCTTCAGCCCACCAGACTCTGTTTAATGGCTGGAGGGGGGTGCATAAGCAGAGATTTTGCATCACACAACAATAGGTAGGTATTTTGTTGTGGATTGAAACCAAATACTTGTATTTGTTTTTCTGGAAGAAGGCTTTGAGCAACTATTATAAAAGGGACTATAGTAAAACACAGCTGTACTTAAAATGCTCTTTTCCTGCTCTCTCTGTGTCGTGCAACAGACCACAGATGTGCCCACTCACACAAATCAAGAGCTGTCAAGATGGACTTTAGCCATGCATTTTTATTTTCAGTTTCTGGATCTTCTATATTTTTTAGCTGAAACTATTAAACAATTTTCATAGCACCAGCTATCTCTTTTCTTTTACTCCAAGATTTACTTTGTGAACAACAAATAGTCTGCTTATCTTTGAGCTAAATTAATCCAATTTTCACAGAATTGTAGAATCATAAAATTATTTAGGTTGGAAAAGACCTCTAAGATCAAGTCCCACCTTTAGCCTAGCACTGCCAACTCTAAACCATTTTAGGTAAATGGTCTTTAACTGTTATTATAGTACACAATAATTGCTGAGCAGGACAGCAATCAAAACATTTGCTTCTATCAGAATAATTCTAGTCAGTAGCAGCTTCACGTATTATTATTCTTTAGGTTACACCAAGTAGGAGACAACAGTATTTCACATCAAGCTTGTCATTTCAATAAAGTGCTTGTCTAAACAACCTACATGTAGTGCAAGAGGTGGCTTCAGCAGCACAGTCACTCAGTGGCTGTAAACCTGACTTAAGCAGCCACTTAAGGTGAGTTTATGACTCCTTTGCATTATTAAAGGAACATGGGCAGCTAGAGCATACCAACCCATCTGGCTCAGGATATTCTACCATAAAGTGCCATATGGTCATTTACAGATGTGTATGCAAAGTCTACTGAGATTTTAAGCAATTATCTTCTAGTGAAATGCCAAACAAGAGCTGTATAGAGTGTTATTCTTTCTTTTATAAGCAAAGTAGAGAAGAACACTGCATCACCTTGAAGAGGACTGGAATAGATGATGGTTTGATGGCATCGCTAGTGCTGTCCAGGCCACTGCACTCTGATTCAGGTCAAAATACTTAAAAGCACACAAGCTGAGACAATGATTTGGGAGCCGTGTACTCTAAGGTTCCGCTCAGAGGATGTCGAAGGCACATGTACACATTTAAGATTTGCAAAATACTCTCCTTACATTAGCTTCGGTGGATTTATTGGCATACTAGAAGTTATAGGCATGCTGAAGTACTTTGTTTTAGCTGAAAGCTATACATCATCCTAATCATATATACATCCTTATCTTTCTTTGTCATCATAATTAAACAACCATCACTTAAGACCTCTGCCCCTACCAGCTAGGTGAGCTTCAAAGCAAGAGCTTTGTTCTGACTGACCCTATTTCCAGAAACCTGACTTCGGAGTCAGACAAGCCTCTATTATTTATTTTCTCCATTATTGAATATTTAATGCTTACGATGTCTGCTCAAAGAAGTGAAGACTTTCCATACTGGATTTTTGTTATTATGCATCCATGGATGAATTGCATTCAATAGAAGGCAATGGTGAAGGTCCTATCAACTTCCATTAATGAAGGACTGGGACCCCAAGTCAGTCACTGTTAATGAAATATATATCCCCTTGGTATACTCCTTGCCCTCTTGGTCCCCCAGTATGAACTTAGAAGTACTTCCTCATATTTCTCATGTCTGAATGGTACATCACTTAAGCCTCTGCAATAATATTCTGAAAGTGGCTGGTTAACAACTGCCACAGCACAAGCAAGTAGTTTTGATCAATCTTAAATCCTCATCCCTTGACACTTTAATCAAAATAATTTAAAATTCTATTAAGCACAATATGCAGAGCATTAACACTCTGAACCAGTGAGCAGTCGGAGTGCGGACGCCGAGTGATATATCTGAATAACAGCCTTCTTAGAAAGGCTATCATGTTTTGCTCCTTGCTGAATCATCAGGATGATAGTGGCAATATCACTCTTTCATTGCTAATGTATGGCTCAAAGGATCTGACAAGGAGCTAAATGTTTGATTCCCTGGGAGAAGCTGCTTTACTGAGGTGTAGGTAAAATTTTCTATCTTTTAAAGCTTACATGGATTCTGGAGCTGCCCATCACCCAGGAGTAGGGGCAGGAACCAACCACCTCCTCAATATTATTCCTGCTGCTGTGCATTCCCCAGTCGCTCCAGTCTAGCTGCTACCTTTGCATTTAATTCAGACCTGCTGCTCGGTCTTGAGGATTCTTTTTCTCACTGTTTCTTTCTCCATTGTTTTTCTAAACACCACAAAACTGCGTCCAGCATCCAACTGTGCTGAGCACCAAGAGGCTCAGCCACCAGTCACTGGGCAGCTGCCACTTCCCAGCACAGTCACCATCTAAGAATTGAAACCACTTACTTGCCTTTCGAAACTTTGTACAGACTAAATGCACCCATATTGACCAATTTGGACAGAGGTTTGGGGTTTTTTTGGTAGTAATGCAGATGTCCATCTGAATAATGACAAAGGAGTTGATTTTGACTACACCTGTATGGCAAAGCCACTGATGAGAAGTGTGCACAGAAAGCACAAATACCCTCACAAGACCTCCTCCATTGGACTAGAGCTCTGTGGTTATTTGTGCAATGCCTTAAGCACACAGATCTGAGGTAAAGTTTGTATTTCAGCAAATATGTGCATAGAAAACCTCATTTTTGTCTCCATGTTTAAAATAGAATGGGATGGATTTAGGTGATATCTCCAGGCTCTTTCAGCCCAATTTTCTATAATACTATGAAACCAGATAGACATGACACCTACCCAAAACCACAAACATGTTTCTCCTACTGTGTTATAAAAGGAGCAATACTTGCATGTAGATTGGATTGTGAAGGGTGATAAAGAGGAATTTAAATTCAAGAAAGGAAAGTAAAAGGAAAATTACAATAACTAGTTGAGGTAGAAACTGGAGTCATTCCTGAATGCTTTTTATGTAATGCAATCACTTGAAACAGACAGAATACTACTATTTTTACTATCAAATGTCAAACAAGGGCAATGTAATTATTACAGTCCTGTGTATATAAAATTTTTAAAGGCCAAAAAATAGTTAAGAAAAACTTTGAAACCTTTCCTTACACAAAAAGCCAAATTAGTTGCTGAACTAGCTCAACTGTTACAGTGCAGCCTTGCCACTGGCGTATATAACAACAACCTCCTGTGAATTGTTTTCATTGCAAAGAGTAAGATCAGCAGTTGTGATTATCAAAATAAGAATCTGTGAACACAGGGAGCTTTTTAGCATAGTAAGTGAAATCATTACTAATTCCCCACTGCCAAAGCACATACCTCAGTGTGCATGTGAGCACGGCCTCTCAGGCAGTTTTTTCTTTCCCAGCAAGATCTGGTTAAAAGCTGCTTCACTAGGTTTTAAAGCCCAGTGGAGGTGCTGCACATTAACTGAGAAGACTGATCAACCCATACAGTATTAAAAAGGCATTTGTAGACTCATTTAATCAATAATGTACAGTATTAGTGTGCAATTTAGATCAAGGGAAGACAGCTGTAAGACTATGTTACATCAGCTAATGAAAAAGCAGAGAGAGTGTGATTCAAATCAGTAGAGAGGCCAAGAGGCAGCTTCTTAGCTGGTGGGAGCAGAGATAGTAGCACACACTCCTGGGTTCCTGAGCCCATAACCCAGCGGAGGATTTCTCCCAGAGCAAAGGGCTGAGTGAACCATAGGATTTCTCCCAGAGCAAAGGGCTGAGTGAACTATCTCATGCACCATCCTTTCCATGGGCATAAGCAGCAAGATTTCTGAGACACAAAGGCATCAGGCTTCTGAAAGTCAGACAAGATTATAAAATGGCCCTACAAGGCCTTGAAAAGTTCCAGATGTAGTCTTGACAGCTACCCAGGATATGTCGATATATTTCTATCAGCCTCTCTGATTTCAAGACTGTCTCAAGTAAGAAGGATTTCTGCAGGAAAATGAGCAGCAATAGGAAATTCTGCACTTTTACCCCATAAAGATCACACAATTACCCCAAAGATATACAACAAACCGACATGGTTTTGGTGCTATTCTACAGATATGGTTTATCAAGTCCTAAGGGCTGGACCATCCTTTAAGATTTAGCCCTTTTTTACTGTTAGAAAATGCAGTTCCCCTTATGTGTAAATTCCTCACAGTGAGCAAAGCTGGCCTTATGCCCTCATTCCTAAACCAATTCAATGTAACGAGGAAGTTGCCATGCAGGGATTGAGAAACTGTAGAAAAGCAGTGGTTACCTGGGTCACCACCTCTAATGCACTGTGCCTTAGAATCAAAACCTGCTTTGTGCTGCCCAGGAGTTTCTGCCAGGATTGGGACCAGTAAAAGAAGCAGGATTGGATACCTACAGCTGTTTCTCCTTCCCATTCTCTTTCCATCTTCTTTACGTCTCAGATACAAACCTCACAGCTTGTATTTGCAACCGTATATAGATTTCCATAGACATTCCCTGCCGAAGTGCTTGCTCCATTAATGAGGCAGATACATTCCAGCCCGCAGAACATGCCAGGCTCTTGGCAGTGACAATTGCTTCACGGATGCACCATCTGCTGCTCTCTTGGTGTGACTGGTTACCTACTTTTCATGGTACATTTCCTTTTCCTGGCCGAATGGTTCCCAAATCCATAAGGTCCTCTTTGACAAAGCCCTGTAGAATCTCCTGATGTCAGTACTTATGCAAACACATATTTCCATGAGAATAGCCTTGCTCATCTCTGTGTTCTCCTATGGAATTGTGATACTTTTCCTGGCCGCAGTTTTTGCAAGCAGAAGTTTTTCCTTCCTTTAGTAGGAAGGCACAGGAAAAAAACCTGGTTTTTACCATCAAAGCTGAAGAAAGTAGCTGTGGATGAAATATATGAACGGGCGGGGGTGTTTGGAAAAATGGCAAGACTTTACAGATTTCCGTAGTTGTCTTCTGCATAAATCACCACACCTCTCTTGTGCCAAACTCCATGAAGGGCACCTTAAGGGGAAGTGGTGGAGAGAGATGCTCAGCAACAGTAAATATTATTTGCTTTGAATTGCCCAGGATTTGCTGTAGACAATGAAGATTTTTCCTGCATGAAGAAGCAGGGATTTGGACTGCTATTAATAGAAGTTAAAATATTTTAAAAAAAAAACGCAAACCAAACAACTAAAGCCCAAAGAACCCCACATTCATAAAATTTCAAGTTTTCAGACAATTTCTATAATCACTAATTCTTGATAATGTTCAGTGTCTTACTCTACATAAAATCACTGCTGATACAAGTTTAGTTTTATGTAATACTCCATATGGTGGATCCATAAAACCTTCTACTGGGAATACCACCATAAACTACTATTTTCTGCTATAAAAAATAACCATTAAAGTCCAGACATGCACAAACAAGGTAATCTGCCATAAATTTTGAAATGGTAAAATACTACAAATGTAAATGTATTCAACTCCCATTGCAATGCATGTAATTTCCATAGCTTTATTAGAAATCCTGCAGTTGCAGTGGCTTGGCGATAGGTGATAAATATAGTAGGAATGAGTCAGCATGCAAATCCCTTCTGTGGAAAACAATTTGAGAGATTTTATAGCCCAGAGCTGTTTATTATTTTGTAAGAATAGTAATGCAAGTTCATGTTCAAAACCTGCTGAGAGAAGAATTTGCAAATATCCTATTATGGAACAGGCAGAAAAAAAGAATAAGACCTATGTAATAGCACTGGGCTAGAACATTTTCATATCTCCCATTTAACTGATTCTTTTTTTCTCATGTACTTATTAGGATCCTTGTGAGATTATCACTATATCACACTAATAAAATGAGAGCACAGCTAGGGTTTGGGATTTCATTTTCAAGTTAAAGCAACAGTCCTTAAAACCTGATACGCATGGAACTGAAAAAGGGTTCTGGAAGCTTGGTAATATAGAAAAAAATGCAATTAATTTTGAAAGCAAGACCTTGAGATTTTAAAAATAATTTTCTATTTCTGTAAATAGTACTGATGAGAGAACACGTTTCTGATGATACCAAACCCCTTTATATCCATCCGACCCAAACACTTCTCTGTTTTGCATAGTAGATTGCAATGAATAAATTCTATAAACATGATCTAATGATGTTGCCTAGGTATACTAGCAAGTGCAGAAAGCTATTTACTTTCAAAGCTCCATTATGCATGTCACACTGCAGAGACAGTTTCGATGCCAATGAATAAATAATGAGTCAGGTTCTGCAACTGGGCTGGCAAGGGAGGCAGAAGGACATTTCCCAGCCCTCAGTGTCCTGTTCCAGGCAAAGACCTTCTCTGGTGTGAGGTCTGTTCAGGTCCTATACAGTTCAGAGCTGACCAGCTAGGCTAGCCCTGACAAAGCCTGCTGCACATGGCCCTGCTGCATCACACCACTCCCAAGCACAGAAATCTCGGCTACTCAGGGCTATCTGACTTCCAGTAAATCCAGGCAGAGTACATGTGCTCACTAAGTTTTGTGCATTAAATACAGCTGCCAGTGTAGTTCTAAGGATTAAAATCTTTTTAACCAGAACCATCAGATCAGAGCCATAACATTGTTATTAGAAGTGAATGAGTTTTATCTGTTCACTTGGAATCTGGGAGAAGAAAGACAGCAATTATGTCCAAATTTGTTTTTAATATTTCAATATTTTGATAGAAAAAAAAATGCAACTAAAGTGCAGAGTTTGGCAAGGGCAGTTTGCATGGAATGATGTTGGGTTGGGTTTTTTTTCAAATCAAAAAAAAATATTTTGGATCAGTTTAAAAGAGAAGGCTTCAGGGTACCCTAATTGTGGCCTTCCAGTATGTGAAGGGTGCCTACCAGAAAAATGGACGGAGACTATNACAGCAATTATGTCCAAATTTGTTTTTAATATTTCAATATTTTGATAGAAAAAAAAATGCAACTAAAGTGCAGAGTTTGGCAAGGGCAGTTTGCATGGAATGATGTTGGGTTGGGTTTTTTTTCAAATCAAAAGAAAATATTTTGGATCAGTTTAAAAGAGAAGGCTTCAGGGTACCCTAATTGTGGCCTTCCAGTATGTGAAGGGTGCCTACCAGAAAAATGGACAGAGACTATTTACAAGAGCACATAGTGACTGAACAAGGAGGAATGGATTCAAACTGAAAGATAGTAGATTTAGACCAAGTATTAGGAAAAAATTCTTTACTGTGAGGATGGTGAGCCACAGGCACAGGCTGTCCAGAGAAGCTGTGAATGTCCCATCCCGGGAGGGGTTCAAGGACA
>VZRR01006749.1:323836-363855 GCA_013398015.1 Oreocharis arfaki | reverse complement strand
CAAGCTGGATGGGGCTCTGAGCAACCTGGGCTAGTGGAAGGTGTACCTTCATGTGGCAGGAGGGCTGGGATGAGATGATCTTTAAGGTTCCTTCCAACCCAGGCCATTCTATGATTCTATGAAATTAATGGGAGCTCAGCTGATTGCTACAATGTTTGATCAGAGTTGTCATTTGGATTTTCCATGTTCTTTCTTCTCTGTGAAGGCTGGATTAGCTAAATTATCTTTCCTGGGTAACCCTTCCACCTACTGACAGGCATCAAAGGAGTCAGATGCCCCCAGTATATAATGACAGGTGTGGCCTCACTCATAGAAATCTACACTACAGCCCTGATGAAATGCTGAACAAGATTTGCAAGATGCCATGCACTGGACACATTAAAAATAATCAGATTCAATCTGATTTAAAGGCAAAATCAAAATGCTGGGACACAAGAATGCTCATGTTTTGCTTTCATCAGATATAGTCTGATTTTGACATTTGAGGGCTAATTTAAACACTTTCTTGTTTTGAATTCTCAGACTGATTTGAGAGAAATAGTAGTATTTTTTGTAAACTGGATGGGCAACAAACAAAATTAGTTATTCACTTAGTTGAAATGAAGAATATAACCTAAGACAGACAGATAGTGATGAGATATAAGAAATTATTATTTAGATGAAGACACTGACTTGGAACTCATGTATACAGCAGTCATAATTATAAAAAGATAACTTAGGCAACACCGAAAAACGTAATTCCTATGGTGTACCTAATTACCAGGTTTCTCACAGAAGTTTCTTTTTTACTTAAGAACTGGTAAGAAATTACTTTTTAAGAACTTTCACTTCTGATTTCTTTACTGTCTCAGAAGTATCATAACCGTAAATCAAATCTAAATAATTATACTTGAGACCAAAAACAAGGGCCACATCTGTAGAATGCATCCAGAATGAAAGGGGCAGGAAGCCCCCATTTTCTAGAGGCAGCTAACATTTCCCTGTCTAAATAACCAATCTCATTACTGTAACTTCCTTGCCCAGTTTAAAAGGCAGTCATATTTCCATATGGATGACAGAGTAAGCGGGATTTTTTCTATTAATAAGAATAACAGGTCCTGGACTATTCCAGTCAAACACTGATCCCACATTTAATTTTATTATTATTATTTTTCTTAGGAGCATACTTTCCCAACAGTAGACAGCGTTGCATGAAATTCTATTCTCCCTCATGGCTGTATGAACGCAGAATAACCCCACTGCTACTAACAGGACAGAGAAAGTGCAGTAGCAGAAATCTACACAAAGAGTTGAAAGTCACTAAAATCACTGCCACTCAGTTTCTCACTTAAGTCCCAGCTCCCAAATTCAATAAGACTTTGACCAATCTTAGTTTTATTATGCATTTCTGCACTTTGATAATCACAGCCTTGGTATAAATAACCACATAAAACTCCTGTTCTCAGGTAGTAAAACACATGAAGATACAGAGAGCTGCAGGTTAAAAGAGCTTATGGATTACATTCTCCTCCAATTTCAAATTTTCTTTCAGATAGGCAAACCCACAACAGCTATATGTAAGGAATATCTCTTAGACGTTTAATTTCTAAATAAAGTCAGGGCATGTTGGTGCTGACAGCCAAAATTGCCACCTTGTGAGCAAGGTTTGAGCTCTTGTCACCAACATTAAAAGCAGACGAATATAATAGCAGAATTTCAGCTGTACCAGATATAAAACCACATAAATTTTATTACTTATATTTCTAGAGTATTTCGAGGGTGAGTGCGCTGCCTGTGTAAAACATTTTAAAAATGCAAGGCTTGTTGCTAGATCTTCCACTGCACGAAACTCTGTCTTAGAAGAGCTCAGGAGGAGAGAGAAGGTATCTTTGAACCAGTTTTCAAAATTTTTTTCCTTATAGTACCCTAGACTCTTTTGAATTGCACTGTTGGCAGAGCTCGCAGGGACTGCCAACCTGGTGGAGCACCAGGAGATGTGTTATGCTTTCACCCTGCCCCTACCTTTGAAAGCCACACTTCTTGTGTGCCTCTTGGGCACCTCTTATAACCACGGTCTTGCCTTCCTGCAGGAAGGTGGGAAGCAGAGAAGTGCCACTGCTGCCCTTCTGCCACCTCAACTTCCTTCTGAACCAGAGCTCAAGATCTGAGTTCTTGAAAATTGTATCACAGGGTATGTGCACTTGCAGGAAGACCCACAAAGGTACCTTAGTTTTTGACACGCTCAACAGAAGAATGCCTAAAAGCTACGCACGTGCATAAGGAAGCAAGATGCCTGAGGAGAACTCTGTTGCACAGGTGCAGGCAAGGTCACCTACCTAGAGGTCCCCTGCATATGCGAGCATGTCAAGACACACTCAGAAGGGTATTTGGGGATTCTCCTTTTAGAATCCCTATCAGCCCTGCTATCTATTAATACTGAATCTTTCCACTTTGAGAGACTAGCAGAAAGCAAGTGTAGATAGACATGAATCAGGCTTTTAAAAATTTCATCTCAGTTCTCTGAGCTGGACTCCATGAGCCGCAATACTATGGCTTAGCAAACCAGCCTCTGAAATTGGCAGGTTTCCACCACCAGCTCACATATGTGCAAGTGTTTTTTCAGGCTTGTTTAACAAAAGTTGTGATTTCTCATTTCTTTCCTCTTCCACAGGATCATAATTTAAGATCTATCATTCAAGACTGCCTGATCTTGAGCCATGTCCATATATCACTTAGAACATTAAAACCTGACCTTTATACACAGAATAATAAATACCTGTGAGTCACTTACAAGGTAGTAACTCACTCTCACAGTTCAGCAGAGAGTAAGTGATGAATCTCAAGATGAAAAACTCCAGTTGTTGCCAAATATGAGTGGGCTTATAATAATACTTTTACATTGAGAAGTCAGTAAAGAAGGTTAAGCATATTTCAGAAGCATGATGATACATCAGCAAATAGAAATGAGGCTAAGCAGCCACCAAAACAACTGAAAAATCCAGGCTGCTGTAATTTCCACCTGCATAATGCAAGGAATTACTGGATTTGTGCTAGAAGCCAGGAGCATCTTCAGCCATCTGGGTTGGTTTGACTTCAGTACAACAAGCAGTGTGTCAGCCAACACAGTCATCTGCTTCTTCACTTTTACCTTCTGATTCAGCAGCCTATGCAGTGACATTGCTTCTGTGAAATGGGGGCTTTGCAGGGCCTCTTGCCTCTCAAGCACTGCTCTTTGACACCTGAGCCATTCCAGCTCTTCTGAGGGGGTGGCTGATGCATAACTGGTGGGCAGTCAGAGGCACTCACAGCCAGTCTCAGTATCTGCAGATGTAAACCTCAGACCAAATGGAATGATGAGCCTTGCATTTTTTAGGGCTTCCATTAGGCAGCAGTCTCTGTGTGGCCAAGTGCAGGGCATAACCTTTAGAACACAGTGCAAGAAGAAATATTATCATGATTTAAACGGCTGACATCAAATGGCCAGGTCTCTTGAAACTCTCCTCTGCCTCTTGATAGCTACAGTTAATATTTACACAGTGAGCTCTTGAATCAAAGAAGAGGAAAGAAAAAAAAAAAGAAGCTTTGATGCAATTTTAGCAACCAGGAACATCCAGTATAATACTTTGTGCACTCATCAGTACACAATTTTTATACGACAATAATATCTTTTCCTTCTCACATTAAGAGGAACCAAGAAGCAAGAGGGCACAGACACTGCCTCTGTGCTCTCTGATGCATTTCCCACGCTGGAAGGAAGGCAGTGGCAACAATGGGTACACGTCTTCATGACACCTGAGCAAGCATTTTTCTGTCTTGTTATTGTTCATGCCATGCAAATATGAGCTGAGATCACCAGCTATTCTCCCATAATTTTGGCAGGAAAGTGGTAGAGGGGGAGTAACTGCTGCTCGCCTAGCAGTGAGTTATAGGTTTTTGTCTCATAATTTATGCTATCCTGAGAGGAAACTCAAGAAAAATTAATTTACACAGCCTAAAAAAAAGACTGCTAAGGAGCCCCTGTCATGGGTCATGTACTGATTTCATTTACACGGGTGTAAATCCTACATACCATGACCAAAATCAGAGGCATTATGAAGGGCTTATAAGTGAAAGAAGACAGTGATTCACAATCCCTAAACACTAGCAGCAAACAAACTTGAAAGGCCAGGAGATTGTCATTTTCAGTATGGGAGCAAGGAAAAGGAATAGCACAAAGTGAACAGATGAAACCCTGAAGTGAAATAAAGGGAACCATGTTCAATGAGAAGGATCACTGATGTATTAGAATGACCTTTTGAGGGAGGAGACAAAACCAAGTCTGTTTTGTTCCCTTCTTTGCTGGCCAGGGAACCTAGGAGATATCTAGAGATATTTAGAGAATTCAGCGTTGACTAAGCCCTGTGAGATGGCCCACAATGCCAGCTTTCCTCTTGACTCATAACAAAGCACTTTCTGCCTGCTCTCCAGGGCTCTTGAGGACCCTGCTCATAGATGCCACCTGGTTGCTATGCCACAGGCAGCATGCAGCAGGGACAGCACGCTGGCTCTTTTCACCTACGGGGTGCGGGGATAGAGACCGCTGAAGGGATCATGTTTTCTCCTGGGCTGTTAATCTGCATTACCTTGGTGCAGAATAAGATTGGCTGAGTTGCCATAAAGAGGTTTTCTTTGCCCCATACAGTTTCTTTTTCACCAGCCAGGTAAGAAACGTACCTTTCCTTCCTGGCGTCTTGCGCTGATTATTTCCTTTTGTCAGTGCCTTGCCTCCATTTTGTCAGGAGAGCAAGAGACTTTGGTCCAGGTGGACATGGTTTTGAGAAGACAGCCTCTAGCATTAGATGGTAAAGACATTTTAAAAACTAATGGAGAATTTTGCTTCATTAAGTAGCCCATAAAACTAGGAATAATTGAGCACCAGGGGGAAGACACCATAATTAGTCAACATTATAAATGCCTGGTTTCACAAAGAAGCGCATAAAGGTTTTAATACAACTCTGCCTGCTGATCTGCTGGAAGATATCCCTGGATGTGAAGTACTCTCACTTGAACAGGATCTTCATTCCTTTCAACACCACAGTAGTAAAACTCCCTGAATTAGAAAGGTTTATCCTGGGTCTCAGTGATAGTGCTGAACTTATTAAACTACAGTGTAAGATAGGCTTAGCAGAGCTGCTCTTGGACTCTGCCAAGCTCCACCCTTACCAAGGTGCCTCATAAGGTACAGAAACTTTTACAGAAAGCTATACTTTGGATCTCCTGCCTTACGACATTCCACAAAATCCAAAAATGTATACAGTGTGATTTGATTCCCTTAGACTGAAAACTGAAACACTGCAAAACAGAATCAACCCACAAGTAAGACTATTATGCACATGTTTTTTACCCTGCAAACTCTTTCAGCGGTCCTGTAGACAGCTCTGCTTGATGTTTTCAGCAACAATGCTATGGGAAGGACAGATACTTGATTAGGAATAATCTTTTTCTTCCTGTTGGTGTCAGACAAATTACAAAGACTTGTCTTTACTCAACTAATAATTTAATCCAAAAAAAAGTGTATGTCCTAGTCTGCCTTACCAGAACAGATGCACACGTACATAGTTCCATCCAATATAACATAAAATAGCTTCTTTGAAACAACTGCAATATCTATTATTCTTTTATGGCATATGCTCAGTACTTAAATAAACAAAGTAAAAAATCGTTACTGTTCATAACTCATTCTCTATGTTTTCAAACTCTGCGGTAGTCTTGCTGGGCTACCATGCCTTTAGAATGACTCTTTTGTAAGCTGGAATGCTCTATCTGCTGGCACCCCTGCTTTCTTTTAAGCATCTAATGCAAAATAATAATGACCTTATGAACACAAATAACATTTACAGCGTCAGAGAAATAGTTATAAAGCAGTTAAATGAAAATACAGACATTTCTTTTCTAGGCATGTTAGTGCTTTCCTATTCTTCTCTTCATTCTGTAAATTAACATTTTTTTCAGATAAAAAAGACAAATTCATAAATTACTGCATTTGGCAGTGGAATGTAGCAATGGTGGCAAGGCACAGCTGGAGAGTTTGAAATGTGGCAGCTTTCTTCGAGGCCATCATTTTCCTGCTCCTTTGGGAATCGCTGCTAAATGTGGCTACTGCTAATGTAATGAATATGAATCCATGTAAATCTCCGATGCGGAGCTGGGATCTGTCCCCTTGTGGGTAAAAAGGAATTTTTTTTCTATGCAGATTTTTTGAGTGCGTATGTGTGCATAACTCTGACCTTACTTCGGCAGCTCACCTGCTCTTAGGTATCCAGGTACTGTCGACCTTCTCATTTTTCATTCTGCAGAAAACTAACAATATGCACTCCCTCGCTTTTGAAGATCCCTGGCAGAATAATACACCACCTGTTCAGCCCCCCTTCCCACCCCCCTCTTTACTAATTAAGCTCTGAAACTGTTTCCAAACAAAATTGGATTTCTTTTCTTCTGCTCCCCTCTCCTTCATTCCCTGACTGCACCTTTGTAAACATTTTTGATTGGGCGTGAAAGGCACAGAAACAGCCACAAATAAGGGGACCTGTCACTTCAGCCAAAGCCATTAGTGCTGCATGGAGAAAACTGGCTGGGATCATACTGAGTGACTGTGACATGCCCAGGCATGGAGAGCAGCAGAGAGAGCCCTCAACCAGTATCCAGAGGGGTCTCAGAAATGATGGGGTGCACAGGACGAAGCTTCCTGGCTCCTCGTGTGCCCGGCAAAGGCTACTGTCTGACTGATTCATTTAAAAAGTAGAACATCTGAATAGCTGACAGACATTTTCCATGGAGGGGGTGGCTGAGCGAGGTGTGCATATTCTGACTTTGTTTCCACCATGGAACAGGCAGTTGGAATTTTAATCTGTGTAACTTTCGTCTCTGTGGTCGTACAGTGCTTCACACAATGGTTCTTTGTGGGCTGCCAGAATACTACTGCAATACATACCATAAATAATAATTGTAGTAACAGTTACAAAGCTAAGGTTTTTTTTAATGGTCTCTAGAGCTGGAAGTCTTTTCTGGGCAATTGGCATTTTTGAAAATCAGATCACCTAGTTAGGCTCCTTATTCTGAGTGCAGAGTCTTATTTCACCATTCATTTTCTTTAAAACATAAGCCTCCAACTTGGCTCATGTAGATAAATATTAAGTGAGGGGGAAGCAGTGGAAACACTTGTCAAAATAAACCAAGAATAATTATAGGATTGCGTTCACAAGATTTTGGAGAGGAAAGATCAGGCCAACCATCAAATAACAGCTTCGGCCAAGATCTACAAGTAGAGGGACATTGTTCTGCTTGACAGTTCTTCACTGAGATGATTAACAAGCCTGGCTGATGACCCTTTGGGCTCAGATGTACAGTTAGGGTATCACACATCAGCTGAGCTATCAGCACACTTCCTATGCGCATGGCCTTGCAAATATGACATTATGTGACTTGGCTTCATCCTCTTCACTGGGACTAATCAAAGCCATGTTGTCTTATATTTGCTGTCACTTAAACCATTCATATAGATACCACAAGCTCAGTTGTGGCACTGAAAGACAACACTGGCAGCTATTTAAAGCAACAGATTGATTGCAGCTGGGATTCATACAACCAAAAGTAGAGTTAGTGAGACATTCTGGGTGCTATCCACCTTCTTCTAAAACACAAGTCTTGAAGTCAGAGGAATTGCACTTGAAAAGTGTGTATTTTTCTCTCTGGATCATGAAGGAAACCACCTCAGAAAGATAACTAGACTGGAAGAAAATAGTGTTATCTGCTATGAGTCCTGTCCTGTGTGCCTGAGCTCTTAGACAACTGCTCTGCCCTCTAACCCAAAATATCCAGTTTGGACTTCTATATACAGGCTAATATACAGCAAATAAAAAAGTGTGATGGATGTCCTTTGCTTCAGTCCAAAAAGAAAGCACTTACTGGGCTCAAACTCCTCCAAGGAACCCCATCTCACTTTTTTCTGGGCAAGGCAGAATTTAACTCCTGACCAAAGGAGAGATCATGCAACGGCATGACATATTTCACAAGAAATTTTATAGCCTAGCTCTGCTGCATTTCCAAACACACCAAATCACAATTCTGCCACATCTTGATTCAGAAACCAATGCAATCAATTTCAGCTAATTATGCATCCAACTTGTAAAGGAGGTGTATGGAGCTCATGTCCCCACATATAGCTGAACCAGTACTGGAAAGCAGGCTTTTGGCAGGGATATTTTGTGTGTGATAACATGGTTTTAAATTTATGAAAAAGTGCAAACAGTTTCAAAGCAGAATTTGGTTTTAATATTCGTGTACCTGCTTCTGCTTCCACTGAAATTAACAGCAACCTGCCACTGACTTCAGCAGAAGAAGGTCTGAGGTCTTTATTCCATAGAAACTCCAGCAGTAAAATCCAAGAAATTCATTTTAGCTATTATATTTTGGAAGGCTGACAACAGCTGCGTGAAGAACTGAACCTGAGTCTCCCAGGGAGACACGTAACACTTAAATCACGAAGCTATTCCCTTTGATATCCATGCTGTATTATAAAATTAATCTTTTGTAGCAATTAATTAGAGTAGTTATGAGGAAAGTCATGCAGTCTGAGACTCACATTTATTGCTCAGTGTGGCCTTGTTTGTTTAGTCAGATTCCCTTAAGCCATTAATAGAGCTTTATGTTAATTTCCTTAATGCTTCTGATCAGCATGTTCAGAGTTACAACTCCACCAGGGCTTCGCAGATTACCCCAACATATAGTACGAGTAAACAATAGAAGCTACTTCCCTCCGCATGTCATTCTCCACGGATACCCTAATGAGATTACATCTATGCCAATCCAAAATGTTAGCAATAAGTAAATGAAACTCCTTGGGCTGTGAATCAACTTTCTGACACATTCAGCTGTGAAGAGGTTAAAAAAAAGTTGCCTGGGTTTGTTGCTGAAATTGTGAATAAGTAAAGAGAGCAAGTACATTCTTTAGCCAGATTTCTTTTCTCCAAAGGTATTTATCTGGAAATGCTTGAAAAGCTGGGTAAAGCACAATCTCAATTTTCTTGCAAGGAAGTGAGATAAGAGTAAATCTTGAAAATGCCAGATGTAAATGCCGAACTGGAATTTATTCAAATGCCTTTCATGTCTAATGCATAAAGCCTGGTTATTCCATCAGTCGCTTTGAATCAACCCTAGGTGCCTAAACATGTGAAAAGCCCTAAGCTCATGTAGGAGATTTTATGTATGTAACTCAACAACTGGCCCAAATCTCTCATTGGTTTCAGATTTCAGTAGTGATATGGAAACAGCCAGGCACTTGTCTCAGGATGCCAGAGAATAATCACTACATTTGTTACTCTTTCCTAAAGAAGTCAGCCAATGGAAAAATTACACACTACTGCGCTAAAAATAAATTATTGCACCCCTTAAACACAATCAAACAAACCAAAATCCCCAGTCCAAAATGAGTGGCAACCCCTACAGTGGCTGCTTAATCACTTGGTTATGTATGTTTTCTTCTTCAGACTCTAGAGCAGCCTCTCACAGCTGCAGAACTGGAGCAATGATTCTCATATCCATTGTTTGCAACCAGGATTTCTAAAAATGGCAGTCTGTGGCTGTTTCAAAAAACCAGGAAGCCCTTGGAGCAGCATGTGAATGGTTGTTTGAAGGCTGCAAATCTCACATACAGAGACCAAGTGCTCTATCCCACAGGAGGCAGAAGCTGCTGGTGTGGACAACAGATCAGACTATGGCAGGCCAAGCTCTCAGAGCTACAGCACACAAAGGGTCATGGATCCCAGCATGGACTAAGTGACCTTCTCACCTCAGGAGCCAGCCACTGCATCTGTATGTCTCTCCCAGTCTCCTAACAACCTGCAAGTCACCCATATCTGAACAATCTCATTGTCCACTGATGCATTTTGTCACAGATAATTTCAACTTGGGCATGTCAGCATTACTCATGAAAAGAGTTTTTATCCTGAAATATCCATCTTCACTGAGCACAGGACTAGCTCTTCTAACAGTCTTCTGTCTTGTCCCTGATTAGCAAAACCAATCATAAGTCTGTGTCTCCATTTACATGCTGCCATCTCTTCCTATTTACTGTGGTGAGTTGGACTTTTTTCATCAATTGTAAAAATCATTTTTTCACAGCCTCATTTAATTTTTCTTCCTTTTTTCCCCCCAAACCTGAGCTTTCTGCTTAAGATCAATCCTTATCCTCTGCAGATATCCCCACTCACTGTAGTTCAAAGGCACTGCCTTCCTATCAACTTTTAGAAATAGGCTGCACTAAAAAAAATAGCTGTGGGATGCAGAAGCTACTATTGAGTAGTGCATTGAACTCTGAGATCTTTGCTCTAGAGATGAACCTGAAGAAAAAAGATGAGACATACATTCAGAAAGAAATGGATATGTGCATGTCAGTGGTATATCAGTCTCTAATCAATATTAAACCTCTAACTGCCAAGATCAATAACAGCTGCAGGGTCATAGCTGTCGCATAGTTTCTCAAACATATCAGCTAATAATGATTTTTGCTTTGTGCTTTTTATGCCTAGTGGATGAGGAATCTCTACTTCAATCTTTAATATTTTCAATATTGAAATTCATATTATGAATTTCATGATCAGATATCAGGACCTGAGTAAGCTTACCCCCTAGCTTAACAGACAATAAACACACCACAAAGATCCTACACTCTTTCCAAAATGTAGTTCTGGAATGCTGAGTTGATTTGGAGTTAAAGACTTTGCAGTACTGCTATAGTCAATAGCTTTTGGTTTGTCTGCCAGCACCCAAAACAATGCTGCAACAGCTCAGCATGATACTTAAATGGGAATTGTTCTCTATTACACTGCTTGCTGTACCTTAAAGAATAGCGGGCCATTGTCACTGCCCAGAGATCCTCGGGAATATCACAGCTGCATGTTCTGATAGTATTTGATTGAGTCACCTACCTAAGAACCCTTTTCACCTATGCTTTTTCATGAGGGGATGTTCACTCCCACCATCTGACAGACAAGTGAAGAAGTTGCATTTTCTGGTGAACTTGTAGCTTTGCTATAGTTGCAAAGGTAAAGAAGTGAGTAGGGTCTAAGCAAAAGCATAATATAATTTATGAGATTAATAGTTGTTGCAGGAAAAAAGTTCACACATCTTTGCATGCATATTTTTTCAATTATCAAGTTTAACTGGATAATTGTAATTGTTAGACTGTCTGAGAGAAGAAGTGAATAGTTCCATTGGAAAACGGATGGATTACAAAGCATCGAGTTCTTCAGCTGTAGAAACTTGGACTACCCACCCAGGAAATTCTAAGTGCTCCCTAGGTATAATATTAGTGCTCTGTTAGTGTAATTACTAGTGTTCTTTTGCTTTTTAGTTGTAATATTTCTTGAAGTCTAGGTATGGGAACATGAAGTTGCAGTGCACCCTGAGGGAGAAGTGACAAGGGTTATCGTAGTGCCCCTGAAGCAGAAAAGGAAATTAATTTTATGCATTTCTTTCTTGCCTCCTCTATAATTCCAGTAATAGTGTGGCTGTGAAGGTTGTGTCCATTCACTGTGTACAGTCCACGTTAACAAAGGAGCTTGAGAAAAAGCCCCATACAGTAAGATCTCTTTGCCAGGTTATTACCCTCAATGCCAAATGCTACACAGTGGAGAAGTTAAGATTTTCTTTATTCTGCTGTGTCCTACCATGAAGGAAGGACACAGATCTTGTTTAAATTAATCACACTAAAATTGGGGTTTTAAAATGAGGCTAGTTCTTTAGAGAATAAGATGATTATACACTGCGTGCAACTCACATACACATGGTAGGAACTATGATGCTTGCTTCTATTGTTTCAATTAACAAATATATTACAGGAGAACAGACATGATCACCCCCAAAAGCAAGCAAGTTATTAAAAAATGAAGAGCTCAATTTTTAATGCGATCCCCTTCTCCTGCTCTCTTATCTGTGAGTTTGTGTGAAAACCAAAGGTTACAGGGATGTCTGTAAGACATTGTTTTTGTTCAGTTTCACAAGTGTTTTGCTTTGTTGGCATTCAGCGGTTTTACAAGAGAGAATAATGAAAGCACATAAAACCTGTAACCATCCCCAGTGGGACAGAAGTCAAACAAGAGAAAGCTGATGTCTTTGAGCTGACTGAGGCACAATAGACAGGTCTTAACACAGTAAAGAATTCCACACACTGCGCTAAGGACTGTCAAACCTACCTCACTAACACCAATTAACTGGGAGATATGGGGATCTCAGAGTTTGGATCAAAGCCTTTCTTGTCCAGATGAAAGATCACATCAGCTTTGAAAGAAAGGTACAGACGTCTGTGGAAAAAAAAAAATTCCCTTTTCCATTCAGCTTGTTTTTCAGTGAATTTTGAATTGCTTTGTCAAGAAGAAGAAAATAACATCCCAGCTGGAGAATGTGTCAGATGTTTCATTTAAAAACAACATGAAGTCAAGAAGGTAGTAGCCAGCTTAGAGGGACTGTTTGATCCTTTCCCAAGACTATGTTGCTTTTGAAGAAAAGCAGTATTAAATCATTCTCTCTAATCAGTTCTCGATTTAAAAACAAGCAATCTTTAAAAAAAATCCCACAAACAAAACCAACTAACTGTGCTCTCCTGCTTCATACAAGGATGTCACTGCATCAGCACGTAGTGCATGATACAGCAAACCATATCCAGGAATAGTGACCTCACTGTGCTGTAACTTACTAAAAAGGTTACAGTGGTTATCAACCAAATTGGCTTAATAGAGTTCCATAAAAAGTTATGTGAATAGTAAATTCAAATATATTTGATGCATTAGTGGATCAGAAAAGCTTACTGGAAAACAGTATCTGACAGCATGTTCATTGCCTCATTCATTTTAGAGAGCACAGAGACGAGGTGATAGCTTTAGAGATTAATATACACAAGTGCTTCATTGCTAGCAAGGAACAGGCATTTTAGCCAACATAAAAGAAATGCAGTCAAGCCCACTGCAGGCTGTTTTGGGGACAGAAAGGGCCCAGCTAGTGTCAGTGGGCATTTTGCCAGGCTAAGGGTGCGATGTGGACTCATGCTCTGTTTGTCACAATTCCTCTCATATGCTTGTGTTTCAACTCTGAGAACACAGTGAAGAGACATGCGAGCTCCTTTGTTATACTAGCAGGTCAGCAAGCTCAAGTTATTTCAGCATTTTTTGGGAAGGATTTTCAGGCAAGCTTTTATAGAGCACTTAAAAATGCAAGATATCAAGATTAAACTGTTGGAGCAAATTGAATGGATCCACGCCTGGGCATTGGCATAAGAAGGTTTTATAGCTTAGGAAAAAGTACCCAACAGCTGTAGTCTGCTAGAACAAATTCTGCTGTGCTGTACAAACTACATTATGCTCAGAAATAGTTTTGCCTCTCTCTGCTGACTCTGGGCAATATTGAGACCTTCTGTAGAAATGTATTTACCACAAAAATGGGTTTATACAAAGCTAAAGAGAACGGTACTCCAAGTTTTGGTGAAGCATGGATTGAATTCAGGGGTCCTTTTCTCAGTTTCTTCTCTCTGAGAGGAGCAAGAGGACAGGATTCCCTCTCGGAATTCACCTGTGTACAGCAATCTTGTTTAGACGGACATCAGTATGTCAAAGGCATATGCTGAATACTGCAGAACAGAAAGCACAAAATGGCTCAAAGTACAAGACCCAGATTTACGGTTCCTTTGAGCTGTGCGAGTATTAAATATCGGGATCAGAAATGTGCAGAACAAAATCCTGATTTTCTACTTATTTTGAAAAGAAACAAGCTTTCAGGTACTGTGAGCACTTGCTTACACGGTGTTAATGCTGCTCATTTTTGCTTTGATTTAAAACTACAGGAGTAGAAGCAAAAATATTCCAGCCTTTTAAATACCAATAAAATGTGTGAATTATCTTATAAATAAAATTTTTAAAAAACCAACTTGGAAACAGTCATATAAATACTCTGCTGTAAACAAGCCAGTTGACTGAGCAAAATAAATTTATAAATTTAGGGGGAAAAACCAGCAGAAAACAATGAGCATTCATTCCCTTCGGAAACGAAAGTGGATAAATAGGTTTAGTCATCTCTGTCCCAAGAGAGTCTCAAAGCATGCATTTTTTTCAATGTAAAGTGCAAAGAGTTGCATTGCATTTTGAATTCCATTTTAAAACTAATTAAAGGTTTGATTGTGCTACTTTCTCTGTGTTGGAATGCACTTCAATACATACCCAGTTTAAGGCATGTGCTCAAGGAGAACTATTCAAGCACTTAACATCATTAGCTATGATTTTATGTGCTTTGCTGGATCTGGGCTGTAATGTATAGAGCATAGTACTCATCTTGCAAGTGAATGACAAAAATTAATGTCATCTAGGCAATTAATGAAATGGATTTACTCCAGATGTAGGTTGCTATATTTCAGAGCACCCTCCTTCTCATTTAATATAAACATTCAAGTTATTTAAGTCAGACTTGCAGTGTTACATGGAAGATTTCAGATTTTGCTCACAGAGGCACCAAAATAGCATCATAAAAATATGTTTAGAGGCCAGCTTGACTAATGGGGATATTTAAAATCTGTTTTGATATTCTTTCCTGTCCATGCTCTATTTTTGTTTGTTGCTATATTTTAGGTTAATGTCATTTGCAATAACTGTTTACTAAGTATCTTGATTTCAAACAAAGATCTGAAAAAGCAAGTGACAATTTTGATTCCAGTTTACCAGGAAGGCTTCCTTTCCTCGTATTTCCCAATCGTATGCCTAAAAAGGTCTCTTAAATAAACATCTCATGCCCCCATGTGGTTAAACGGAAACACTACTGAATAAATCCTTCTGCGTGGCTTTTCTTCCCCTTTATTTGCACACAGTAGTGTGTGTCCAAAGGAAGAAGGTGGCCAAACTGTGTAAGAGCCTAATTTAGATATAATACCAGTAATGAACATATACAAATAAGCGAAGTATAGAAAATTCAGAGCTGTTTTAGGAACTGCCATGGTCCAACCTATGATAGACTGTATTAAAACCTGACTGAAAATGCCTCACCTGAAATTGCAGCATGTATTGCATTGACCAGTGTTTGGAGGGCACTGGCTACAACCCACTTGTTAACACCTGCGTGTCTTAGGTTTTTATCTGTAGTTTAATTAAAAATATGCCCTGAAAATATCAGCTTATTAAACCAGTAGATTCACTGTCAAGGAGGTGGATGTGTGAGCTTTTTCTCAAAGAAAATATCCAATCTTAGGAGTCTTGGTAAAGCAGATATCAAGATAGATTTTTTAGTATACTTCTTCACATCCCAGACTCAAGAAAAACAATGATTATCATGTGTCACATCCAGCACTTTTTTGTTTACAACAAAAAGAAACAAAGTCCCCACAAATAACTGATCCTATGACACTCCAATGGTAATTTTCTACATTCGAATTAGAGGTAATTCAGTATTTGTAATGAAACCCCTTTTCAATAATTTGTATTCATCTAAAATTGTAGTCCTGCGGGCATGTCTATTATACACCCATTAGTCTGCACGTAGAGACAGGTTCGGTTCCTTTTGGCCACAGACATGCTTTTTGACCTACCATAAAATCGCTGAAAGTTGTACTGAAAGATGTTAATAGAGACACTGAGTTTTTCTAAATGCCAAAGCCAGTACTTCCATCAAAATCAAAACTTCTGGGTATCCAGAATACCTCTCTATTCAAACACTTAACTCTCCTAAGCAGCTCCCCAGAACTGTTGCTGAGTCTGTGATGCCTTCTCTCTCAGTACTCAGGGTACAACGGGTAGATTGGCCAACTGTGCTGATCGTTAAATGCTTCTATTTATTTATGTGCTCTAAGTAATTGGCACCATTACCTGTGGAGCAGAATATGGCTGTGACGCTACAGCAGACAAGCATATGACACTTAAATTACCTGCCTACTGTGCTCATCCCCTTTTGCTGTGATTACCTCCCTTCCACACTCACAACTAATCAAATTAATGGTTATGTCCATCTGTTCTGAACCAAAATCCATGGCATGATGCTAGGGTGGGATCAAGCCCAAGACCTGTTTCCTCCTCAGTCCTGTGGATCACCTGTGGTGATCCACACTGACCTCCCCTCAGCCTTCTGTTATGGTGACATCCTGTGAAAGAGGCTGGTGAGATGAACTTTAATTGAGAAATTAATATACAGCAGGAGGGAAAGAAAGAGAAAGGAAAATATGTGAAAGTAGGAGTCTTACAGCTGTTTGTCATAGCGAGATGTGAAATTCGTAGTCATTATGCTCTCCTGCATCTAGACAAATAGTTGCTAAATTAAGCAATCTTTAAAGAGATAGAGAGGCAGAAAAGGAGCTTCCCTCCTCTGTGCCCAGCCATCAGATTCAAAAGAACAATTTAAATTTTTTCTTCAAAAACAAATGCAAGAGTATTAGGGCTATATGATAGGACTAGGTGACCGTTACCAATTTCTCCAGTGATGTACCATCGTAAACAGAAAAATAAGCAGCTCACTACTGTAAAAAATTACAAGGCTGTAAATCCACCAGGGGATTGTGGTGAAATCATAAACTATAAGAGCAGAGCTCAAGTGGCCTTATAGAGTCACCACAATGCAGCAATGGAATTATAGCCCTATAACTCAAAATTTACTTAGTTCTTATACTCAAGAGCAAGGAACTAAGCTTTGGATCGACATCCTGTACAGACTTTGCTCTCCTCCTGTGCTTTCTGCCTCTTATTCTTTTGTTGCCCTGGCACCACACACAGCTCTCACTGTTCCTAGTGCTTCCCTTACAATGCAGCAACAGCCACCAGAACTCCTTTGCTATCAGGACTAAAACTCCTCGGTTTTGTCTTTTAAGAAAATCAGTACGAGGCTCAGGGAACTGAGTAGCAGATGAACTGACTTGACATTTGATAAGGATTTTGAGGAACAGTGTCCTATTAAAAGTTCCTGATGCCCAAGCAAATACGTCAAGAATTAAAGAGTGACCCTTCCAGGCCATTGCCAGGCCATCCCAGAAATGATGGACACTACTGATAACTCCTAGAAGGATAAATAAACACTTTTTACTCATAAAGGTTTAGACAGTGCTCTCAGGCTCATGATGTGAGTCTTAGCGTCCAGTTCACAGGGCCAGGAGATGGACTCAGTGATTCTGATGGGTCCCTTCCAACCCATCAGATTCTATAATAAATTAGGGACCCCTGTGCAACAGTTTTGAAGTGTTCTCCTTCACAACGAAGTGAGGTTGAACACAGCTGTTTCAGTGTGGGCCCCAAACCAGCACAGCAATTAAACCTGAGTAATCCTGGTGTTTTCCCCTAGATCCTTTTATTTGAAAATGGCATGTCCCATCCTGTATTCAGGTTCTAGATTTGTCCTCTCAGGGCTTTTTTTTTTTCTTATTTATTTCTTCATAAGCTTTCCTCATTCAACTGCCCTGAGATATCACAGGTGAGCTGTAGAACAGCTAATGCACGGGTTCCAGTACTGACCTGCACCTTATCATTCCCAGTCTTCCCATTAGAAACCTTCTGATCCCATAGACACACCATAGGATCAGATCTTCACAAGAATCTGTCCTCTGTATTTCAAATGAACAGGGAAGCACAATTACAGAAAAAAAAATTAAGAGGGAGGGAAAATAGGGGAGAAAAGTGACTTTTTAAACAATAAAAATTTCAGGGCTAAAGCAGCCAAGCTGTCCAGCAATACCCAGTACCAAGGGTCAAAGAAAGCCGCACAAAATTGCCAATAATTGGACCACTGTCTGCACTGTTAATCTCGTCTCTTTTCCATCAAGTGGGTACCTCTCTTCCCAAGCCCTATTTCAACCAGCTGAGAAGCCTTTGACCCTCTTCCTGGGAGGTGGCCCTGGCAGGAGGCTTGCTCAAATAAGCTGGACCTGCTTCTCCAGCTTTGTCAGTAAAGTGCTCGCAGTCTTTTTCTTACTCCACAAAACAGAGGTGTTTTCCCTGAATTTTTTTCCTCTCCTAAATAGCTTAAATTTTTCCCTAAAGTGAAAATCAGTCCCTGCAACCCACAATTCAGCTAACATATAATTTAATCTTCAAACTCCTGTGTTTATATACAAGGCACAGGGGAACTATTAAAAGAGCATAATATTTCTAAGAAAAAAAACATTCTGAAAAAGGGGAGAACTAGGAATGAAGGTATTTGTATCTATAACTAACACAGGTTCCAAACTGAAAAAGTGAAGGGAAAACATGGAATAATGAATCTATTAGGAGTCCCTTGGTTAATAGTTAACTTGAAAAAAATCTACTAATGATTTTTTAAAGTCCTGAAGGAGTTTTTAAGGCATAATTTAATGTATTTTTTCTCATGCACTTTCCATTGCTGCCTGTGGACTCCAGATTTAATCAGATTTCTTGTTCTTGTAAGACTTTATGAAGTCTTTCTTGATTTGCAGCCAACCAAAGCACTTTTAATAATGTATGGTAAAAGGGTTTAATTTTTAATAGACAGGAACGGGCAAGAGCTGCTACAAGCTAGAGTAGATTGGCAAGTATGGTATTACACTCTGCAGAGTAGTTAGTAAAAAAGAATGCATTTATATCCCAAATGTTGTTGAAAACATGTTTATTTTATTAATAACACAAATGTATAATTGAAGAACCTGTCTACTCTGGAATTATTGTTCACACCTTATTTACTAAGAAGACAAAGTAGTTTTCAGCTTGTTACCATTACAGCTCAAGCTTCTCATTGTTGTCATGTCTCTCATGCTGTCCTGCTGCTCCAAAAGCTCAAAGAAAAACAAAAAATAAAATGTGGAGTTACACATCTATAGTCTGGATTCAGGGAATCAAGGTGAAAAATATCTTCTAACACTGGTGACTAATTCATAGGGGTTAACCTTAAAATAAGATTATTTGTACCTTGATATTTGTATTCATTTGTCCTTTGTTTACTACTACGCAGCTAACAGGAAAGCTCAGAGGTATACGTAGGTAAAAATGTGGTTTAAAACTAAAGGTCTGATTCTGAAAATCAAAGAGGGCTGTTTCATAAATGTTATTTTTCCATACCAAGTTACAGTACACAAAGAACGGGGCTTTCACAGTAGAGTAAGTTCCCTATTCTTCCACAGTAGAGTAGGTTCTTCTATTCTGCAAAACCCCAAAAGCTGAGCCAACGCCTCATTAATAAAGATCATAATTATCACTGTCCACAGTAAATTTACAGATGTTGAGGCCTTACCTCTGATATTTCAGCAGAGCCATTCCTGATTTAGTACTGGTTTTCTAACAAAATGAGGCAAATCTGTTTCTCTGTGCATAAGTGTGTGTCTGTCAGTCACCCATGATAATTTTCAAGTCTAGAAGTCAAGTTCAGTTAAATTTGGCAGGGACAAATCTATCTGAAACAACAGGCATAGCAAGAGAGAATAGAGACAGTGCTTACACGGAGATCCTATGGTAAGGTTAACCCTTACTGGACCTCAGAGAATACACACTGTCATTTAATATTCAATCAATAAGTTATGGGAAAGCAAGCTTCACTGGTTCCCCTGAGCACTGAAATATTTATTTTCAGTACAAGAGGGACACCAGGTCTACATCTGTATACAGTGTCAGGATACTGAATGAAGTCGAGGTGTATCTATCTGCTTGGAGTCATAGATATTCCAGGCAAATACACCTTGCATTGTGCACCAGAACTGGAGCACAACAGAGCAAAGCCAACACAACCCACTGCATGCCATAGGAACGGGTGAAAAATGAATAGAATTGCTTGCCAACAAAAACAGTTACATATTTTTAAATCTTCTTGCTTCAAAATGAGCCATAGGATAGGTCATATAATACATATATGAATATGTATTATATATGAAATGATATATTATGAATGATTTATCATTATGGAAATGCACAGATGCTGATTGGTGGCATGAATCATATAACATGCAATTTTCACACAATATGTTGTTAATAATGGATAAGGATTTATCAGTATATTCTGATATGAAAAAAGAGCAATATTAAAATTTGTTCTTTCACTGGAATCAAATAACTGCGCATAGAGTTGCTTATGAAATTGAGCTACTTTTGCCATTACTACTAATTTTACTTTAATGTCAAATTTTTAAAGCAGATATCCATCAACTTGTCACAGATCAGATCCACCTTACTCTTAAACCACTAAGCTGAACTGCTCCTACCTATGTGCCAAAAGGTGCCTACCTACATTAAATGATGGGAAAAACAGAAGCAAACACCACCTTGTCCTAGTCTCTAGTACGCACCGGTGGGAAAACTCTTTAAATTGTCACTGCCAGTGAGGCTTGTTTCACATGTAGATGGCACAGCTCATTCCTGTTGAACTGGGGAATTTTCAAAATGGAAGTCCGGTTATGTTAAAGTCCTCTGAATCATTTGGCTGATGAGTAAGATAGCAAGACAAAACAAGTGTAGGACCAGAGGCTAAGAACTCAAAAATTATTTTCAACAACACCCAGAGCTGTTTCCCCTCCATGTCGCTTAGCAGACCCTTTGTGGATCAAGCAGAAGCAATTAAACAGCCCACTTCTACAACCCAATGCGTCACCCACAAATGTGTCTTCCCTCCACAAATAAATAATTTTAATAGATCATGACAGGATGCCTCAGCTGCCTCAGCTGGAAGTCAGCTGGGCCAGCTTATGCTGCTACTGAAGTCATGATCACACTGATGAAGAGCACTCATGTTATCCATTCTGGTACTTGAGAAGTAAGGTCTGACAAGTCCTTCCTCAGGAAAGATAATGAACTATCACTGTAACTGCTTGACTTGAAATTTCCAAGGAGCTCCTGCTGTAGAGCCATCAAAGGCAAATTAATTCATTAGAAAGTATAAGGACGCACAACTCCCTGACTGCCTGGCCTGAAAAACACCTGAAAACTTCACTTTATGTTGATTAGAAAATCAACATACATAGGAGAAAAGCTGAATGTCAAGAAAGCCTGATTTGGCTTGGACAACAGCAGTACATTTTCTGTTTCTGTCCAGGGAAAGCAGAATTTGTATTTATGTAACAATGAAAGAGGGAATTTTTGGATCTTGCCAATACAATTTAATTTAGAAGGCAAATATCTTCACAGAGTCAATTGCAAGATCATTGATCGAGAGAGGTTCATAAACCAGCAGCTAGATAAAAGGAAGGCCCAGTGGTAAATGACCACATTAGATAGATATTAGAGTATGAATTGCATTCTTTATTGTCTTTATTGTTACCATAAAGAAAAGGAACTTGGAAAATCTGTCTTCTCCCACAGATTGAAGCCCCCTGACATGAGGCTCCAGAGAGTCAGGAACCCACATTCAGCCCTTGGTGAAAAGAGACAATTGCTGGCCCTGACCTATCAGAGCACTAAGAGGACATGGGCTCTTTCTAAAGGTCTTCTCCACTGACATTTTATTCCCTCTGTTTCCCGAAGAATCTGGCACAGATTTGCAAATACCAACATTTTGGTATCCCCAGAATTCCACCTCCCTGCCAAGAATATTATTTAAAAACAGAAGACAAGTCACCTACTCTGAGAGTACCAAGGCACTATGAGGACAAATGCATCATCATGCTTTCTTGCTTCCTGCATGCATGGTTTATGTATGCTCATACAACCCTCTTCATGAATCACTACTGGTACAGTATCTTTGCCCTCCTTATTTACCACATCCCACCCTAAACCATCTTGTAGAACAGTCTCAGAGAATGCAAGGGGACCACTGCCCCTTGAGACTATACAGAACTGTGCTTATTCCCATCACATAAGCCAGAAAAGTGATCTTGCAGCCCAGAAAGCCAACCACACCCTGTGCTGCACCAAAAGAAGTGCGGCCAGAAGGTGAGGGAGGTGACTCTGCTCCTCTATTCTACTCTCATGAGATCCCACCTGAATTACGGCATCCAGCTCTGGGCCCACTCATATAATAAGGACATAGGCCTGTTGGACTAGGTCCAGAGGAGGGCAATGAAGATGATCAGAGGGCTGGAGAACCTATGGAGACAGGCTGGAGTTGTCCAGCCTGAAAAAGGGAAGACTTCGGGGAGACCTTGTAGTGCTGTGGGAATTAACAACAGGTCAGAAAGCCTGTCTGAGTCTGAGTCTGACATTGGTCTCAGCACAGTCCATTTCTACCTGTGAGAAATCTAGTCAAGAGAAGCAAGAAATTAAAAACAATAGAGGGAATAAACAGCAACAAGGCTGCAGCTGGCATTTTGTTTGGATTCTTAGGATGTCTATGTTGTAGATAACTAATGATAGTATGGTGTAGTTAAAATAGCCAATGAATCTACTGTAGTAGTTGAGCAACCAATGGACAACTAACACGAATGATAAACATACAAAAGTGTATATATATGACACTGGCTCTCAGAATAAACACTTTTTGCCTGCATTTTATGTTAGAATTAGTGTGTGTCACGTGTCTGCCTCAACTGCGACATAGTGCCTTTCAGTACGTAAAGGGAGCCTGCAAGAAAGCTCTAGTGAAAGCGGGGACAAGGGGCAATAGCTTTAAACTTAAAGAGAGTGGATTTGGATTAGATATAGGGAAGAAATTCTTCACTGTGAGGGTGATGAGATACTAGAACAGGTTGCCAAGAAAAGTTGTGGATGTCCCATCACTGGAAGTGGATGGCCAGCTTGGATGGGGCTCAGAGCAACCTGGTCTAGGGGAAAGTGTCCCTGACTATGTCAGGGGGGGTTGGAACTAGACTTTAAGGTCCCTTCCAATTCAAAACCGTCTATGATTCTATGGTCTTTGAACTCAATCTTTTCTGCTGTCAGCCAGAACCAGAAGGATTGCACACCACAAAGAAATGAAGAGTAGAAAAATGTAAATGTAAAAGCAAATGTAAAACATCAAAGGAAAGTGACACACAAAAGTCAGTTACTGATTAAAATACACTCTTTTCACATAGGAGCTCCTAATTATCTTACTGATACCATTCTCATCTATTTTAGCAATTTGATGGTCTCTGTCACATAAAAAATGAGCAGAATCTTTCACAACCTCTCCACCTGGGGAAGTTCATCCACAAGAAACAGTCCCTGATCACTTCCAACTCTGTCAATGGGATTTCCCTCTGAAGGATGCTTATGGCTTTCAGGATCTCAGTTTCAGAGAATCGAAGGTATAAATTAGTCCATGCATGCACCCATCAAAACAGCCAGCTTAATTAAAAAATGAGGTTATTTGCAAATCCTTCAGCTTCGCTGTGCAACAAAGACAGTAACGTACTGTCAACAGATAAACAGTCCATACTATCCATGCTGCCCACAGCATAAAACATGTTCTCTTGGGGCAACATTGCCAGTGCTGTGATGGAATGGACATTTTACACCTCTGGTGTTGAATTGCAAAATAACATGTCTAGAGTCCAATTTTCAGTGTGAGCACTTAATGCAAGCAATCAGATTTCCTTCATATGGGGCTGATTTTACGTACTAATTTAAATCAGTTCAGGAATTTAGAAATAACAAATGGAAGAACAACACAATATGCTTTTATTCCAGTGCTAGCCTGGCTCACCAGCCTATCTAGCAACCAATTCAATGTGCATTTTAAGGGTAAGTTTAGTGTGCATCCTGAATCTCCTTCTGGGACAGAATATGCAGGGGAACACAGTGCTTTCACTGTGTTCAGCAAAGTGGCAGATGCCTTTTTTAAAACCACCGTTGGAAATTTGTCCTTAAAAACATAGATGTAACATAACCTTTGGAATTTCTAAAAATTTAATTTATGGGCAGGGTTTTAAAAGCATGTACCTAATCCACTCTGAATGCAAATCAGTATGTCCAATTTAGAGCACAGACGCTATGTATGTCAACAGATCACATTGAGGCATAACATCTCTTAGGACCTGATCAAGAAATCCAATAGATAGCACTTGATTTCAATGGGACAAATGTCTCTAGGTGTACATGAGTATAAACAAGCATTCTACGGTCCAAAAGGATTGTTTAGGCAGAAGAATGCATGGGGAAAGCTTCCTTTCATAGTCCTTCTGAGGACACTGATACAAAAGAAAGAAACAAGGTGATTTTTGTCTGCTGGTGATGGAGCATTGTAGCTATTGTATACCCCTACTGTGGTGGCTCTCAAAATTAGCTAATTAAGACATACTTCACCAGAAGAAAATATCTGTATAGTCAGCGTGTCCCTAACACAAAGTTATGTTGTCTAAAAAGCTTCACAAAAGAAATTCCCAACATTCTTCAAATACATTCAAATTACTTCCCTAATTAATATTGGGAATTGGAGCTTTAGAGATTGATGTCATGATGAAAAGAATTTTTTTTGTTTTCTGATTATATAAAAAGATGGCAGTTTTATTTTTTGTACAGATTCTGAGCTCTCTAAGTAAGCTTAACTTAAGAAAAATGAAAGCCATTTCAACCAAGAAGTTTGTTCTGTTTGCTTTAGCTACAGTGATCTTTCTCACACCAAACAGCATGTGCCTAAGTGAACCGATGAAGTCCAGGCTGCAGAGCAGGGAAGACAATGATGATGAATATTACGAGGTAAGATCTGCACTACTATGACATTATTCGGGGGAACTGTGGGTCAGATCCTGAGCACATTGGATGTTTCGGCACAGGCTCTCCTAAACTCATTCCACAGCATTCAGCATTACAGCACTAGCAGTATGAAAAAAGCTTGTTGGAAGAATTTTCAAGACATTTATTTGCTCAGACACCCATACTGTGTAAATCAACTCACGTTTCAATTTTCTTACAAAACAGCTCTGTGATAAGGCTAAGACTTTTTCTGAAATGTTTCTTACTTGCACAATGGGTCCTCAATTAACATTCCTGTCAGGCACTTTATGCACATAATATAACAGATAGATTATTAATCCAAAATTAATAAAGGCATGCTTGTAATACTCAAAGAGTAATGATAAACAAAGAACATTTTAAATCTAATATCATTAATGGTCTTAAAATTTTACTCTGGAAATTGCCTATAAAAATTTCTTTGCAGGGTTGCACATTTATTATGTCTCAATAGATGCCAAATGAAATTTGCACACTTCATCTGTGTTATTTTTCATGTCTGCCCTGCAAATACTCCCTAGGAAATGGGAGCCAACCTCTCTTTCTGACTTATCATCATTGGTATAATAAACATCCTTCAAAAAAAATATTATTTCAATTATGATAGTCAAATCCTCTGGACTTTAGCTCACTGTCTTTTATATAATTCCAGAAGGGGTGTGCAGGTGCATTTAGAGGGATAGTTTATTTAATGTTTTAATCATGAGGTATGAACTAGAATGGTTCATTCCCCTTCTCTGCCAGTAACTGGAGAAGCTCACAGGGAAGACAAATAGGGACAAGGAAGTGAAATTAGGATTAGTAGTATTTGTGTCTTTAACTGAAATTTAAATCCATATTTGTACATATTTGCTATTAAGGCTTGGAAACTTATTTTTGTCACAAAAGTAAGTGATTTTCTATATGCCAAGGGAAGAACACTGCTCTGTCAGAAGGGTCATACTGATAAAGCTGTTTTGCAGGCAATAGCTGCCCTTTACATCATGAGACAGGTAATATTCTAGGCTCAGTTCTTCACCGTATGTCATCATGGGTACAGAAAGTATATTTTGTGCTGGTTGCACAAAAATTAGGAGCCCAGGAGCTCCTAATGCATCTCATGTACTAGTGGGGGACTAAAGCCATTTAAGGCTCAAGATAACCGCTATGCTGCAAGGCCAGAACAGGCATGAGGTGAACTTGACCCAAAAGCTTTCCATTCACTTCCTTGTCTGTTAGCCTGGATGAATATTGGGTCCAAAGCATCCACCCAACGCCTAGGAACAAATGAGCTATACCTTCAGGTAGCTTGGTCCATCCTCCTGTTCATCCACACCAGATGAGTAAGAGTCTGGGTCTGTGTCAAGTCACTAAAGATATTCAGCATCTTCCCCTCCAGATAACTTCAGGTGGTGATATTTGCGATTGTGGACCTGACAGCAACTGCTGTCCACCCTTAACTGATTGCACAGGTACTGACTACCTGTGCCCAGAAATATTGCCAACTGACACCATTTGAACAGAACCATTTGCTGATACTGATATGGAGATGTGCTCTTGTGGTCAGAAGTCTGAAAAGGTAAGCAGAAAAATGTTGGCATGTGAAATAATCCATATGAAGGAGCTCACATTACAACGGAGCTTAGCAAATACAACTGAAAACCATTACATAGGCAGAAAAATAAGACCATTACCCAGCAGCTTTCTAAGGAGGTATGAAATTGAATACTTTGTGTGATTGGTAGCTGGAGTAGTACCCTATAAAATGATTGTATCCTTTTTAAAATTATTTTTCTTTAGATTAAAGATAATATTTTGGAAGAAAAGCAGAGGAGTCTCAATTTTGAAGAAATGGAAGACTGGGCATCAAAAAATATCATTAAAATGAACCCTTTTACAGTAAAGAAGATGCCAAATTCAGTTGCTAATTTACCGCTTAGATTTGGAAGAAATTATCCAGAAGAAAGAAGCATTAAGCCATTTGCTAATTTGCCCCTGAGATTTGGAAGAGCTTTTGGAGAGAACATACCTAATCAGGCTCCAAAGGTATCACACAGGCATGGGAGATCTCCACTTGTTAAAGGTTCCAGTCAATCACTTCTAAATTTGCCACAGAGATTTGGGAAGTCACTGGCTGTCAATCTGCCTCAAGACATTCAGGAATCTGAACCAGGTAATGCTACACAAGTGTTCAAGCCATATATTAAAATGCATGTTAAATCATAGGTTAACAATGATCAAATACAGCTAGAATTCCTCTAGGAATATTCCTAAGCATTTCAATTTCAATCAAGTTCAATTTGCCAAAAGAAAGAATGCAGTTCATCAGATCAAAAAGTCTCAGCAAAAATAGTAGAGAATCTTTTTATAAAATCTTTTCTACTGAGAAGGTGCCAAATAGCCAAATCTGAAAATGTTCAGATGACAGGATTAGGTTTGATGTGTTTTTAGTTCAGGTTTCATTTTGAAAAGTTACAGCTTTGGTGAAGAAGGTTCAGAATCATTAAAATATCCCATTTCAGCACTATAAAATTACAAACTCACCTAAAAATTACTCTTCCATTTTCTAAATTTATGCAAATTAGAGTTAAAAAAAGACAAAATTCCAAGCAGCATTCTGAAAATTATTTTTTCTTGTCCAATCCTATTTTTTTTCTGTTTTCTTACTGAGACAATGTTTGAGATTCTGATTTTTCCTTCCAAGTTATCATGAAAATTTTTTTATGACATCTCAGAATTTTTTTCAGGATAGGAAAACTATTTCCTGCCCATTTCTAAGAATAATTTAAACCAGCTCTTCAATAACAGTTCTTCTTATCATAACTGCTGCCTTACTGGAACTGCCCATTTGTCTTTTAACCAAGTTTCAGTTGGCTGCCCCTGACCTCCATCTGACACATGCATAAAGTAGAAGTTCAAGCCAGGAAAGATAACTGATATATGAGAAGCCAAGGTTCTCTCTCACTTAATTTGATTCCTTTCATTCCTTTCTCACTGTCTCACCTAATTATAACAGCTTTTGTTTTATTTGTCTGGTATTTTTAGGGATATGAATTCTAACAGTTACATTAATACTGGAATGAAATTATGAAGACAGAACCTGAAAGACTTGGAAAACCTGCAATGCGTTTTCAAAACTAAAGGTCATGAAAAGGAAACATATGTGAATTGAAATGCAAACCTGCCTTCATGTATGCATAATGTATTTATTCTGTACAAACCCTCGACATATAAGGCAATGATAATTGTAGTGATTGTTGCAGTAGTTTACTTCAGTGGCACTGTAGTATAAATTCTAGTTATTTCTGTGCTACTTTTGTCCTACTGGTCGTAAAACCAAATTTCAGAACAATGGTTGTATCATTTAAGGCATTTTAAGCAGAATTAAAAGAAGCATAATATGAATAAAGATGCATGGTTCAAATAAAAAGAAGCCTACAATGTGAATAACAATCAGCAGCAGGATCAAAACTGCTGATAGCCTTTGTGTCATATGCAGCTAAAGAAAATCAAGAGATGAGAAAACACATTTCCCATTTTTCATGGGTCATCTTGGATATAAATCTGAAAGGCAGCTTATCTCTCTGGTAGCTGGCTCCTACACCTCTTCTTCTGCTCACCAGCTAGTCCAGCTTTAAATTGACATTAGAATCACACACAAATGGGTCCCTTCATCAGCAGCCCTTTGATGCTCAGTCTGTTCAACAGCTTGGAACCAGACAATCTGTCTCTCTCAAGTTCCTAGCCCTCAGACCTCCAGGCCCCTTTGACTCCCTCAGGTGCTGGCAATCAGACCACTCACTCTACTGCCAGCAAGCCTGGCTTAAGATTTGCTATCAGATCATACACACACACGTTCACAGTGTCCATGCTCAGTGTCCATTCAGTGCCTGGCTGGACCTCCTCAAGGCACTGAGTGGTTCTGTTTGAGTCCCATCAAGAAGTGGCCTAGGAGTTCTGCTCTTTGTTACTGTCCTGTTACCTCCTCTTCCTCAAGGTTTGAGTATCTGAGAGTTTATTACTTCCCCTGTCTCTTGTCTTTGTCTTTATGCTGAGTAACCAGTAACCAGATACCCTTGCATTCCACATACCTTTAGAAGAACCTCAAAAAAACCCTATCAAATTGATCAGATAAATTCATGGATGGGACAGAGGCTGAGTTGCCATTCCTCTACAAAGTTAATGAGGCTACTTGAAACACAACACTATTCAACCTGTTCCTGGTGAATCTAATTCAATCCAAAGGAATCAGACTATAGTCCTGAGAACATCTATTCTCTCTGCTCACTCAGACTTGAAATAACAAAGAAATAGGAAATTCTAAACAGATAAAACCCAAGGAGATTACATCTTTAGAATCCCAAACCAATCGTTGGGCTTCTCTCTGAGCCTCAGAAGACACTTTACCTAACAAGTGCTGGTGAAAGACCTGTTTTGCAGTATAACACTCGGATACAGCAGCCAAGTCTATAGTGAAGGACACTGGTCAACAAATTGTGTGTGGGGAGTCAAAGATCCAGGCTATGCAGTAGAAGCCTTGCCATTGCCTACCACCAGAACTCTTTCTTTAGTCAGGAAAACCAGGATCTTTGAGTGATTTACAGTCAAATGGACAGCAGAAGGAAGTGCCCCAAACTCTGAGTTGTGTTTCTGGTCCTGCAAACCTCACTGCACATCATGTGAACCAAAAGCAAACAAGATTTGTGAGAATCCCTGAGCAGCAATAGAAGCTGCCTTTTTAAGGCACATATCACCTAGCAACAGGGAAAGAGTATACATCAATTGGCATTAATGATAGCTGCTGTGGGAGGAAAGCAGAAGCCCAAACATTGTCCCAGCAGCAGGCACAATTAAGTAGTCCTCTTACTGCAAACTTCATGGCATGGATACAGGAGATGGAGATTGATTTATTTTCCCTCAGCAGAGGAACTGCTAGGTGAAAAGTACATAAAGTAGGAATTATGCTGTGCTGTGCAAAATTTCTGTTTGGCTTGAGAGCACATGAGCCAAGAAAACAATCACTGGATAGTGCAACAGGAGGAGAAGGGGCACAACAGGCAACATACATTGCTCTAGCTATCACTCACTGGATTATTTATTATCCATATACAGATGTTATTCATGAATCAGGAAGAAACTAGGAAAGGACACAAGTAAATCAATTGACTGAGTATTGAGGCTTACTGGCATGAATCCTTGTAGGGTTCAGGAGCTCCCAGCTTTCCTTGCCATAGAAGTAATATTTATGCCTATTATTAAAGTCTCCGTGCAAAAACACTAGGCTTATTTTAGGTTCTGACTTAAACTTACAGAGAAGACAGCTGACAATGTACTGATTAATTTATAAGTCCAAAGGCTCATCATGGGGCTGATTGCAATACATCATTTGGACAGATTTAGTGGAGTGTAAAGTGACACTTTTGGTTTACCCTCAGAAAGAGCCAAACTTGCGAATCTGGTGTTTGAAATCTGCCAGTCTTAGATTCCTTTCCATTGCTTTTGCTACCGCCTTTTGAATTTTCTTGGAAATATCATACTGGGCTATCCTTAGTCATGACAGACCACTAGAAATTTCCAAACCCTAAGCAAGACATTTAAAAAATTTCCCCGAGTATAAGAGCACCCATTAGCAAGAATTGGAAATGCTTTCATTAATGCCACCCGCTAAAGTACATCCAGCACAGATGCATTGACAGCCACAGATATCTGATTTGCATTTGTGCTGCTCTCCTGCCGACATAATGTAGAAGGGCCTCAGCTACCGCCACTCAGATCTTTTGTGGCACAGAGTTTGGATAAGAAAAATTTGTGCTATTAGGAAAGAAAAGAGAGGCTTACAGTATCCTTATGTGTATTTTATCTCAAGAACAATGGATAGGGCAAAATACATTTTTTCATCTTTTCATATCTATGCACAATGTATCCTATGCAGTGATTAGCTAGAAGTTCAGTCCTATGGCCTTACTCAGAACTGTATCCAATTAAAATTTTAGTGAAAACTAGTGAAAAATGGGTTCTTTTACAGTGGTCATCCAAATTATCCACTTAGATCCTTAAAGTTAACTGGTAGAAGAAATATTCTAGAATGGCTTTCAGAAAACTCAGATACCTCTGTAGGCTATCATTGTACTTGAAATATTAAAAAAAAGCATATGGTTATGACAGATTTCTAAAACCAGAAGGTATTAAATGCTATTCAAGTTCATTCCATCCTTTTATTACCATCCTCCAACATGCTGATAGTGCATAAAAAGAAACGAAAAACAGAAGGTTATTTCCATTGTTTGCAGGTCTTAAAAAAAGAGTCAGGTGATTAAGACAGACATAGGTCAAAAAAACCTTGCACAGGAAAATTCATTTTGCTACATCCCAAATTTTCAGAGCCACCCAAGTACTGCTTTGTCTCACACAGCAATACTTCAGCAGATAATTATTTCTTTTAAGGCCATGCTTTCACCAGGATGTTGGACCACGTGATCTCCAGAAAACTCTTTTAACCCAATTTCTTTTTGCCTATTCTATGATTCTTCAAGCTTGTGAGTGGGAAGGCTAGGACAAGACTGTTAATTCACAAAGGATCTTTAGGTCCATTTCCTTATACACCTTTATGACTTTGATCCCAAGTCCCTCACCAAGCAAGAGTAGGTCACCTGCAACAGCAGAAGGTTTCTTAGCCAATAGCAGTAATGGTGCAGGTCGGTAGGAGAAATTAACAGTTTCCATTTTCTGGAACATGATGACTACTTAGCTATTTCTCCCTATTCTGTCACATTCAGGACACCTGCTCTGGCTTTGAAGCATTTGTACTTAATATATTTATCTCATCTCTGCTGCTCATAACAGTTGACTTCTGGCACACCTATCAGTTACCACACAGAATAATGTCCAGCTCTTTCTCTCTTGCAACACATAGAAATCACAGGCACAAGCTGGAAAACAAAACTATAGGAGTCAGTTCATGGTTTAACACACAGAGTTGAAAGCAAAGTTTGTATCAGAAACTTCCCTCATTAAATTCTCTCAGAATTTCATTAATTCAGATGAACCCAGAGAGTCGATCTCACATACAGAGCTAGAGACAGCCAATAACCAAATAAGGAATATTTTCAGTCCTTTCAATTGCAGCTTCCCATTTTACCGTATTGAAAAACACTTACTCTCCTTTCTCCTCACATGTATTTGAAGCCTCAGTCATACTGAAATAAATGTTTAAACAACAGGAACTAGAGCTAAACTTCACATGCTGCATACCGTAGCACAAATGCACAGACATACAACAATGCAATACGAGTGTTGTAGGGCACGCAGAGCCAGGTAGCTGTCTTTGCAAATACCATATTTGTGCATGTACGTGTAACAACTGATAGATGAGAAGTGGTTTAAAACCAGAGGCAACTACTAGGAATACTCTAAATCAAAACTTTGCTTGGGTTTTGACCATTAGCTCCTAAAGCTGCTCCACCTCACATAAAAGAAAACATTAAATTAGTTTGCATCGCTAAGGTTCAAAGTACGTCTTATACTTCTGAGGAGCTTTATATTAAAGTTTTTAGTTGAAAACAGATTTATAATTTGTGGAGATGCTTGTGGTGGGCTGACCCAGGGTGGACACATGGTGCCTACCAAAGCCACCATATCACGTCCATCTTCAGCTGGACAGTTAAGAAAAAATATAACAAAAGGTTTATAGGTGAAGATAAGGAAGACCTGTCCCAAATTCTCTACCTCTACCTCCTCCACCCCTGCACTGCAGGGAATGGGGAGCGAGGGTTGGGGTCAGTCAATCAAGTGATGTTTCTGCCACTCCTTCCCCCTCAGGGGGAGGACTGCTCACATTATTCCTCTGCTCCAACGTGGTGTCCTTCTTCCTGGAGACACTCCTCCATGGGCTTCTCCAGTGTGAGTCCTTCCCACAGGCTATAGATCTTCACAAACTGCTCCAGTGTGAGTCCCTTCCATGAGATGCCAACCTTCAGGAACAAACTGTCCAGTGTGGGTCCCCTGCAGGGTCACAAGTCCTGCCAGCAAACCTGCTCCAGGGCAGGCTTCCTGCAGGGGTCACAGCCTCTGTCTGGCATCCACTTGCTCTGGCATGGGGTCCTCCATGGGGTGAAGGGGGACAGCCTGCCTCACCTGGGCCTGGAGAATGCAGGGCAATCTCTGCTCCAAAACCTGGAGCACTTCCTATTTGGATGAATTAGCGAGGGAGAACAGAGGGGAACCTTTAAAAATCATCTGCTTCCCTTAGCTGCTTAATTCTGTGGATACTTAAAATACATCCACATCTTGGGGCAATAAAAGTGTTTGGAATTTATTCTATGGCCAATATGGAGAAATTTATTTGTAAAAGAATGGAGGCAAACTTTCTTTGAACTCTGCTGTTGCAGAGAGCAGCTCAAGAAAAACATAAAAGCGTATGTTTGGTGCTGAGCTTGTCTTTGAGCGTAGTTACCATTTTGACTAAGTACGTACTTGCCTTTAGAGACCATCATCAGTTCTGAGAGCTGCAGGTTTGCCTGTCCCTCAAGAGGCATTTCAAATGAAATTTTACAGCCCAATTCAGCAGCTGATTTCTTTTGGCAGCTATGAAAGAAAAGTCAGAAGTTTAATTTAGATTCCTGTGAAGAAATTAAATACTAGCGGAGGTACTCCAGAGAAACCTATAGTGTAGTTATACCAGGATCACATGTGGCTTATGGAATCTTGAAAGAAGCGTGAACCCAGGTGATTCTGAATTGCTCTTGATGTGTCAGTCTGTGGAAAGAGCAGGGGAGGGGAAAAGAGCAGACAGTTTTCAGAAGGTATTCTCTGTGTCTGCTCAGCCACCACCGCATGTTTCTGTAAGTTCTGTATTTCAAGACATTTCCTAACAAATGTGTTCTTGCACATATTTATACTGCATATGATTTTATGAATCCAGGGGTGGCCTGGAGGATTTCAGAGCCCAACCCCATCTCAAAGGTGCAACTAGCGATAAATTCTTTCTGGGTCTTGTTTCCCTCTGCTGCCAAGTGCAGATGGTGCACAGGTTGGCACTGGCACAACATGTGCAGTAGTGATTTTCTTAGCTACCCCAGAAATCACCAAAATGAGGATACAGTAACTTGGGCTGACTGAAAAGGAGCACATAGGAAAAAGTTTGCAGGTGACATATAAAGTAATGGTGTTTTTTCCCCATTTTCCAACATGTAACAGAAAAATATTCTCATTTGCTAGTATTATTTGACAGTGAATGATCTATTCTTGTCTTTTATAATATTTTTCTCTTAAATCACTATTTCATTACATGCTCTTACATGCATTCTACAAAATTTCTTGTTCAGACCCTCACCAGCTAGTAAGCACGAGAGAAAGTACTGTGCATGCATATGTACCTCTTCTGTCTCTGGGTGCTTGACTGTCAGAAAATGTGATAAGCAGCAGCCTTAACTGAAACAATTCACCCCTCTGTAAGCCTGCTGTGGACATTATTCATACAAGCAATTCATGGTCACTCTGACACTGCATAGGATCTTTCTAAAATAGAAATTGACCTTGTGGTCTGATCCTGCCACCAGTCTAGGATAAATTTCAAGTAACTCTAGTGGAATCAATGGATTGATTGATTGACATGACATGGAAAATTAGTGCAATTTAATTTATAAATAACTTAAAGATTCACTGAAGTTGTGAAGAAGCTGCCGCATGCAATTGAACAACATTTTTCAAGTGAACAGACCAAAAGTGGGGCACAGGCCCTAAAACTAAAATCACTTTAGTTGCTAGAAAATAAATGCTGTTTAACTATTTCTTGTAACATGCAAGTAATGGCTTCATATTCTGGGTTATGACATAAAACCAGAAGAATAGTATGTAATTAATCTGATAATCTAAATAATCAACTATTATATTCAAATGAAATATATACATAAATAAATCTTATTCAGAAAAAATGACTCGGAGATACAACACTTGGGTCTGCTCTCTAAAGTAAAAGCAAGACATTTGCAATCATCGAAATGAGATTAAAGTCTGGAATTCTCGTCGATGCAAAACTGCAAAGCTGGCTTGTGGCCACGAGAGGGCAGAAAGAACATTCCTTGTAAAGCTTGATTTTGGGGAGAATCGTGTATTCCCTTAGAGAACCTGGGATGTAAATTAGCACAAGAAACTCCTGGAGGAGTTAGGAAAATGAAAAGTACACCGTTAGCTCTACAAAATCTATCTCGTTAACTTTAAACCTTAATAACTCTGGGCATCTCAACTTTCTGTCTTTTAATAACCATGCCTAGAAATAAATTTTAAAAAAAGAAATTACAGTGACATTTGATATGAAGCCTGAAGAGAGGATTTTTTGCAGTGTGTATTAAGCTATCTATCAACGCTTTCTAATTTTTGCCTTTTAACACCAGCTTAAGGATAAGAATGCATATCATTTCTCACTTCAATAAACAGCTTGCTTTGGTTCTTTTTGGATCCGATTGCATTTCACAATATTGTGGCTATCAAAAATCCACGAGAAGTCCAGAGAATTATGTCTGTCTTCTTCACGGCAATGCTCCCATCCCTCTATTTTCTCCACCAAAATTATGGGGGGAAAAAAAAATTAGATAAATTACTTTTCTCCCTATTTAGCTGAACTGGCCTCACCTTTTCTTGACCCACCACTATGCAGGTAACATAGTCTTCTTCACTTAGAAATGAGGTTTCTATTTTTGGTTTCCACTGGCTTTGTTCCATTTCACCATCTGAAGCATATTGAGCTCCAGCATGGAGGGGGTACTGGCTTAATAACTGCCTCAGCAAGTCCTCATCTTTTCTGCATTAGTCAATGGGAAAGTTTTAAGATCCCTGCCCTGAGATCATATATGTACCACAGCTAAACACAAATTTGTATTTTACCTGTCTGTCAGAGCCATCAAGTGATTTTTAGTCCCTGCTTAAGAAGGTGGATTATGCTTTCAATTCCTTGTTTTAAGGCTCCTTCGTCTCTTTGCCCCAGCAAAAGGGATAGTTTTCTTTATCCCACTTTCCACATAACTGCAAGAGCATGGGAAAAACTTTGGACAGGCTTTGACTGTGGGATTATAGGAGCAAGCATTCAACAGAGCAGTGGAGTAAGAGAGGAAAACAGTGGGCAAGCTCTCAAGAAAAGCCATAGAGAGGTAGAAATGGAAGCACTACAAGGAGAACTCACTGCAGAACTGTTTTAGTATGCTTAAGTAGGTAGCTGGAGTAGTAAAATTGTCAGGCTTGTAATTGTCATTTTTTGGACTGGGTTAAACTCACCTTTTTGTAGGTTTCCTGAATAGCCTGGGAAGAATTCTTGAATGATTGTGCTTCTTCATACCACCTCATTTCTGCTTTTGACTTCTGACCTTCACAGCATTTTAGAAGTAGAAAATGCTTTTAGTTGTGAAAAGTTTATTCTCTATATTCTTCATGACACAAGATGGGACCAAAAGCACAGGAGTGTTTTACTCAGCAGTCTTTGAAAAGCCTTTAAAACACACATACATGAGTCTGTGAGCCCTGCTGGGGTGGGTGCTGAAGGAGCTGGCTGATAATATCTTGAGGCCCCTCTAAACCTTGAACAATCATGGCAACTGGGAGACATGTCTGAGGACCGGAAGAAAGCAAATGCCATTTGTATCTTGGAAAAGGGCAGGAAGGAGGACCCAGAGAACTACAGGCTGGTCAGACTCATTTGCAGCCCCAGGAGGGTACACAGCCACTCATCCTGGAAGCCACTTCCAGGCACATGAAGGACAAGATGACCAGGAGCATGGACTCCCCAAGGGAAAGTAACAGTCGACCAACCCGATGATATTCGACAATGAAATGACTGCTAGACAGACATGGTCAGGACAATGGACAATGTCTACCTTGACTTAAGCCATGCTTTTGACACTGTTCCCCATAAAATCCTCACATAGAGGAGAAGATGAATTATGGCCTGAATGAGAATGAAAACTGGCTGAATTTCTGGGCCCAGAGGGTGAGGATTGGTGGTACAAAGTCTAATTGGAGGCCAATAACAAGCAATATACCCCAGAAACCAATAACGGGGAAGACCTGTTCAGTGTCATCTTTTTTTTGGTGATGGGGCAGGGTGTATCTTCAGCAAGTTTCCTGCTGATTGAAAATCGGGAGGATCGTGATGCCAACCAAAGGGATCCAAACAGGCTGGAGAAATGGACTGATATGCAATTCAACAACTCATGCAGTTCAACAAAGGTAAATGGAAAGTCTTTGGGAGGGAGGACCAGCGCCATGCTGCGAGGAGGACCAGCACATGCTGCAGCTGACCAGCTGGAAAGCAGCTTTGCAGAAAGGACTGGGGGTGCTGGTGGACACCAAGCTGGACGGGGGCCAACAACCTGCCTTCACTCAAAGGAAGGCAAACGGTATCTGGGACTGCATGAGGAGGAGTGGCCAGCAGGTTGAGGGAAGTGGTCCTTCCCTTCTACTCAGCACTGGTGGGACCACATCCGGAATACTGTGCCCAGTTCAGGACTCCCCAGAAAGGAGGTGGAGCCACTGGAGAAAGTCCAGTGAAAGGCCACTAAGCTAATGAAGGGTCTAGAATATTCCTCATATGATGAAAGGCTGAGAGAGCAGGAACTGTGCAGCCTGGAGAAGAGGAGGCTCAGAGAGGGTCTCATCAACATGTACAAACACCTGAAGGGAGGTTGCAAATAAAGATGGAGCCAGGCTCTTTTCATTTGTTCCCAGTGAGAGGACCAGAGGTGATGGACACCAACTGAAACATTGGACAGTCAATCCAAAGGAAGCACTTCAGACTGTGAGGGGGACTGAGCAATGACAAGGTTGCTCAGAGAGGGTGTGAAGTCTCCCTCCTTGGAAACACGGCCCTAGGCAGTCTGCTTTAGGTGGCCTTGCCTGAGTAGGACCAGGTGACCATCAGAAGTCCCCTCCCACCTCAAGCATTCTGTGATTTTGTGATATCCATCTTTCCCTGACACCATTGTTCTATCAGCTCAGGACATCCACTGCAGCCTGGTAAGGCCATTTACAGAGACGTATCAAGGATCTTCATCCTCCCGATTAGTTTTTTTCCAAAGAAACTCAGTAATGTGCAGATACAGCTGGCAAAAAACCACACAACTTAGGCACTGATAGATTTACGTGTGGGGGGTGACCTCTTTTGTGTGAAGATTTAGAGTGTAGAAGCGATGCTCTAAGCCTTTTTCTTCCAGGCAGCACACCCTCTACAATAACAGCTGAGGCAGGTCATTCCCATTGTATCCTAAAACCACAACTCTAATTCTTACATAGTATATTTTTGGAAGGAAATTACCGAGATTTTTCAACAGTTGAGTAATTAATGAAATGAAGGAAAATATTTTTCTGAGCATTTCCAAACATTTAGCTCTAGACTAAGATGAAGCATTAAAAAGAAATACTGAAATAATTTTCTTTTTCAGAATATATTAAACTTGTGAACTCTGGAATTCACTGATACAGCTATATCACTTGCACATGGCACAAACATTAAAGTTTAGTTCATTTTAATGTGATGGCCAAGCCATCCAGGTTAGAAACAAATCAGTGGTTCAAAATGAAAATAAACTGGCTTGACTGGTTATTAATAACACAATAGCGCATTTAATAGGCATTTAGAAAAGCTATTTATGTATTATCATCTGCCAAAAGACATGCTCCTAGCTTTTTTCACACTGCTTTTCCAAGAAAAGTAGGACCTCGAGCTAGTTTTGCTCTCACTGGTGAAAAAAACAACAGAAAAAACACTCTTTTCAAATGCATCCATTTATTTTGATATCAATTCAACTCAAACAAAAAACACATTGAGAGAAACGAAAAGGTCAGCAGAAGAAAGTAAAACAGATCAAAATATGTCACCATGTCTGTCAAACACAGGAGGGCAAAAACATCCAGCAATCCAACTAACCAGAATCCAAACTCACCAGTGGTGGCCAACTCCAACTGTTTTGAAGGATGGTATGAACATCCCACACAAGTCCTTAGCAAAGAATATTGGTATCTTCAAGAATGGGAATAAAAATTGGCACTTCACAGAAGCCTTGCTGCTAGGCTGCCTGCCTTACTTGAAATCCACTAGGCTCAGCTAATTTGTCAAGAATTGAACCAACATCCACATGACTTCACTCAATTCTTCCCTATCAAATTTTCTGTAACGAACTGTCTTGGTTTGTGGCTGTATCTATTGCTTTATTCAAGAGAGGTAAAACTGCAGAGGACCTCTGTGTGTCTTAGATCCCAGCTCCCAGGTGTGCTCTAACATCTTTCCCCCCCATTCAACAGTTAAACACCTGCTGACATCACCAGCTGTCTGATCCTATGTACCACTCCAGAAGATCCCCAACACCCTCTTGCTGTGATGTCAAATACTGCCAGAACACAGACCAGAGCATAGTCACAGTGCACTGCACTGAATGAGAAGGCAGGCTTAGTTCAGAGTTCAGCCCTACACAGTTGCCTATTAGTGCTTTTCTTCTAAAGAGACAGACAATGAAGGTTGGGAAGAGGGGGGCTGATCTCCAAATATTGTCTCCTGTGTTGGAATATAATTTCTTCAGGGTTCTGTAAGCACAATACTGAAAAGGTTGTTACATTTAGAAATCAATTTTTACTTAGGTATAATTTCTCAAAATAATCATGTATCATTTTCCTATACCTTCCTACTTCCTCCCACTAGGAGCTTTTACTCAGCAAAGCCTCTCAGTGAGATAATTCATTCTTTTGATCATGGATTTCTGAAAGCTCTGTGGCTGAAATGTGTTATGATTGTGGCTCCTGCTTTGGAGAGATAGCATCCTGGAAACTACTGATTTCCTTTGTGGGTGATTTCCCCTGGATCAATAAGGACTCGTGAATTTGGTCACTGAGCTAAAATCCCCTTGGCTTCTTCTGCCAAGGAATTGGGCCACTTTGCCAGGGAACAGAACTGGACAGACAGTGTGGGCCCCTCTGCATGCATTGGCCTGTGTCCAGAGAGCACTGTTCATACGGATGTCTTGACCCTTGGTCTGGCTCCTGCTGCTAAAGGGAGGTGTCAATGGTTACAAGCTTGAGGTCCCTGGGCCAGCCACCTGGAAGTGCTGTGCAATGAACTTTTTTCTGGAGCTGAAGGCAAGTTTCAGGATTTGAATTGTGGTTTTGGACTAGTGCAGCTGCAGGGACATGGGACATATCTGTTCTGAACCCTTTTGATGAGGGAGTGTGGATTATTGCGGATCAGTGGTCCTGGTGCTGGTATGCTGGGTAAGATAGGTTTAAGCCTGTACGGACATTGTGGATTCGAAGCTGTCTTGGTTTGAAAGACAGGCGTCTGTTTAAGTGAGGCAGAAACTCCCTTTGAAATGGGAAGTGCAACCCCCTTCCCTCCGGATTATTATAACTTTGAAATTAAGGGGGCTTTCAGGCAAGGATATGAGAAATAGGAATAACAGTTCTTTACTAATTTATATATATATAAAACAAAACAAAACAATGAACAGCAAT